>JAPPVO010000036.1:96601250-97026250 GCA_030407325.1 Camellia japonica
TTTGGTTGGGGGGATTTGGGGAGGGATTTGGAAAGGGAAAGGGAAAAGGTGTGTGAAACTAGGTGAAATATAGGTATGTTTTATTCACATTTCACCTACCTTTTCCATTTCACTTTCCAAATCCTTCCTCAAATCCCCAAACCAAACACAGCATTAAGTTTGACTCTTACTGGGTTTGTTAAAAAATTTATTAAAGTTGATTTGTTATGTTACGTGAACAAACTAAATTTAAATACTTTTTAAAACTCGTTAATTTATTTTTAACTCGCCTTCAACTCACTCAAGAAATTTACATGCATAATAAAATTGTATAAAAAAATCAAATTACGCAAACTCAACTTATAAGTAACTCAATTGAAACACGTTTGAGAACAATTCAAAAGAAAAATTAATTAAACCTAAACACATTTTCTATAGAGTTTTCATGTAAGAATTGACTTCACAAATCGAGAGTGACTACTGTGTCTTGCAGTTTCCCACATCACACAATAGTAGCCAAACTGATGTGTCACCCTCAACTTATAAGTTGGCCCATAATTTATTTATTTTTTTAAAAAAATTATTAAAATTTTGAATAAATTAAAAAAATTTTGGATGTGCATTGCATATCATATGTAATTCTACATAAAATTACATAAATTTTTATGAAGTTACATAAGTAGTCTCACAAAATACATAAGTTCAATACAAATTCGCGTAATCACATAAATTTTCGAGAACCTACGCAAATGTATTTAATTTGTGCATTTTTATGTGATCACTTAGGTAAATTATAAAAACTTACATAATTTTATATAGAATTAAATAAGTTGTGCATTGCCCAACGGGTCAATTTTCTTTAATGCACAATCAACTTATTGAATTGATTATGATCATAAAAAGCCATAAATCACATGTCATGCTATGAAGAAAAATGTGGTTCACATAATAGTCAATTCACATTATCTTAAAATATAGCAAATGTAAGTCTTTAGTCTAATTGTATTATCTTATGGGTAACATTTTGTAATTATCCAGTTGATTAAGTAACCTTGGAAAGACTTTTTAGCCACAAGGTTTTTCTGAACTCCACCAGTTTGAAACTATATCACAGATAGAACTGTAGAGAGAACGAAACCTACCCTTCATCTTGATATGGCTTTCTGGAATTTCGAGGCATTAAAGCATTGACTATTTTTTGTGGATTGAGAATTTTTTTAATCCACAATCAATACACATCTATCTTCAAAACCAGTGAGTTATACAATGGGTTGTTTTAGAAATTTGGCTAAAAGTTAATTTTTAACTTTTAGTTTATTTTATATCACATTACTTCTCTATTTTTTTATATATATATTTTTTTAAAAGTTAAAAAAATTAACTTTTAACCAATTTTTTGAAACAAGCCAATATTTTAACAGTTTCAATATAGTGGTTGGTTTGAATGGTTTGAGTAGTTTAGGACACTTGACGATATAGGGTAAATTATATTATTGTTTCTTATATTTTGTCTTTTGTGTCATTCTAGTTTCTATATTTTCAATTGACACAATTCTGATTCTTAATTTTAAATTTGTGTCAATTTGGTCCAATTGATAATGTTATTAGTATTTTTGACTAAAATAATCACTAAATTAGTTGAGGTAAACTCACTGAGATTAGTAAATTTATAATTTTACTTTGAAAAATATGACACATGACACTTATATACATATTTTTTATTAAAAAAATGATAAAAACTGTAATCAATTAAATCAAATTGAAATAAAATCATAAATTCATGATCAGAATTGAGCCAATTAAAATTACAAGAATAAAAATAACACAAGAACTAAAGTATAAGAACTACTGCTGCAATTTGCCGTAAAATATATAATGATAGAAAACTTAAGTAACCAAAAAAAAAAAAAACTAACTAATTTTTATTACAATTTCAAACAAAAAATTTATTATTCATTCCAAATCTTGACACAAAATTCATAAATTAATTGAATACATTATGTTATTCAAAATCATATTTCACAACTTAATATATAAAACAATCAAATTAGAAAAAAAAATAAATATTGCAAAAAGAAAAAAATGAGGGGTGGGTATTACCCAATTGTGCACATTCATATAAGCATATAAAATAACTGACTTACCTATTTTTTATCATCTAACTTCTAATCCGTCTCTTAAATCACTCACTTTCCAATCATTCTACGGGTTGATTTACGTAAATGGAGGGTTGACTCTGTTTTTTGCACGCCCGGACCCATAAATAAACCATCTTTTTATGTTGCCATGTGAATTTTTCAAAAAATTAAAAATTAAAATAAAAATCAATAAAAATCAACGGTAGCTTCCCTTGTTGCGTCTTTGAACTCTATATGTTTCTCCATCTTTGATCAACTTTAGCATAATCTCTTTTAAAAATAAAAATAAAAAAAGGTAAATAAGCAGCAAAAAAAAAAAAAAAAGCAGAGAGATATACAACAAAATTTATATGTCCAATCCAAAGGACACGAAATTGTTTTGGAAATTGACTTTTTACGTGTGATTTTAGTGGTTTTAGAGTATTGCTCAACTATTTATCATTTGACACTTGTCCAATTGTTCCAAAAAACACAACAAAAAGCACTAGGTCTCACTGTTTTAATCATGGAATATCAAGTTAGAGCACAACATGACTTTGCCCGATGAGCAAAAAATAATTTCTCATTTTTAGTGACTTTCTGGCCTTTTATGAGAAAATATAAAAAAAATTAAAAAAAATAATTGACTTCTTATAATTACTTTTCGACAAAAATGCGTACTTCCCAAAATAGGCAACACTTACAAGGCAGAAGGCTCTCCACCTTACAAAAAAGCAACTTAAAATGAACCTAACTTGAACAATAATCACTCACAAATCCGAGAGGTTAGACCAATTAAATAAAAAAATCCTTTCGCGATATTAATCAAAGACACAAAACCAAAAAATAAAAATAAAAATTGATTAAGCCCCCATCGCTCGAGGTTTTGAACATTTTTCTTGAGTTTATTTTATTTTAATTTTTTTTTTTTTTTTTTGAAAGGATATGTGTTCTTCAGGTTTCCCCTCATCACATTGGGCTGATCATCTTTCACGGATAGGTTGTATATATTTGGATTATAAATTTAAGTAGAAATTTATGAAAGGAAAATAAAAGAAGGGGGGGGGGGGGGGGGGGGCGTGGGTGGGTAGGTAAACATTTCATTCAAAATTTTCTTTCTTTGTTTTTACACAAATCTCTACATTTTGAAGGTCCGAACACAATCTTAAAGGAAATGATACGCATCCTCCCACAAGAGTATCACTATCTTCTATCGTGGCAAAATCTTTTGAAACATTGTCTTTGATAGAATAATTTGCTTGTCTATTATTATTTAACTCTTTGTATTGTGATTTCTAGTTCAAAAAAAGGCGAAAGTTTGTGTTTTCCTAACGTATTTATGAAAATTTTCTTCAAATTATTAAAGTCTAACCATTTAATTTCTTTAAATTTCTATCTTTCTTTCTAGTGCCCTCCCAATCTATTTGGTAATTAAAGTCAAAATTCATAACTAGCAATTATTTAAAGATTTAGTTGTAAAGTCATGAATTTCAATCAGACTATATGTAAATTCAAAAGCGAACTATCAAAAAAAGAAAAAAGTATTTTGTGGAGGTGAAAATGGAACACTCCATTGGTCTAAACAAGCCTTTGATCTTCCAACTGTCACCTGAGATAAAAATAAGATTCTGGACAGTGGTGTTAGAATTAACACTTTGTCAGATAAGTTAGTCCTTATATTTTAGCTGTCACCTGAGATAAAAATAAGACTCCGGATAGTGATGCCGGAATTAGCACTCCAACGGACAAGTTAGTCCTTGTATAAAGGTCGGTCTTTTCTAGTTTCTTGGAGTAGAAGTTTTTAACACCTATCTCTTTTTATAGCTTCTCTCCTTCTTTTATAGAGTCACCATTCTCAAGCCCGTTCTAAGCAGCTTAGCATTCCATCATTACTCTATCTGGGTCGACCCCCCTACCGTACTTCCTTGTACATTCTGGTCCCAGCTAATGGATCAATGACGATTCTCCGAACACATTCGGCTCGATTTATGAGAGAACAATTCGAAGCTTCTCCATATTTGGCAATGGCGTATTCCAGTGGGCCTTGACCTTACCCGGCCCATATTTAGATGGGCTTGGAAACCCTGTTTGCCGTTTGGATTTATAATCTTTGTTCGCCCCCCACAAATATATATATATATATATATATAAAATAAAAAAGACAAGGAAAGATAATCTACTTTTCAATATATTTGATCATTGATTATAATTACTAATTCTTCATTATGGAAGCTAAGTCAGGACGGGCCTAAAGTTATAAAAACAAAACATTCCCATATTTAAGTTGAGCTTAACTCAGACATTTGATTTAAAAATTTCATCTCATGTTCAATCTTAAAATGATATTACAATTCTATATACTAAAAAATAAATAAATATTACGAAACTAAACACTAAACAAATTTGTAGTTTTCCTTTGCGGAAAAATCCACAAATTCGATGGAAAAATGCTATAGTTCTTATACAAACTTATCTTTGTAATGTTTTATTATTATTAATAAAAATATGTTTTTTTTTAATAGACTCTTTTTGTCTTCTTTTTTATGGCTGGCTTTGACTGATTGAACTACAATCTCAAGAAAATTAGATGTATAGTCTAACAATTCTTATTTTATTTTTCTCTTCATTAGAACCATTTAGTTTCAAAAGAAAATTTTATTAAAAAAAATCTGGTCTAATCCTGTAGAAAACTTGATTCTACTCAATTCATTCATATTCGACATTCTGTATATAACTCTATGTTCACTGTAATACAAAAACAAAAAGGAAAAAAAAAACAAAAAAAAAAAATCGAGGACTTTTGTAAATATTTTGGAATGAGAATAGGGACAATTACACTGCAGTGGTGTCAATGTAAATTAATTACAAATTAATAGAAAAATTTATAATTTTAATTATTAATATTTATAATGTTTTCCACTTTTTAATAATTAATTTTTCCTGACTGTCAAGTTATTTTCCCATAAGAATAAGTAGACCGACGATATGGACTAACAAATATTCTTACTGGTCTTATGAAGACAAAAATTGTTTCGTGACTTGAGAGCAGAGAAGAAGATTGGTAACGGTAGAGGAGGGGGCTATACTACTTGGTAATGGCAACTTCGTCTTCTTTTTCATTTTCATCTTTCTCTACGAAAAGCGAGTCAACACTTGAACATATACCATAGCTATGAGAGCTGACTATAATTAAATGACTAATATGATTTCATATAAAGCAAACTGAGTTATACTATGATCCCAAATATTTTATCAAATCTTACATGAGTGTGACACCAACACACATGCAGATTTGTGTGAGTCTCACACCATGTGAGAGATTTAGTAAAATATTTGATAAAATATTTGCGATACCTAGCATTTCTCAAAGCAAACTACCTCCGGAGGTACCTCCAATCTCACCATTTTACACCTTTGAAAGGAGATTTTATTTATTTTATTAAAAAAAAAAAGGTAGATTTAATTGATGTATTATGTGATGCATGTATATTTTAAATAAATTTTCTAAATTTGTAGTATTTGTTGGAAAAAATAGTTTTTTGGTGACTTTAATTAAATATTAAAGTGGGTCCCAACCATCTTTTGTGTTGGGTCCAAGTGGGTCTAGATACTTTGCATTGAGATCTTTACACCACAGATAGATTGGCCAAAAAACCATTGAGATTTGAAAGAGAAATTGCCTCATGAAGTTAGCTTCATAGAAAAAAGGTAATGAGGTTTGTAACTCCTGCCTTTATTACAGAGTTTAATAGAGCATTAATGGGGTTTGTAACTCCTGCATTAATGGGGTTTGTAACTCCTGCCTTTATTGCAGAGGTTAATGGTGCATTATGACCAGCCATAAAGGCTGGAGGCTCTTCCTCTCTCCCCTATACATGTATAAATTCAGACCCTCTTGTCAAGTCTCAAACACAGAAATTTTTACTTTCATTTCACAAGTCAGTTTGCCTGAAAGTTCCTACAGTGAGAGAGTGCTGCCACTGTTTTGTTCGCTAAGCTAGACAGAGAGTGCTTCTGCCGTAGCTGGTTTTGACCGTCGTATCCTGGGAGATAGACGCCGGGATTCCTCAAGCACTCGACCCATGAGGCGGCGAAATCTGTTTTAAGGAAACTGCTTCCGTGCAGGCTTCGGTTTCGTCTCTTTACCCTTTTATTATTTTGTGTATTTCGGTTGAAATTTAGTTGTAATTATCAGCATGTGTTCTTAGTATATATATATAATTTGATTTCTTCATAAATCTATTTATTGAATTTCAAAAATGAACAACAGCTTAAAACAGATTTCTCATATATGGTTTTCCTATGAAATTGATCGAATAGATTTATATAGACATTTGTATAATGTTACTAGGAACTGTTGCGGAATAGCTCCCTATTTCAATGATTGTTTAGTTTAATTAGAATGCTCTATCATAATTTGTATACTTAATTGTATTACTCTGATCTTATTTTATGCATATGGTTCATCATTCCCCTTCTATGATTTGCATGAATTTTAAGGTTATAAAATATAATTTATTGATGTTGCAATTTTGACATGCTAATTCTATTCTATTCTAGGTTTTAATTTGTTACATGCTTATTATTTTTTAGACTAGATTACATGATTTAATCTTTAGAATTTTTGCATGTTAATGGTTGAATGGTTATATACTTGAAGTGCTTGGTTATTAGTTTATTACATATAAACAATTCAAATTATTTACATAAACTGCATGCTACTTATTTGGTTTCATCCTATTTGTCTAATGTTGCATATGTATATTTTGATTTTGCATGCTTCTAGTTTTACTATCTAATTTGCATGTGAAATTGCTTCTAGTTTTCTAGAGTTATACACATAAGTTATTTCCATGAATAGTGTGTGATTTAATTGGATGAATTAAAGTGTGAATTAAATGTAGTTCTTTGGAGTTATAAAATTTGTGTAACTTATATAGTATCTTAATTCCTTAGTTAGTTTTGCTATTCTATGATTTGCTAGAAGGTTAAATAATATTTGATTGTATGTACAATTGTTTTATATTATGTTGTCGTTTTCTACTAACTCTCTTTGTAGGCATACCTAAGCGTAGAAAGGAAGTGTATGGACTACTTATAATCCTCAATTAGATTGGTTAATTTTTCTTTATGTTTGAAGAAATTTTTTGCTTGAGATTTAGTTGGTTTGTTTACCAATTTGTAGTAGCAAGTTTTATTTGCTTATTAGACGCATTTTATATGCATGTATTTGGTTGTAGCAATTTTTTAAATTGTTTGCAAGTTTAAATTGCTTGTAAGTTTGGAATTTGGTTTGGTTTTCTGGAATAGAAACTAAAGTGTTTAACCTTGGCTAAAAAGGAGTTTTTATTTGTGCAAAAATGGCAACTATCACTGATGCTGCTGCTACTGCTAATGTTGGTGGGGATTTGAACCCCGAGGCAACTGGGTTGCCAACCCCTACTGTTGTGACCTCTGTGGTCAACCATGGCGTTACTCTCGGCTGTTCCGGGAGGACCGCTCAGTCATCATGAGCGCCCAGAGAAATTTGCTGGGGTGAACTTCAAGAGATGGCAGCAAAAGATGCTGTTCTACTTGACCACGCTAAACCTTGCAAAGGTTCTGAGCGAGGATCCTCCAGCCGTGGCAGAGAATGAGCCTGATAGGCAGAAAGTCATGGCGCTTGACACATGGAAGCAGACAGACTATCTTTGCCGGAACTATGTGTTCAACAGCTTGGCAGACTCACTCTTAGTGTGTTTTGTTCCAAGAGCTCAGCAAAAGAGTTATGGGAATCTCTGGACAAAAAGTACAAGACATATATTTTCTATGAAATTGATCGAATAGATTTATATAGACGATTAGGTTAGCTTTGTATAATGTTACTAGGAATTGTTGCAATTTTGACATCTAATTCTATTCTAGGTTTATAATTTTTTACATGCTTATTATTTTCTAGACTAGATTACATGATTTTAATCTTAGAATTTTTTGTATGTTAATTTGTTAAATGGTTATATACTTGAAGTGCTTGGTTATTAGTTTATTACATATAAACAATTCAAATTATTTACATAAACTGCATGCTCTATTTGGTTTCATCCAATTTGACTAATGTTGCATATTATAATCTTGGTTTTGCAATGCTTCTGCTTTCTATCTAATTTGCATGTGAAATTTTGCTTCTAGTTTTCTAGAGTTTATACAAATAATTATTTCCATGTTTATTATTTAATAATTCTTATATAATTTTAAGATTTGTAATGTGTGGTTTTATTTCCATGAATATGTGTGATTTAATTGGATGAATTAAAGTGAATAAATTAAAGTTTTCTTTGGAGTTATAAAATTTGTGTAACTTGCCTAATTTATTTACATGTTTATTGTGAATTAAATTCTTATATAATTTTTGGCAATTAATTTTATAATTAATATAGAAGTTATAAGGTTTTGTAACTTGTATAGTCTTAATTCCTTAGTTTTATTGCTATTCTATAATTTGCTAGAAGGTTAAATAATATCTGATTGTATGTACAATTGCTTTAGATTAGTTGCTTTTATTATGTTGTCGTTTGGCTACTAACTCTCTTTGTAGGCATACCTAAGCGTAGAAAGGATTGTATGGACTACTTATAATCCTCAATGGATTGGTTTATTTCCGTTATATTTGAAGAAATTTTTTGCCAAAGGGCTACACTTCTACAAGAGCATTGAAGTTTTGGGTTTAAGTAAATATTCAGCCAGAAGGCTACCATTGCCAGAGGGCACGAGTTTGAGTTAAGCCAGAGGGCTTCATTCTACTAGAGAGCATGAGAACATGTGAAGTTTGCAAAGAATGCATTATAGACGGAGGCTACAGTTTGCCAGATGGCTTCAGCTAAAGTGTCTTAAGGTTTGAGTTTCTAGAGAGCAACAGCCAAGAGGGTTTCTTGAGATTTAGTTGGTTTGTTTACCAATTTGAAGTAGCAAGTTTTATTTGCTTATTATTAGAAGCATTTTATATGCATGTATTTGGTTGTAGCAATTTTTAAATTGCTTGTAAGTTTGGAATTTGGTTTGGTTTTCTGGAATAGAAACCAAAGTGTTTAGCCTTGGCTAAAAAGGAGTTTTTATTTGTTCAGAAATGGCAACTATCACTGATGCTGCTGCTACTGCTAATGGTGGTGGGATCTGAACCCCGAGGCAACTGGGTTGCCAACCCCTACTGTTGTGACCTCTGTGGTCAACCATGGCGTTACTCCGGCTGTTCCGGGAGGACCGCTCAGTCATCATGAGCGCCCAGAGAAATTTGCTGGGGTGAACTTCAAGAGATGGCAGCAAAAGATGCTGTTCTACTTGACCACGCTAAACCTTGCAAAGGTTCTGAGCGAGATCCTCCAGCCGTGGCAGAGAATGAGCCTGATAGGCAGAAAGTCATGGCGCTTGACACATGGAAGCAGACAGACTATCTTTGCCGGAACTATGTGTTCAACAGCTTGGCAGACTCACTTTATAGTGTGTTTTGTTCCAAGAGCTCAGCAAAAGAGTTATGGGAATCTCTGGACAAAAAGTACAAGACTGAGGATGCCGGGGCAAAGAAATTTGTGGTTGGCCGGTTCCTTGATTTTAAAATGGTAGATTCTCAAACTGTAATAAGCCAAGTCCAGGAGTTTCAAGTGATCTTGCATGAAATTCATGCTGAAGAAATGCCTTTGAACAAGTCATTCCAAGTTGCTGTGATCATTGAGAAACTTCCCAATGGTTGGAAGGATTTCAAGAACTACTTGAAGCACAAGCGCAAGGAAATGTCAGTTGAAGAGCTGGTTGTCCGACTCCGGATTGAGGAGGATAATAGAAAGAAAGGAGGGAGTACCTCCTCAGTAAAAGCCAATGTCATTGAGCATGGCAAATCTTCTGGAATAAGAAAGAAGCCCTCTAAGTTGGGGCCTAGAGGTGGTGTTGCAAAGAAGCCGGCTTACAAGCCACCGGAACCAAGTAATCGGTTCTTTGGGAAGTGCTATAACTGTGGTAGCAATGGCATCGGGCTAGTGACTGCCACAAGCAGAAGAAGTCATACAAGACTAAACCTCGTGCTCATATGGCAGATTACAAGAGCACTCCCATGAGGAGGATGATATGCACTTGTCTGCCGTTGTCTCTGAGGTGAATCTGGTAGGTTCAAACCCAAGAGAATGGTGGATTGATACTGGGGCTACACGCCACATCTGCTCCGAGAAAAAGCTGTTTACAACTTTCGAACCGGTTACAACCGGTGAGAAGTTGTTTATGGGAAACTCTACTACCTCGATTGTTGAGGGAAAAGGAAAGGTGGTCCTGAAGTTGACGTCAGGAAAGGAGCTGACCTTGAACGAAGTCCTGTATGTTCCGGACATTCGTAAGAATCTTGTCTCAGGGTCTCTTCTCAGCAAACATGGTTTTCGCATTGTTTTTGAGTCCGACAAGGTCGTTTTGACCAAGAGCGGAGTGTATGTGGGTAAGGGTTATATGTTGGGGGGTATGTTTAAACTCAATGTAATGACTATTATCCCAAAGATGAATAAAGATGCATCTTCTTCTGCTTACATGCTTGAGTCTTCCAATTTGTGGCATGGTAGACTAGGACATGTGAACTTTGAATCTTTACGTAGATTAATCAAGTTAGATCACATACCATCTTTTAAGATTAATCCAAAACACAAGTGTGAGACTTGTGTTGAAGCGAAGTTGACAAGATCTTCGTTTCATTCTATTGAAAGAAGTTCAGAGCCATTGGACTTAGTGCATAGTGATGTGTGTGACTTAAAGTTTATACAATCACGTGGTGGCAATAAATACTTCATCACTTTGGTTGATGATTGCACTAAGTATTGTTATGTCTATTTGCTCAAAAGCAAAGATGAGGCTATTGACAAGTTTATTTTTTATAAGAATGAAGTTGAGAATCAATTAGGCCGCAAGATTAAGGCTTTAAGAAGTGATCGTGGTGGTGAGTATGAATCACCGTTTATTGAGATTTGTGCTCAATCTGGGATTATCCACCAAACCACGGCGCCTTATTCTCCTCAATCAAATGGGGTTGCTGAGCGGAAGAATAGGACGCTAAAGGAAATGATGAATGCAATGTTGATAAGTTCTGGATTGCCACAGAACATGGGGGGGAAGCAATTCTCTCTGCAAATTACATTCTGAATAAAGTACCCCGGAAGAAGGTGGACAAGACGCCGTATGAGTTATGGAAAGGCGTTAAGCCTTCGTATAAATTCTTACGAATGTGGGGGTGTCTTGCAAAAGTGGCAATTCCTACACCCAAACGGGTTAGGATAGGCCCGAAATCCGTGGATTGTATATTCATTGGTTATGCACATAATAGTAGTGCATATCGGTTTCTTGTACATAAGTCTGAAATTCCAGACATACACAGGAATACAATTATGGAGTCAAGGAATGCATGTTTCTTTGAAGACATTTTTCCTTGCCGAACCCATGAAAGGGTTCCAAGGTCTTTGGAGCAATTTGATGAGCTTGCTAGTGAGGATGATCATATTGATGATTCAGGTGATGATCAAATTGAGGTTTTAGATGAGCCCAGAAGGAGTAAAAGGGCTAGGATATCCAAATCTTTTGGTCCAGACTTCTTAACTTATATGGTTGAGAACGAACCTCAAGCTTTCCACGAAGCTGTGACTTCTCCTGAGAGTCCATTATGGAACAAAAGTGAGATTGACTCCATCTTACAAAACCACACCTGGGAGTTGGTAGATTTACCTCCAGGTTGCAAGCCTTTAGGCTACAAATGGATTTTTAAAAGAAAGATGAAGGCCGATGGGTCAATTGACAAGTATAAGCGAGGCTCGTTATCAAAGGGTACAGGCAACGAGAAGGCCTGGATTACTTTGATACGTACTCACCTGTTACTAGGATAACATCCATTCGATGGTGATTGCGATTGCTGCTTTGCGCAATTTAGAAATTCACCAGATGGATGTAAAGACAGCTTTCTTAAATGGAGATTTGAATGAAGAAATCTACATGGAGCAACCTGAAGGATTTTCAGCTCCAGGGCAAAGCAGGAAAGTTTGTAAACTTGTCAAATCTTTGTATGGTTTGAAGCAAGCGCCTAAACAATGGCATGAGAAGTTTGACAACCCAATGTTGTCAAATGGGTTTAGAATCAACGAATGTGACAAGTGTGTTTATGTCATAGACACTGACAGAGGTTATGTCATTTTGTGTCTATATGTTGATGATATGCTCATTATAGGCAGTAACGATGAAATGATCAAAACTACCAAGAAGTTGTTAAACTCTAAGTTTGACATGAAGGATATGGGCATTGCAGATGTTATTCTGGGAATTAAGATTACCAGAATCTCTGACGGAATTGTAGTCTCATTATGTTGATAAGATACTTGAGAAGTTTAGTGGATCAGATACGAGTATGTCATCGACACCTGTAGACTTAAGTCTACATTTTACCAAGAATAATAATGAAAGTGTCTCACAGTTAGAATATTCTCGGGTAATTGGAAGTTTAATGTATCTGATGAATTGTACTAGGCCGGATATAGCTTACTCGGTTAGCAGGCTTAGTAGATACACAAGTAATCCCGATGCTTCTCATTGGAAGGGCATTGTGCGGGTGTTAAGGTATTTACGCTATACTCGGGATTATGGGCTGCATTATACTCGATATCCAGCGGTGCTTGAAGGCTATAGTGACGCAAATTGGATATCAGATATAAAAGACTCAAAGTCCACTAGTGGATATGTGTTCACTCTTGGTGGAGCAGCCGTGTCTTGGAAATCTTCCAAGCAAACGTGTATATCTAGATCAACGATGGAATCAGAGTTTATTGCTTTGGATAAAGCAATGGAAGAAGCTGAATGGCTTTGCCATTTCCTTGAAGATATTCCACGTTGGTCTAAACCTGTGCCTGCTATTTGTATTCATTGTGATAGTCAATCTGCAATTGGTAGGGCACAGAGTAATATATATGGAAAGTCTAGACATATCCGTCGTAGACATAATTCCATACGACAACTACTCTCGAATGGAGTTGTCTCTATAGACTATGTAAAGTCTAAGGACAACATTGCGGATCCGCTAACCAAAGGGTTAAATCGAGTGTTAGTCGAAACGTCGTCAAAAGGAATGGGGTTGAGGCCTTTGGAAGTTACCGGAATGGAAACCCAACCTAGTTGACTGGAGATCCCAAGATCTAGGTTCAATGGGACAACCTAATTGCGTGTAACGGTGGTATGTCACTGAGGAGGTTAAACCTCCAGCCATTCCTTCTATCAGTGATACCTGCAAGTGTAGAGGTTAAGCTGAGCTTTTAATGACTCTAGTGTGTTAAGCTGTTGAGCTGAGTATAGCAGGATACTCAAGTAGAGTCACCTATGTGAGTGTGAAGTGGGGCCGCTTCTAGAAGAATTGGGAGGCCAAGATTCTTTGAAACCACTCGCTGAACCAGGCTAGTGTCCAGGGCCACACAGGGCACACCAGTGAGAACAGAATGGTGGTAGGAGTAATTCCCGTGTGAGATCTATTGTCTCAGTTTACATAAACGGCAGAGCAGTTCAAGATGTCATATTCACTGATCAGCCAGTAAACTCGATAGGTTTCACTGGGAGAGGTTCAAAGCCAAAAGCTACCTTCTCTGATGTCGGGGTTAGTCCATTGTACTCTCTCTCCGAGTCATTATTGTTGAACGGTGTCCGTTTGTTGAGTCATTCGGTCAATTTTTATTCATGTGGGGGATTGTTGGAAAAAATGATTTTTTGGTGACTTTAATTAAATATAAAGTGGGTCCCAACCATCTTTTGTGTTGGGTCCAAGTGGGTCTAGATACTTTGCATTGAGATCTTTACACCACAGATAGATGGCCAAAAACCATTGAGATTTGAATGAGAAATTGCCTCATGAAGTTAGCTTCATAGAAAAAAGGTAATGAGGTTTGTAACTCCTGCCTTTATTACAGAGTTTAATAGAGCATTAATGGGGTTTGTAACTCCTGCATTAATGGGGTTTGTACTCCTTCATTAATGGGGTTTGTAACTCCTGCCTTTATTGCAGAGGTTAATGGTGCATTATGACCAGCCATAAAGGCTGGAGGCTCTTCCTCTCTCCCCTATACATGTATAAATTGAGACCCTGTCAAGTCTCAAACACAGAAATTTTTACTTCCATTTCACAAGTCAGTTTGCCTGAAAGTTCCTACAGTGAGAGAGTGCTGCCACTGTTTTGTTCGCTAAGCTAGACAAAGAGTGCTTCTGCCGTAGCTGGTTTTGACAGTGGTATCCTGGGAGACAGACGCCGGGATTCCTCAAGCACTCGACCCGTGAGGCGGCGAAATCTGTTTTAAGGAAACTGCTTCCGTGCAGGCTTCGGTTTCGTCTCTTTACCCTTTTATTATTTTGTGTATTTCGGTTGAAATTTAGTTGTAATTATCAACATGTGTTCTTAGTATATATATATAATTTGATTTCTTCATAAATCTATTTATTTAATTTTAAAAAATGAACAACAGTATTACTATATATTAAAGGGAAAACTAAACAGGTAAAAATGTCAAGTCAAATGACAAAAAAAAATCTCTGTATAGATATTTATTCTTATTTTAAACTTTCTAAACTACTTTCCAGAAATTATCTTTTAGATATTTTCTTAAACATTTATACAAATCTCTACTATATCTAGATATTATCTTAGGCAATTAAGCAAATGTCACGGTAAGATGTATCACAAATGTATAGCTAGAATTTACTTGCACAATTCACCACATTCTTTGCTACAACTATAAATTGAGAGGCGAGAGACCCAAGTAAGGGGCAATTCGCAAAAATTGTAAACATTTTTCCACTCTTATATACGGTTGACGGTCTATTTATAGAAGTTTTCCAACTCGGTTTGCTTATAAGTTTTGAAAAGATTTTTTTTACTATATGATTACCCTGCTATATTTTATAATTTAACACCATTCAATTTCTTGCTGAAGAAAGGAACAAAATTGCCTAATGCCGATATCTGATACATCGGAAATAAGTTCAAAACTCTTATCAAAATCCGGTAAAGTCAAAATATGAGTTTCGGTAAATAACTTGTTTAATAATTAAAAATTATTGACCAGGGTCAATAGTACATTCAAAGGTATGGTTGTAACTCATCATGTAATTTATTATTCAAAAACTAAAAATAAATTACAAAAATGATATGTTTTGAACTAGAATTGGGATCCTAATTTTTGTTTATGAAATAATTTTTATCTAGTTTTCATAGTACGCAAATTATATTATAATCAAGAATGTCTAGCAATTAAAAATTATTGAATAATTATTTACACCACAATATACTGTAAAAAAAAAAAAAAAAAAATCACTAAGAAAATAAACTATATTCAACAAAATTTTCATCTTACATTGTGTTGTGTGTCATATTAATTAATTCCGATAATTAGTTTTTACACTTTTGAATGGAATTCATATAACTCAACAAATTTTTTAATAAACAATATATTCTTAATATATGCAAATTTATTTACTTTTCCTGCATTTTTTTTTTTTTTTGAATCATGGCATCCGTGCACTTAGGCCCCGGGATAGCCGGTTGTCGGCCTGATTTACGTTTCTTGCTTGTACAATGAAATTTTAAGCCTTTTGGAATTGTCGTATAAACGTTAAAATCCACATGCAAAGTTTTTTTTGGTGAAAAATTACCAATTTCCATCAAGTCCTATAGATTGATTCATGTGTTAATAGACTTAATGGGAATCTTATGAAAAAAAAAATAGGAATGATTGAAAAAATAACACAGTTAAATGAATATCTATGATGCGTATGTAGGCCAGTTTTGGCAATTGAGTTAAAAGTAAGTTTTTAGCATATTTTATTTATTTATTTATTTTAATTTTTAGATAGGAGGTTGAATGAAGACACCAAATTGTGAAAAACTCAAAGTTAATTTAGCTTGAGAGCATAATGGTCAATGTTATAGAAATAATAGTCACCATTTTCTTTCTTTGATTAAAAATTTATAATATTTCTTAGCAAATTAGTGATTTGGAAAAGAGGAATTTCATAGAATGAGAGTGAAAACTAAAATCTATTAAAGGTGTGGTTATTGGCACTAGGAGGGTTAATGTCACCCATTTGCAATTTGCGGATGACACTATTGTGTTCTGCAAGGCTGATGAGCATGAAATTTTGAATATCAAACGGATTCTGAGATGTTTTGAAGTGCTGTCTGGATTACGGATAAACTTCCATAAAAGTAAGGTCTGTGGGGGGGGGTTCAGATGGAGGTACTGGCTGATTTCGCGGAGAAACTGAACTGCCAGGGTCAAAATTTGCCTTTCACATATCTTGGACTGCCACTGGGGCCAGTCCAAAAAAGAAGCACACTTGGTTGCCAATGATCAATAATTTCAAGTCTAAATTAGCTTCTTGGAAGAGAAAGGTTCTATCTTTTGAGGGGAGGTTAACTTTGATCAGGTCAGTGTTAAACTCACTACCAGTGTTTTATTTATCTTTATTTAAAGTTCCAGTGGGTGTAGCGAAGTTGCTCAATAAAATCCAAGTCAGATTTTTGTGGGGAGGCAGTGAAGTCAAAAAGAAGCTTTATATGGTGAAGTGGGAGGAGATCACCAAAAAGAAAGGGTGTGGAGGTTTGGGTATTAGAAGGCTGAGAGATGTTAATGAGTGTCTCTTAGCAAAATGGTGGTGGAGATATGGTGGTAAAAATCAAGCATTGTGGAAAGAGGTTATCATCAGTAAATATAGTTGCTATGGAGGGAGATGGAGGCCCTTTCTGGTTGAGGGTGGTCAGTGCTCCAGAATATGGAGTGACATTCTAAGTCTAGAACACAGCAGTCCTAATCTGTTTAGTTACTTCATGGAGAACTCTGTCATTAAAGTTGGGAATGGGAGGAGAATTAGCTTTTGGGAGGATCATTGGTCCTCGAATTGCAGCCTGAGGAGTGAATTTCCAAGACTTTTTGAGCTGTCAAAAGACAAAGAGTCCAATCTTAAACAGATGATTGACAGGAAAATTAGTTCAGATGGGTGGAGTTTTCAATTTAACAGAGGTCTGAGGGCTTTGGAGGAAGATGAAGTGGGTAGACTTAGAGCTTACCTGTCTACTCATGAACCAGTTTTATCAGACACAGTTGACTCCTGGGTTTGGAAAGCCTCAGCCTCAGGTCTGTTCTTTGTGAAATCATTGTATAGCAGACCTGATGCAGCACACGGGGTGGAGGATGATAGGTGGATTTGGAAAAATTTATCTCCACCAAAAGTGCAATTTTTGGATGGCTCGCTTGGAAGGAAAGAATCAAGTCTAGAGCTTTCCTTCAACACGTAGGGTGCCTTAGTCAGGATGCTTCAACAGAGTGTGTGTTTTGTGGTTGTGCTGTTGAAACTGATTGTCATGTGTTGGTTCAGTGCAAGTTTGTTTGGATAATATGGTCCAATATTTTCTCCTGGTGGGGTATGCAATGGGTGAGTCCTAAGAATGCTAGAGGTGTGCTGGAGTGGTGGAGCGGGTTCAAGTGGGGTAAGTTTGAAACCAAGATTTGGAATGTTATCCCATTTGCGGTGTTATGGTCTATTTGGACGTTGAGGAATGAGTGCATTTTCAAGGGTAAACAGCTCTGCTTAGAGGAAGTCTGCGATCTGATCAAAACCAGAATTGCTTTGTGGATTAAATATAATTCTAGGTTGTTTCATTATTCAGTCCATGATGTGGTTGAGAATCTGGTTCAGGTTCGAAGGTGTGTGGGGGGTAGGTGATTGTGTCCTTGCTGTGGTCTGCAACTGGCTTGGGCTCTGCTGTAGTGTGCTTCTGGTGTTTTCTGCTGGGGTAGCATGAAGGTGTTCTGAATCTGCTGTGGAGAGGTTGTTCTGCATCTGTGTAGGCTCTGCTGGAGTAGTTTGCTGGGGATGAAGTTGGCTGATTTGGGAAGGATATATAGCAATGAGGCTTTGCTCAAGACTTTTGTTAGATCATTGGAATTCTCCTAATTAGCTGTTGAGATATTATCAGGCCTGAAGTCAACTAGTATTAGGCCTAACAAATTTTCTAGTTGTTTTGAGGTAGCCTTCCAAACTGTCATGCTGGGGTTTTGCTGGGTGCAATTTCATTATGGACAGGGGAGTCAGTATTACTGCATTGCTACTGCTGATTTATTCTGATTTTGCTCTGTCATGCTGGGGTTTTGCTGGGTGCAATTCATTATAGATAGGGGAGTCTGTATATCATGCTACTATTGTAAATTGTAATCTGCTTTCAAGGTCTAGGTGTGGCTAGCCCATTGGTCTGGGTTGAGCTGATGCTTGTTTGATGTAGATATTGGGAGTTCACTTCAGTTTGCTGATTTATACTGATCTTGCTATGTCATGCCAGGGTTGTGCTGGGTGCAATTTCATTATGGACATGGAAGTCAGTATTGCTGCATTGCTGCTGCTGTTGCTGATTTATTCTAATTTTACTCTGTCATGTTGGGGTTTTGCTGGGTGCAATTCATTATGGATAGGGGAGTCTGTGTATCATGCTACTGTTGTAAATTGTAATTTGCCTTCAAGGTCTAGGTGTGGCTAGCCCATTGGTCTGGGTTGAGCTGATGCTAGTTTGATGTGGATATTGGGAGTTCACTTCAGTATCTGGCTGGGCACTATGGACCTGAACTGCTGTGGTGTGGAATGTTGAAATGTTATGGTGTCTGTCTTACTGTGTTGATCTAATTTGGTGTGATGAACTGATGGTGAAAAATCTGCTCTTGCATCTGGGCTCCTGCTGCGGTGGGCCACTGATAAAAGGAGTAATTTTTGTGTGTTTTGGTAAATCTGGGCTTCTGATAAATGAGCAATTACTCTGGGTTTTGGTCTGTTCATTTCATTTGTTTTTTGCTGTTTGATAGTGTGGGGTGCTTGGTCTGTTTCAGGTTTGGTTAGTTTTTTTGGGTGTGGTTGTTTTGGTGTTTGTGGTTTGTTTCTCAACAACTCGCGATGATGTGCTAGCATATGATTGGGCGTTCTTATTGGTACCAACCTAGTTGAGATTGATTAGGTTCGCTATGATGCTTGTTACACTCATCATTCTCTACCTTTATTGATGTAATAGTTTTTTGATTCATCAATAAATTTCATTTTCTTTGCTGATCAAAAAAAAAAGTCTTATGTTTTTTTACTAAATATTGGATTGTGTATTACTTTTATTATGTTAGTTTTGTAACTGTTACAGTGATAGATTGTTCATCAAGTAAAAGAATAGCAATCGGAGATAAAATCTAAAATGGTACTCAAGTCTATTTTTGAATCTTTTGCATCATTAAGTCCAAACTCTAATATCTTTAGGCCAAAATAACATAATTTGTCCAACAGAACAACTATTTGTTGAAATCAACATATATCTATTTATCTCTTGAAATCAACTTATCTATTGAAATCAATATATTCCTTTATCTATTGAAATTCACCAAACTAACTATCTGTTGAAATGTAACATATGTCACTCATTCAACAACCTATCTGTTAAAATGTAACACATGTTACTCATTCAACATCATATCTGTTGAATGTCCACTACAAGAAAAGTGGGCTTAAAAGACGGAACTTTTTGCGACGGCACAACTTGCCGTCGCAAAAAATGTGCCTTTTTTAGATGACACAACTTGCTGTCGCAAAAAAATGTGACTTTTTGAGACGGTACAACTTTGCTGTCAAGAAAAATGTGACTTTTTGCCACGGCACAACTTGCTATCGCAAAAAATAGAGTATTTGCGACGGCAGAAATTGTTGTCACAAGAAAAAATAGAGTATTTGCGACAACAGAGATTGCTGTCGTAAAAAACAGAGTTTTTATGACGGCCCCAGCTGCAGTCGCAAAAAAAAAAAAAAGAGTTTTTTGTGACTGTAATATGTACCGTTGCAAAAAAAAAAAAAAGTAAAATATATATATATATATATTGTGGCTTTGAGACGGCTTCATATATATATATAGTTACAAAATGGTTTAAATAAATGCAACAGTATTTTTCTGTCACAAAAAAATAAAAATAAAAAAAAACGACGTCGTCTTACTCTTTTGATATAACATTTCTCTTTTCACTCATTTTTTCATCTTCCTGTCTCTATGTCTCTATCTCTGTCTCTCTTCTCTTTCTCTCTCTCACTCATCACTCTTCTCTGCCTGTCTGTCTCTCTCTTTCTCTCTGTGTCTCTGTCTTTCTTCTCTTTCTCTCTCTCACTCATCACTCATCACTCTTCTCTGTCTGTCTGTCTGTCTCTTTCTGTTTGCGCCTCTGTCTCTGTCTCTCTTCTCTTTCTCTCTCTCTCACTCATCACTCTTTCTCGTGTCTCTCGCCCATCTCTCATCTCTCTATCTCTGTCATCTCTCTTCTCTCTCTCTTCTCTTTATCTCTCTTGCTCTCCCGTTCAACTTTCTTTGTCTCTCTCTCGTTTATCTCTTTTCGCCATTTCTCTCTCTCTCTCTATCTCTTTGTCTCTCTCGTTCATCTCTCTTCTCTCTCTGTCTCTTTTTTTTTCTATGTCTCTCTCTCGTTAATCTCTTTTCGCTTTCTTTCTCTCTCTTTTTATTTATCTCTTGCTCATCTCTTGTTTCTCTCTCTTTTTCTGTCTCTTTCTCTCTATCTCTTTCTCTCTTTGTCTATCTCTATCTCTTTCTCTCTCTGTCTCTCTCTCTCACTCACTCACTCACTCACTCACTCATTACTCTTCTCTTTCTTTGTCTACTTGTCTGTTTGTCTGTCTGTCTGTCTGTCTCTCTCCTCCACT
Source organism: Camellia japonica (assembly GCA_030407325.1). Classification (NCBI taxonomy): domain Eukaryota; kingdom Viridiplantae; phylum Streptophyta; class Magnoliopsida; order Ericales; family Theaceae; genus Camellia; species Camellia japonica. Next base: position 96,622,094 of record JAPPVO010000036.1, read on the forward strand.
GCGTTAGCCTTGCTCACTCTCTTCCTCATCTCTTCTCTATTTATTGAGCTCCATCTCGATTTATCGATCCACTACAAGAAAATGCACTTTTAGCGACCACTTTGTTTCTTTCTCGCTCATCACTCTGTCTCTCTATCTTTTTTCTCTATCTGTCTCTCACTCATCTCTCTCTCTCACTACACATCTCCTTTACCATATTTACCACTACTGTAAATGCCATTCCACTACCACCACTACTACCACTGTTGCCACTCCACCTCTACGATTACCATTACTACCACCATCGCTACTACTCCACTACCACTACTACTATCATTACCTCTCTTCTACCATCGTTACTCCATCTCCTCTACCACTACCACAACTTCACCACTAATCTCCTTCGACATCACCACCACCACCACCACCACCTCTTGTCCACCACCTTCACACTACGGCCACTCCCTCTCCTCTACCACAAAAATTAGTTCTTGATTTTTAGTAACAAAAAAAAAAAAAAAAAAAAAGGGCCGCAGAAAAAAATTTTTCATTGACCAAAAAAATTTAACTTTATTTTAACGGAAAATATTTTTCATTAAAATATTACCCCTACTTCTACCCAAAAAAAAAAATCATTAAAATAAAAAATGAAACAAATAATTTTCAACCTTAGTAACTAAAAAAAAATGAAAAATAAAAAAAAAAATTTCATTAACTACAAAAAAATATATATATTTTAACAAAAAATAAAGTCTTTTAGCGACGACAACTCCCGTTGCAAAAAAAAAAAAAAAAAGAAGTTAAACGGCGCTGTTTTGTTGTTTAAATATTCATTTGTGACAAAAATAAATAAAAATAAAATAATATGAGGCTTAGCCCTTTTTTTCCATTCCCGTCCGGTTTTCCCTCCTCAACCAAAAATCCCCAATCTCAAAAACCAAAAATCCCTAATCTCTTCTTATGGCGCTTTCTCTCTCTCTCTAGCGACGGCGGCAGACGACTGCGAACGGCAAGCGACAGCATCGAGCAGAGAAGAGTCTTACCGAAAAAGAGACAACGGCTATTACTAGGGTGTGATCTTGGTCATCATCTTCTTCACTTATCATCTAAGAAACCCTAGAAGTTTTTAGTGTATTTTGGGGAAAAGAAAAGATGGGTGAAGGGGGAAAGGAGAGAGAAGTCACCAGTGCCGATCTGCCTCAACCTCACTACGGAACCTTCCAGGGAGTTGCCAACTACCCACCTCCTCCTCCTCATCCTCAGCCCGACATCGGCTTCTCTCAACCTGTTCATCCCTCAGGCGCCTCCGAACCCTATGCTAATGCCTATCAAGCCGTTCTAGGTTCCATCTCTCTCTCTCTCTCTTTGGCTCTCGCTCTGTGTGTGTGTGTATGTGTGTGTGTGTGTTCGATTTGAGCCAATCAACCATGTATTGACTCCTCCAGATCTAAAAAATTAAAAAGAAATTATAAAATTCTTCATATTTTTTGACAGCATTACGAACTTTTCTAGTATTCAATCTCAAAAGCATTGAACAATTGTTGTGACAAAAATTTGGGACATAAATTTTTGGGAAACAAATTTATCATGAGCTATGATTGTTTGAGAGTGGTTAGTTATATGATTTAGTTTAATTATTAACTCATGTTGCATTGTTACAAATTTATTAGAAGAAAATAGTCTATGTAACAAAGGTTAAAACTATTGAACTTTTATTTCACATTAACTTTTTGGACTTTTATTTAACCAACTCAAAAATTGCTTCCTAAATTCCTAATATTGCAACAGATGTACAATTTCATTTCACCTGAATATGGCATAGTTTACCCTTGTAGATACAAATTGTTCATCGATTTTATTTTATTTAGTTAAATAATCCGACTGTGTCGTCTATTGATTTGATCAAAACTTAATGTTGTGACCTTCTGAATCCAATCAAGCTAAGTTATTTTTATCACTTTATGAAGTTCTTTTTCTAGTATACCTAACTTATATTCACTTGGCATTGTATTGTAACAATGCAACATGAGTTAATCCGTGTCTTCTATCCAGTATTTGTCCATTGTTTCATGGATCTTGTGGCAAGATGTCATATTCAAGAAGGTATGATTCAGAGTTGATGTGTTTCAAACTATTCTGTACCTTAGGCTATATGCTGTCCAAATCAGCCCATTTATGCAGCAAATATGTTGAACTTACTATTGATACCTATGTCTGAATCTTCAGCTCGAAATTTTTTCAATAGCTTTTGCGAAGACCACGAGATGATGCACTTACGGGACCTCCAGAAATTGGAAGGAGTTCTTTCTTCGTGTCATCTGGAGGTTAATTACTATACTAGTCTTCATGTTACATTTTGCACTTATGAATCTAACTGCTTCTTGATAAATTTTGTTTACACCTTGCAGGAAATAGAGTTTGCTCATTCTTTAAGACAGAGCAAAGTGAACCTTAAGATATGCCCAGTTATTGATTCAGATAGACACCTTTTTTAAATTTTTATTTATTTATTTATTAGTAGATTAAGATGGGCCTATACAAGGGAAAAGAAAATCATTTTAAAATAATTTAAGGGATTATCTGAAAGCTAAATGTCATTTTTCTCCCACTTTTCCCTCTAGTATTCTTATGAGCTTCTGCTGCAATAGTTACACAAGACACAATCCATTACAATGCTTGGGGTTATTAATGAGCATATTAACTTTCAAGGTACAGCTCCCTGCTCGTTAATTTCATGTTTTTCATCAAGATAATATTTTTTTTCTACTGTATCTTGGTGTTTTAGTTAATTTTTTTCTTTTTCATTAAGCTAATAATACATCAGTTTAATATTGAACTTTTTTGTTCAATATTCTCATCCTCATACATTAGTTTATACAATATTATAAATTATAATGCATCATATTTTTGGAACTTGCCTTTTCATTTCTTGGCACACACAACCGCCTAGGCACGAGAGACTTGTGACAGAAGACGGGGCTCGAATCGAGTTCCCGATTTGGGAGCTAGAGCCGGATTTCACTCTAGGCAAACTAGTTCCTTAAGAAACTTGAATTCGAGGTGTTGATGCCCCAAAATCACCAAACGGGGTCAGATTAGCACAAAACTTGGTACACACGACCGCCTAGGCTCAAGAGAGTTGTGGAAGAAGACGGGACTCAAATCGGATTCCTGGTTTGGAAGTTAGAGCCGAATTTCACTCTAGGAAAACTAGTTTCTTAAAAAATTTGAATTCGAGGTGTTGATGTCCCAAAATCACCAAACAGGGTCGGATTAGCACGAAACTAGGCACACACGACTGCCTATGCACGAGAGACTTGTGGGAGAAGACGGGACTCCAATCGGGTTCTCGGTTTGGGAGTTAGAGCGAATTTCGGTCTAGGCAAAATAGTTCATTAACAAACTTGAATTCGCGGTGTTGACGCCCAAAATCACCAGACGGGGTCGGATTAGCACGAAACTTGGCACACATGACTGCCTAGGCACGAGAGAGTTCTGGGAGAAGACAGGGCTCGAATCGGGTTCCCAGTTTGGGAGTTAGAGCCGCATTTCACTCTAGGCAAACTAGTTCCTAAAGAAACTTGAATTCGAGGTGTTGACGCCCCAAAATCACTAAACGGTGTTAGATTCACACGAAACTTGGCACACATGATCGCCTAGACACGAGAGACTTGTGGGAGAAGACGGGACTCCAATCGGGTTCCCGGTTTGGGAGTTAGAGCCAGATTTCGATCTAGGCAAAATAGTTCATTAAGAAATTTGAATTCGAGGTGTTGACGCCCCAAAATCACCAAACAGCGTCAGTTTACTACGAAACTTGGCACACATGACCGCCTAGACACGAGAGACATATGGGAGAAAACGGGACTCCAATCGGGTTCCCGGTTTGAGAGTTAGAGCCGGATTTCTGTCTAGCCAAAATTATTTACTTAATTATCTTTGTAATTATATAGTAGTTAATTTTTTACATTTTTTTGTAATTAAAATATTAACACATAATTATATTGTCATTAATTATTTTTATTTTTTGTTTACAAATATTTCCTGAGTAATAATTTGCTTCTTGTGGAATGCAGGCATGTGAAGATTGCGACTAACTTTTGTTTTTATTACCCACGGAAGAATCATGAGGAAAACTTTTGTTTTTGATTTACATTATTTTGAATTGTGAACAATATTATGTATTTAAACATTGTATATGTATTATGCAATATTATGTAGTAGGATAATTTTGCTGATGCGTTGTTATGAATGGAAGAATATTTATTATGGATGAATTGTAATTTTTATACTGCAATTTTTATATTATTATATAATTATCGGTTTCTTTTTTAGTTATTTTTCATTTAATACAGGTAATTTTCATATTTTTAATAATTTTATTGCGATTTTTTTTTTTTTTTTTTTTTTTTTTTTGAGACGGCACCACATTATCTCAAAAAACATTAGAACCAGATTTTTTTTGCAACATAACCAATGCCATCGCAAAAGATATCGGCTGTTGAAACAAAAAACCTTTCGCGACGGTATTCTTTGCCGTCGCAAATAACCTTTTAGCGACGACATGTCGTGCCTTCTCAAATAACTTTTTAGCGACGGCAAGTATCCAGTCACAATAAAAATATTTTTGCGACGGCATTTTTTGCTGTCGCAAATAACACTTTTAGCGAACGACAACACAGTGCCATCTCAAAAAATCTCAGATTTTTACATATTAATGCCGATAGCATAATTCTGTCGCAAAAAGGCAACTTTGCCACCGCAAAAAAAAAGGCGACGGCACTTTGCCGTCGCTAAAAAATTTTAGCAACGCCCTTTGTTGTGACCCCCTACTTGTCGTCACTAAAAGTCAGTTGCCGTCGCAAAAAAGTTTTTGAGACGGCATTTTGAGTATTTGCGACGGCAAAAAATCGAAATTTTTGTAGTGGTCATACATTTCTATACTCACCAACACCACTTACTGCCGCCGGCTGCTGATTATTGCCACCGCTGATCACCGATTGTCGGCGACTTTTTCGGCGTGTCCTTATAACCAAATAAGATTTTTTCTTAAATTTAATTCTTTATACCTCTTTCGAATGGATTTTTCACCAATTTTCTCAATCTAAACAACAAAAGCATGATGTAAAAGGAAAACAATTTGATAAATGCACAAGATAAATTCATCGAATACTGTTTAGTTGGATTCATATTAGACGTTGTTCTGACTATGAAAAAAAAAAGGGGAAGGGGATTTGGTTAAAGCCCCACATAATAAAATTTTAATGCATTAAGGATAAGTACAAAAAAAATTTCTTAAAAAGTCCAACACACTACTGTTATCAAAATATCCTTACTGACTAATTCAATATTTTAAATTTTAAAAAGATATAACTTTTGATCTATATATTGGTTTTTAATAAAAGTAATATTTTTAGAATCCTCCCATCAATATCTGTCAAACAAGATCTAGGTTTATTATGAAATTCTTAATAAATAAATAAATAAAAATTACCGTCGAAATTGACATAAACAGTAAAATTTACTCTGTTTGACAGTAACAGTGTAAAATGTTACTGACTACCAAAGTAATAGTTTACTATTTTCTTGCACAGGGCATCAATAATAATAAATAAATAAAAAACAGAGTATGAACTAAAGAAAGCTTTACGAGTTCTTTCAATACAAGTTCACAAACAAATCAATAACAAACGACAATTCAAATCAACAATAATTTAACAACAAATAAATAACAAGGATACATGTGCAGTGTTATCCAACAGAGAAGAGCAAGATTGGTGCAAATAATATCATCATATAGAAAATTAAGACACAAATTTCAATTTCAAGAATTGGCAGCAAATAAATTTCATATCATGGAATAGCAACCCAAACTAATTTGTTCGTGTATATTATTCATTATTAAACCAGAAAAAATAAATGGATGAATTAGTGAAAAATCTAAAAAATCCCCAAATAGTGATTTATGATTATAGTTCAATTTAAAATAATGAATAACTATCTCAATCAAACAATCAATAACAAATCAGCACAACAATTTAACATGGAAAAAATCGTAATTGGACTCCTCCAATTGTGATAAAAAATTACGAGCCAAAGTCAAACAATCCACTAAGAAGTCAAAAAGGAATTACACAAGAGACAATTACCTAGTAAATTTACGGCCGAATTAAACCGAACTCGATGTGCCTCTTTCACCACTGTCTTCACCTTAAAATTGCTTTATCCAACATTAAATCCACAATACCGATGTCAAATTCACGACGATGAGCCACTCTGGAATTCACCAAAGTTTCAGGCTCAAGTTTTCTCAAATCTACCGAAGAACACCTCTCTTTTTGTGAATGAAATAACAAAACAACCATTGATAATAGTCAATATAAAGCTCATTCATCAATTGATCACCCTCAAATCATTAAGAAAAACCATACATAAACACCCTCCAATATAAAACAATTTGTTTTCTCTTCCTCTTTAAGAATCTAAACAGGTTAAATCCTAAAAATAGCAAACAACGCACCTTATACTAAACAGAACACGAAGAACGCTCAAGAGCTCACTTTATTGCTCAAACAGTATGACTAAAGACGGTGCTCACATATAGGCTAACCACTCGAGCGCAACATCTACCGCTCGATCAATAAAACATGTTTTTCAAAAGTTTAGAATGCAAGGAATGATATTAGATAAACCACTTCACCGCTCGAGCGCACAAACAAGAAATGCTCAAAACAAAATACAGAATGTCAGCACAAACTCCTCTACTCAAGCACAACTCAAGTTGGATTCGCATTTGAATTCTCAAAACTCACAAATACAATAAAACGAATGAAAATATAACTAAAATTTGTCCAACAGGATTATCAATTACAAAAACCTAACAATTAATATTTTATATTTTTATAAATCTTTACAATGGGTATTTTATCTCCAGTATCTATTTTTATCAAACCAAAGTTGAACAAGATGATGTAGTAGGATCATACAAAGTAGGAAGCAAGTTGTCACGACCCAAACCCGCCCTTATAAATTTATAGTCATGACTAACCAGTAATTCCAGATTACCTACGACCTCTATTAACAAAATCAATTTTATTATAATTAACAAGGCATAACGGAAGTAATATAAAATATAAAAGACAATCCATTGAGTAGTGCGTATATGAAAGACTTCATAATATACTTAAACTTTCATTCTTCTTTTTAAAAAAAATACATCATAGTCAATTCAAACATTAGTCATATATCAACATTCTTAACCTTACATTCAAAACAAATTCCAAAATAACAAAAGACAAAAGCAAAAAGACGAAAGGGTTGATAACCTTGGCTCCGCTCGAGCCCAAGCACACTCCATCTTGGAGGCACTTCCAAAATGGCTTTACATGGGATTGATTCAGGCTTCTCTTAGACTTGACGTTCTGCTTGCTCGCCTACATCTATATATATATATATATATCAAAGAGTAAGCTAGGGCCCAGTGAGTAATAACAATACAAAGGGTTAAATAAATGAAGTTAAATAGGAGTCCAAACATTATTCCTTTTTACAAATGATCCATTTCCTTAATCACTAATTTGTTTAACAATGGATCCATCATATCATAGTAATAATAATCATCCAAATCAATTTACGTGGTGCATCTAATAGAGTAACAATGTATCAATAACAATGGGACCTCTAGGGTCAATCAATGAGACTACATCGGGTCAATCAATATAACAATTTCAATGTGGACATCAAGGTCTAACATCAAAAATCTCTATGTTTCAATTATCCAATGGGCCATGGTATTGTTTCTCCTAGGCAAGGGCCTAATAAACCAATAGGTCGTGGTATTGTTTCCCCTAGGTAAGGGCCTCACTAATAGGTACTACAAATACATTTCAAAAAGAACTTCATTCATCAATAGAAAATAGTATTTCAAAAACATCAATCATATAATGATTTCCAAAACATATTTTGAACGTATCTTTATAAAGTTACTATTCACAGTGGGTTGTATCGACGTAAAGCCTTGGACGTCCACCTACACGAAACACATAACGAACACACATTAAAGTACAATCTCGATTAACCATTCTATCTTAATTCAATTCTCTTCTTGTGTGCTTCTAAGTCATTTTCCTTGTTAATGATGATTTAATTAATGTTTAAGAATGCTCTAATAAGCTTGAGGATGCAAGTATGTACATCAAAGTGTATTTTGAAAATGTTGAAAACAGGGCAATCCGCTCGAGCCAACTATTGGTCACTTGAGCGGTTTGCAAAGCTTTGCAAAATTACAAAATGCTCGAATTCTAGGCTAGAGCCAACTTTTTGCTCACTCGAGCCAAGGTTCAAAATATGAAGTGGTTGCTCATGCGGTCATTTGGTCACTCGAGCCAACTACTTAAGTTTGCAAAAAAATACTGGAAGCTTGTAAAGTGCACTCGAGCGACAAATTCATCGCTCGAGCGAACTGCCCGAATTCTGGAATTTTCAGAATTGAGTTTGAAGTTCAAAACATCAATTTAAAGGTTCAAACCTTGCATGGTTGGTTCAAAAGCATGGAAAATCATTGTAGAACATGAAAACATAATCAATTTGAAACCAATTGCTCAAAATCATGATCAAATTCTCAAATTTAAACTTAAAACTCTAAGCTACAAGTCATGCATGTTTTGAATTGGATTATTTTATTTTCAAAACATAACAACATGGTATTAAAGGTATGAAACCATGAAAAATCTCCAGTTCATGTGTCTAAGCTTCATGCATGTAATGAGTCTCTCCATTACATGAATTTCATGTAATGACTTAGAATTATGTTTCATGCATGCATGTACACAATTATGCTCAATTGTTCCATAATTTAGTTGTTTCTTCCATGTTCTTTCCATATCCATTCAATTGATCCTATTAACTTCATAAATCCTATTTTTACATGAGCTATTTACAAGATTTATGGATAAGAATCTTACCTAAGGCTTGAATCAAGTGTATTCCTAGCTCAATCCCTCAAATCCTCAAAAATTCTTCACAATTCCCTTCAATTCCTATTCTTCCTCTCCCTACAAGTTGATTCACACTCTCTCATTCTTCAAAATCTCAGCCAAGGATGATAAATATGAGCTCACCAAGCTTATATGGCACATATATAGGTGTAACTAGCTCAAGTTAATTAAGCTTGTTTATAGCTTATTAATCCCACTTAATTTTGATTAATTCTAATCAATTGTAATTAATTTATTCTAATTATTTTGATCGGAATCAATTTTCAAGTAAAGTTGTCATATGGTTCTAAATATTCTAATTAACCTATTAGGCTAGTCAATTTTGGTTTTTAAGTCCATAAGGTTTCCAGTTTCTGATTCCATGTCGATAATTCTAACAGATAATCCATAAACAAACAGATAATCACAAATTAAACATATAATCATGCGATTATGCTCATTGAAATAATATTAAAAAAAATATATTACGAAGGTCAAGATCGTCACACAAGTACTTCCTTCCATTAGCACCATTCGCATTGTAGCTTGCACTCGAAGGTCTCACTCAAATCTCTCACATATATATGGAAATGTAAGATTGTCTAAAAAGAAATAGAAAAATCTTTATGTATGCTCCATCAAGTATGAGCCTCCAAGTGAGGGAGTTTATGAAGGAAAAATTTATAAGTTGTCTTTTTTACCAAAGAAAGGCCCAATGGAGGGGTTTCACCCCCCAAAAAAAAAATACTCATATTAAATTATCACATTTGTTTTAATGATCATATTTTTATATTTTATTTAGTTTACATAAATTGTTAGGACTGTATTATGTGACCTATCACTTATCTTTATTTTTAGTACAGTGATGATAATTTACATGATAAACCAAATGTTATATAAAAATGCTATCACTGTAACATTATTGTAAAGTTTCTCGGGGACCTTTTTCGCTCTGTTAAGACTTACTTGGTAACTAAAAATGTTGAAAGCATTTAAACTCGATACTACTGTCACTTGCTTGGATCACATCATTGATGAAAATTTCTAACAGCACAGAATCTGATCATAAAATTAGACATAATTTTTTCACATGAGACACGAAAATATTGTGTCTAGTTCTGTGATTGGATTCTAATAGTCTTATACTTGTGCAACATGGCTTTCCAGCTATTTGGTTTGGCGAAAATCTTTCTCCTTAAAATAAAAATAAAATAAAATCTTCGATTAAGAAAGCAACCATTTAGTTATGAATGGGAGTCTTCTTCTGAGATCGAGTATAGTCCTCCATGATCAAATCTCCTTCTTCAAAGGTCCCATCTTCTACAGCTTCAAATTTTCCATAACTGAAATGATTAGGAGCTTCATCAGCTCCATAGACGTCTGCTATATACAACACTTTCTTTATGAGAACTGGAGGCACATATATGTACATATATGTGTGTGTGTGTGTGCAAGACAATTTGAATATCTCGTATAATATTACAAATTATCAAAGCAATAATCAAATATATATTGTTGGAGTAAAACTCACCTTCAATCACAATTGAATTGAACAAGAACAAGAACACCACCACAAGAGCAATCTTGCATGGTGTTACAGGCTTCATTATCTTCCACCAAAATGCCTTTAAGCAAGCACTTGAAAACTGTTGATCACAATTGTTGTCTGTGCTTTCTCGCACATAGATAAAGAAATGAATAGACAAAGGGCTACCAATAAATCTAGAAACGCGGAAACTTGTCAAGGTCTCAGGCTTAAAACTTTTTAAATGTAAATAATTTTTGGGTTATGCTTCAGACTCCCAGCACCCCCGGCACTTTTGTGACAGAGAGGGAGGAGAGAGAGAAGAGAAAAAAGAAAAAAAATAAAAAATGAAAAATAATAAATAATGTATGGTCACAAATCAATTGAGGATTGTGGGGTTCAAAATTTGTGGAGTTTTCAAGTATTATTAATAATTTTTTATGATTAATCTATGCAGGGGTTTTGTCTTGCTTTATTTGGATCCCCTACTAATGACCGGTGGAATTGTTCTTTCGAATTATTTGAATTACTTGGTTCGGATACTGAGTTACAAAAAAAAAAATAATGTAGGACAAGTGTTGATGGTAGGTCGATATATCATCCAAACTGTTATTATATCGACCTATTTTTTTGTGTGTATCATCTATAAAAAAATAGATCGATATAATAGTCGTAACATTGTCATTTTATCACATTTGTCTTTAAACAAAAAAAAAATGAGTAGTCCATTTTAAAAAGTACACTTGCCGTTTCTTTTTTTAAAGATAAAATGAAATGTGACGATTATCAGATCAACTTAATTTTTTCTTATGAATGCTATATATGAAGAATTTTAAAAAATGAATGGTTTTAATTATCAAAATATGATTCATAATAAGCTTCACGGGTCAGACTAACACCTCTCCAATTCAAATAAAGACCAAAGAGAAGCTTATCCCTACATATAATTAGGTTGAATTACCCTTCTCCCAATTCTATCCAAACCAAACGAGTTCTCCATTTTGATCCTAAATTTGGGGTGATTGTTGTGCTTTATGCACAACAATCACTGTTATGCAATTAATGGAGTTCATTTCGGATCCTATTTTGATAATTTGAACCGTTTATTTTTTAGGATACATGAAATATAATATACCTATAAAAAATCAAATTAATTAAATATCAGTAACACTTTCATCTAATCATATTTGTATTTAAAAATTAAGGGGTTGTTTGGGATGATCTAAATAAGTACACTTTTTGTCTTTTTACGAAAAGATGTGCAGAAAAGTAGAGAGGTGATGTGATAGAAAAAAGATAAAAAGATGGATTATTTAGGGGATCCCAAACCACCCCTAAATAGTTTTGTATGAAACTAAATACAAATGTATTTAGACGGAAAGGTTACTGATATCAAATCAACTTAATTTTTTTACAAATATCTTCTATTTGATATGTCTTAAAAAGTGAACGATTTGTTTTGTCGAAATAGGGCCCTAAGTGGGCCTAATTGACTGCACATCAGTGACTGTTATGCTTTACACACAGTAGCCACCATCTTCCAATGATATGGGATTTTTTTTTCACTTTTAGATATAGTTGTGGTTTGGCTACGACTTTTTTAATTAGTTTTTTTTAATTGAGAATTTTTTTTTAATTTGAGATTAAAAAATTCATTTAGATTGACTTTTTTTATTCTTGTGAGAGAAAAAATAAAATAATTATGATTTAAATGTAATATTTTATTTTATTCATTTATTTAACTTATTTTATCTTTTATGCTTTTTTTTTAGTACAAAAATTCCTAACCAAACCAATTGTTGTATAGAATTATTAATGTCAAATATTTCAAAAAATGATGAATTAAGGACAGGAGTAAATGAAGCCACTTGAATTGGGTCCCCAGGACGCATCAGGATCCCTCCTTGCATTTTCTCCTTATATTTCTTTTTTGTAAGGTTATTGAATTTATTTTTAAGCCTAATTTTGATAATTCGAACCGTTTATATTTTAAGATTTATTCAGTATATCATACCTGTTAAAAATCAAATTGATTGGATATCAAAAAGTATGTGTTCGGAAAATTGTTTATTAAATTCTTTAAAAAAATAGTTTTTAGTTCAATTTTTCTGAATATATACTTTCTGATATCTGATCAATTTAATTTTTTATAGGTATGATATACTGAACAAATCTTAAAATATAAATTGTTCAAATTATTAAAATTATACCTAAAAATAAATTCAATAACCTTACAAATAAGAAATGCAAAAAAATATAAGGAGAGGATCCTCATTCTCCAACGACCATACATGTTGTCTAATCAGGTCAGTACTCACATTTCAAGGATAAACAGCATACGCATACGCATAGTACAGTTTTTTTTTTTTTTTTTAATGGAAATTAATTAAAATAATAATATACAAATAAATAAAAAAAATTAAATTAATACAAAATAATGTGGAAAGTTTGGATTTTATCATTTAAAGCAAAATATCCATTATAGGAAGTTAGGAATTCCAGGGAACTATTTTGATGATATACAGCAGTCATCAAAAAGAAAATATTAAATCACCATAATTCATATATATAATTTGTTGAGAATAATGTGGCAGTGATATACTTGTAAATCATAATCATAACATGGATATATAATGTTTTTAAATGAATGGATCATTTTTTTTGAAAAAAAATGGTTCTACTCAAATTTACAAAGTGTGTAAGCAAAATACAACTTGTAATTGATCCAAAACAATGAATCCTCTATTCAAAAAATGCATTGATCACATGTTAAGTTGCGAATCCTATTGTTTTGAATCAATCAGAAGTAATGTTTTGTTCACACATTTGTTAGGTATGCGTACGAAATTATTATTATTATTATTAAAGTTAATTATTTAAAAGTCCTATTTATAAATGTTATGATAGCTCAGGTCCTATCTAAGATTTTTTGAACCGATAAGTCCTTTTTAGTAAAACTGAAAATATTATCAATTTTTTCAATTTTTAAAACTAAGAACATTATTAATTTTGCATAGTAACGTTTCAGATAATTGTTTCACTAACTGATGAAAAAAAAGAGCATAAGATTAAACATTTTTGTCTTTCTACTTATTGGTTTGATTCAACTATCCAATAAAATCGAGAAGATTATCAATTTTTTCCAGTTTTAAAACTGAGAACCCTATCATTTTTTAAAAAAAAATTTCAATTTTTCACATCAATGTTCCATCATCATACTCTTTTATAGACTCAAAATTTTCAATTTTACATAAAAAATAATTCAGTTTTTCAATTTTTTCAAAAAAAAAAAACGTATTTTTTTTTTTTTGGTACATAATTTCCTTTTTAGTTTTTTTAATTTAAAAGTTAATGTTTTAAAGTTTTGAAAATCAAAATAAATCTTAAATCATCATGTTCCTTTATATATAATTATAAATAATGAACAATCATTATTTGAAGAACAATTTCGAATATTAAAAATTTAATGAGACTTAAAGATCTAAAAAATTTTAGTTAGGACTTTAATGGAGTATAAATTTATAAATTAGGATTTATGTGTAAATACCTCTTATTATTATTATTTTTATTTTTTTATATTTATAGATCAGTATCCCACAAAAAAATATATTATTGTCACTTCATTCTTATCAAAAACAATGTATAAGCATTGTGTACAAATATTAGTTTACTGGTAATTAATGCAACGCAACAAACATTGCAACAAAATGTTAGCACATGAGGGATTTTTTTTCAAATTCAAATGTAAACATGAGTTTGAACCTGAGAGAATTGTTTTGCGCCTTGTACTATATATGGTTTGATGATAAAATAAAAACAAAAATAAATAAGGTGTTGGCATCAATTTTGCATGGTGAGGAATTCAAGTTCACCAGTTACTTTTTGCATGATTTGAATGATCAAAATGGTGGTGGGGTCACAATTGGTGCAGGAATGGAACTAAAATTTTATCATGGAAGAATTAAAGATAAATAAATTTTTTTTACCATATATACATTACAAACACACATATATGTATAATATGATATATATAAAATATATATACAAAAAAAAAAAAATCAAATAGTATAAAAGTAATCTCTAATAAGATAAAGATATTTTTTTTGCTAGAAAATAAAAAGATTATGTGAGATGGTAGAAGAATGTGATATATGGTTTTTATTCTGAGAGACTATTTTATTTATAAAATAAAATATATATTTTAAAAATATTAAGGGTAAATTACAAACACACCCTCTGAGGTTTGTTTAAATTACAAATTACCCTATGTGGTTCTAGAAATTATATTATGCCCCTTAAAGTTTCTAATTTCATAACAAATAGGTCTTTTTATTAATAAATCATCAAGTTAATTAACAGCTTTTAATAATGTTAAAATTTTATTTCAATTAATAATTCAAATAATTTTATTATTGTACAGGTAAACAGTTAGAAATTTCACTTTTTCAATTAATTATGTTAAATAAAAAATTCTGACAATGAGGTATTTGTAATTTTTCAAATCACAGGGGACAATTCGTATTTTAAACAAATCTCAAGAGGTGTTTTTATAATTATCCAAATATTAATGATAAATAAAATTTTTCACAGAAATCGAGTTCCCATAATTTTCTTCCAGTTCCATCCCCGTCTTAAGTATTGATCACAAGCATCACCTGTAAGAAATGGTTTGAAAAAGTGTTTGGGAAAAAAAAAATAGGTTTTTTTTTTAAATTTTGATCTAATTTTTAGATGGGACCCATGCGCCAAAGTTGGCTGGTCCATGTGGCAATGCGTTCTTTGCCACATAACGATTCATGACGTCCATAATCTGTTAACACCCGAGAGAAGACGAATTTGTCTTAAGAAGACAATGTTAAACACTGGACTTGATCATTTTAAGAAATTATTTTCTGTAAGTATTTTTCTATTTTTATTTTGTTTTCTTCCTCTTCTTTATTTCCATTTTCTGTTTGGTTTCTGTAATTAAATAGATTTTGGGAAATCTTTCCTTTAATTTTTTTCTTGTGTGTTTTGTTTGTTATTAAATACACAAATAAAATTAATTTTAATACAGTGAAAATTATCCAACGTCACCATAGCCTCAGGTCCTCCACAAGTAGTATGGATTGATCAAATATAGCCGTTCCACCAGCATTTGTCTCGAAGAAAACCATGCAACACCATTTGACAAGTCATGCATGGTTCACTATTTGTCTAGTAAGCCAAACTAGTACTCAATAATGGCACTATCTGGACATTGATGTGCTTGCATTGTCTTGTTTAGTAACCAAGAAAAAAGAAGAAAGTAAAAATGAGAGAAAGATAGCTGGCTGGCTTCTCTCTAATTGGACAGAAGTTCAGTTTACTGCTGTACTTGTGGCCAAAGACGAAGGGAATGGTCAATCAGGGCACTAGCCATTTGAGAAAAACTATTCTGTGTGCAACCCTCTAAAAATTATTCAACTTGTTTGAATTTGGTTCTTTTGAAAACATTTTTTAAAAAATTTTACTTTCTTATTTTTGTATTTTTTTGTTTTTACTGAATTTTTTAATATTTTAAGCAGTTTTTTTAATTTTTAGACACACCTAATATAAATACACTTGAAAATTTTGAAATTTTTTTAAAAAAAATTCACTAAATACCAAAAATACAAAAAAAAAATGAAAATTTAATATATTTTTCATATTTTTGTATATTTATTAATTTTTAAAAATATTTTTTTCACAAATATTTTACTTTTTCAATACATTTAAGTAAGGTGCATCTAAAAAAATATTTTTAAAAAATGTTTAAAATTTTAAAAATATTTACTAAAAATAAAAATAAAAAACTCAATTTTCAAAAAATTAAATTCAAAAACTAAAACCAAACACGCTAATGACTCCTCCAAATTAAATCCGACATTCCTAAAAAGTTTGGTACACCCACTCCATTATCCTTCAAAATTTAATGTGTTATGTAATGGTTCCCAAAAATTAAAATTTAGCCTTTTGTTAAGAAGTCAATAAACAAGAAATGTAGATCTTTTTTTATTATTTTACTTTTGCTAACGCTATTCCACCAAAAGTTTATACAAATATTGCACTAGAATGATGTAATAATATTATTTGTGTAATTAAAGATAATTCATTAATGGACTCTTTGTTCTAAAGTGATAGACTCAAAATTCAATTAAGTCATTATATATAAATTTTATGTATG
Organism: Camellia japonica; assembly: GCA_030407325.1. Taxonomy (NCBI): domain Eukaryota; kingdom Viridiplantae; phylum Streptophyta; class Magnoliopsida; order Ericales; family Theaceae; genus Camellia; species Camellia japonica. The sequence goes on from JAPPVO010000036.1 coordinate 96,638,757, forward strand.
AATTTTCTATTTGTATATCTCTATTTTTAAAAGTATAGTCTACTTGATTGGTTTTAAAAAAATAAAAATAAAAAAAAATTGCTAAAAGCAGCCAAATTTTTTTAAAGAAAATAGATTGGTTTTTATGTTGATTTTTATAAGTTTTTAATTCAATCTTGTGAAATTTTACGAGCCTAAGAACATTGATCAATATTCCAAATATATAGTTTATAAGTAACATATATAGATTGAGACTAGTTTCCTATGTATAGTTTTTGATTAGGTTAAATGGCGTATATTAAGTAATATTTTATTAATTATTTAATTATTAAAATTCGGATTGAGCCATTATCTCAATTACAAAATTTGTCCCGTACCCCTTCCCCCAACAATGGAGGAGTCCTATCTTGCATGTAGACTCATCACAAGTTCATAAAATATAAGTGCAAACTGTGTCACACATTTGTCACATGTACTCTATACATATTGCACTTGTACCTTATACACATTAGACTTGCACTTTATAAATTTTGCAGTAGTGGCAGATAAGGAGTGTGAGGTGGTTATTAGGAGGGGCTTGGGTGATTCTAATGGCTAATGTTTGGGTGGACTAAGGTGTTAGGTTTGGTAGGGATGGTCTGACGGTGGCATAGATATAGGAAAAATGCGAAGATAACCAAATTGGGTTGGAATATATAGGTGGAGGAGTGTCGAGGAGAGTGGGTGGAAAAGTATTGGGTGTGAATAACTTCCCTTTAATTTCTAATAATTTACCCATTTACCACTATCACATTACAAAAGCATTTCATTTCATTACATTTCATTTTTTTTTTTTTATTACACTTCTATTTCATTATAAAATTCTATTAAAAGTTCAAATTTTAAAACCAAACCCACTCATCCCCTTTCTCGTTGCCTCCACTCCCATTGTCACCACTTTGTGACTACTCCTACCCGCCCACCATGACTCAACCCTATCCGTTCTTAAGCCATTGACCGCCATCCCTTCATTCTCTTGCTACACTCTCCCCAAATCTTCCTTCATCGTTGCCCCCACCTTTTTTCTTCTACCACCCTTCTAACCCCCAACCCCTCTTATCCCACCTCGTTACCCCCCTCCTACTTGCTTTCCCATCTTCCCTCTTCATCACCCTTCCCTAACATCCTTCCCATGGCCCCCACCTCCTCTCATTTTGCATACCACCTTTTTTTTCTTTTTCTTCTTCTTCTTCTTCTTTCATACAACCCTTCACCCTACCCATCTTACCCTACCCCTCCCCTCCCCTCCCCTCCCCCCATGCTCTGATACCCCCCTCTCCTATCTTCCTAAGAAGATGATAGCTTTGAAAGATATTTTCATTATTATTAAATCTCAACATTTACACAGTATTTATATCAGAATGAGTATACACTCTTAACATCAATTATACACGTGCCTTCTAACAAACTAACAAACTAGTCTAACTAACTGTACAGCTGGACAAACAGATATGAAGAACTATTACTGCAGCTGCTTATGGACTCTGTTGTGATCAACTCTTGCTTATAGACTCTGCTGTGATCAACTCTCTGTTATGAACTGCAGCTGCTTATGGACTCTGCTGTGATCAACTCTCTGTTATGGACTCTGCTGTTCTGCTGTGATCAACTCCTTATTATGCCCCTGCAAACTGATGGGCGAAGGGAAGACCATGAGTTTGGATTGCAAATAGTGAAATCTGGAAGGAGAGAGAGGCTTAGTGAGAATGTCAGCAATTTGATCTGAGGAAGGGATGTATTGAAGATGAATCAACTGTTGAGCCACCTTCTCCCGAATGAAATGATAATCGACCTCGATATGCTTTGTCCTAGCATGAAAAACAGGGTTCGAAGCAAGGGAGATGGCAGAGATGTTATCACACCAGACAGTAGGAATAGACAAAGGAACATGCATTTCAGCAAGAAGCATTTTAAGCCACGATACTTCAGTTGTGGCCTGAGCTAAAGAGCGATACTCAGCCTCAGTGGAAGAGCGAGCAACTGTAGGTTGTTTCTTGGCAGCCCAAGAAATAAGATTGGGACCAAGAAACACACAATACCCAGAAACAGACCGACGATCAGAGGAATCACCAGCCCAGTCACCATCGGAGAAAACTTGAAGATCAAAAGACCCAGGAGTAAAGCATAAGCCATGGGAAAGTGTGCCTTTAAGATACCGAAGAAGCCTCTTAACAGCACAAAAGTGACCATTAGTGGGAGCATGCATAAATTGACAGGCATGATTAACAGAAATAGCAAGATCAGGTCGAGTAATGGCTAAGTATTGCAAAGCACCAACCAAACTCCTGTAAAGAGAAGGATTAGAAAATGGAAGAGAAGAATCAGCAGTAGTAGATGTTTTCAGAGACATGGGAGAGGAATAAGGTTTGCAGTCAAGCATGCCGGCTTTAGTGAGAATATCAGTAGCATATTTCGGTTGAGAAAGAAATAACCCAGAAGAAGTATGAGTAACCTGGATGCCAAGAAAGTAGGAAATAGGACCAAGATCTTTGAGAGCAAACACAGAATTAAGTTGAGAAATCAAAGAGGAAATATGAGAAGAATTAGTACCTGTGATCAAAATGTCATCAACATAAACTAAAAGAAAAGTAAGAGAAGTAGAAGTATGTTGAATGAACAAAGAAGTATCAGATGCACTATTATGAAAACCAAGAGAAAGAAGATGAGAAGAGAAAGTAGTATACCAAGCGCGAGGCGCCTGTTTGAGTCCATAAAGGGCTTTATTAAGTTTGCAAATATAGGAAGGATGAATAGGATCTTCAAACCCAGGAGGTTGAGTCATATAGACATCCTCAGATAAATGGCCATGAAGAAAGGCATTGGACACATCCAATTGACGGATAGGCCACTGAAAATGAAGAGCAAGACACAACAAAATACGAACAGTAGGCTGTTTGGCCACGGGACTAAAGGTATCATGAAAATCAACCACATCCTCTTGAAGGTAACCTTTGGCGACAAGACGAGCCTTAAAGCGAGCAATGGAACCATCAACATGCTTTTTAATACGAAAGACCCATTTGCAGCCAATAACATGCTAAGAAGAAGAAGGAGGAACCAAACTCCAGGTATGCTGCCCCTGCAAAGCAGAGAACTCCTCTGTCATAACATGAAACCAGTCTTTGGAAAGAAGAGCAGCTTGATAAGAAGGAGGTTCGGTTATATCAGCGGAACAGGTAGTAGAAACAAGAGCAGGTAAAGAAGACTTGGATCGAGTAAGCATAGGATGGGTATTGGAAGTAGAAGGAAGAGAAGGAAGATGAATAGAAATTGAAGATATAGGAATAGGAGAAGGAGAAGGAGAAGGAGGAGATAAAGGAGCTGCAGAGGGAGATGAATCTGTGTGATGACCGGTAGGAGCTGTAGAGGAAGATAAATCTATAGAAGAAGAGGAAAGATGAGGGATAGAAGAAGAGCAAAAGAAAGAAGTCAAGTTAGACATAGAAGGAGGAGAAGAAGGAGAAGATGGAGTAGCAACCAAAGGAAAAAGAGTCTCATCAAAGACAACATGTCGAGAAAGATAAATCTTGTTAGTAACAGGATCAAGGCATCGATAGCCTTTGACAGAAGGATGATAACCTAAGAAAATACAAGGAAGAGATTTAGGCTGGAATTTGTGAATAGTGTAGGGCTTGAGCCAAGGATAGCATTGACAGCCAAATGCTTTGAGAAAATGATAATCAGGTGGAGTATGAAAAAGAATTTCATAAGGACTAAGAGGAAAAGCCCGATTGCCAGGAAGTCTATTAATAAGATAGGTGGCTGTGGCAACCGCATCAAACCAGTATTGAAGAGACAAACCAGACTGTTAAAGTAAGGCAATAGTAGTATCCACTATATGCCGATGCTTCCTCTCAGCAACACCATTCTGAGAGGGAGTGTGAGGGCAACTAGTTTGATGTAAGATGCCATATGTTTGAAAGAAATGAAACAACTTTTTAGAGGAAAACTCACCACCACCATCACTTCGAAAAATTTGAAGAGAAGTATTAAACTGCTTTTCAACAAATGCTTTAAACACAAGAATTTTATCATAAACTTCACTTTTATAATACAGTGGATATAGCCAGGTAAAACCACTAAAATCATCCACAAACAAAACATAGTACTTAAATGGAGAAGAAACATCAGTAAATGGACCCCATACATCACTATGAACTAATGATAGGGGCTTATTAACAGTGGAATTAGAAAGAGAAAAAGGCAAACGATGACTCTTAGCAATACAACAGTCTTTACACAAAGAAGAAGGAAATTGTGCAGCAACAAGAGACAAGTCTTTAGCAATAGGTGCAAACTTGGCAGCAGAGGGATGTCCTAGCCTTTGATGCCATGTTTGTGAAGAAACAGACTGAGTGATGTGAGCATGTGGTGAAAATCTGAAAGGAACCTGATAAAGACCATTCAAATAATAACCTTTACATAGGATGGCTTTCAAAACTTTGTCCTGAACAACAAAGGAATCACTGTCAAACAACACACTACAATGATTATCCTTGGTTAATTGATGAACAGAAACAAGATTAGAAGATATGTGAGGAACATGAAGTAGATTGGTCAATTGAAATTAAAAAGAAGGAGTAGGAAGGATACCAGTCCCAGAATTATGAATTGGAAGCGTACTACCATTACCAACAACAACCTAATCAGTGCCATGATAAGGTTGATGGAGATGAAGATGATCAAGATCATTGGTGATATGTGTGGTAGCAGCCGAATCAAGATACCAAGGACTAGGTGAAGATGCCTGAGTGACTGCAGAGTAAGCAGGATAAGGAGTAGGCAGAATACCAGCAGCAGATGAATAACCAGACATGGACGGCTGATAGGTAGGATTCACAGCAGCAGATGAAAAACCAGACAGTGATGGCTGATAGGCAGGATTCATTCGATTACGACATTCCAAAGCTGTATGATTACCTTTGCCACAAATCTGACAAAAAATATGAAATCTGCCTCCTCTGCGACCTCTATGTCCAGAAAATCTGCCACCACCTCTAAAACCAGAGTTATAATAACGGCCTCGATAATTGGATTGATAACCACGATGACCAGATTCAGAACCAAATGTAGTCGGAGAAGTATGAGTTTGAGAAGAAGAAACTGATTCCTTTGTGGTTGCAAAAGCAATAGTTGAACCAATGGAAGAAGATGAATGAGATTGTTTTTCAATATGAATTGCTTCAGAACTCAGTAATGAAGATAATTCTTCAAGAGTAATACCAGCTGATCGAGTTCTAATTGATGTTTTAAAGGAATTATACTCATCAGGCAGACCATTCAAAATCATAAGAACCAGATCCTCATCATCAAGAGGAAGAGAAGCTAAAGCAATTTGATCTGAAACTTCTTTAAACTGATGCAGATAAGCCTCCATGGATTGTGACTTCTTTTTGATTGCTTGAAGCTTGTTCTTAAGCTGATAAACATGAGACCTTGACAGAGTAGTAAATCGTCTCTCAAGAGCAAGCCATACCTCTGCACTGTGTTTCAAATGCAGAACAGATGAAAAAATAGGAGGAGAAAGCGTTGATGTTAAACAACTGAGGAGATGTGCATCAACAATCTTCCACTGACGAAAATCAGGATTCTCAATTGACTTGTTACTGGAATCAAGAATTGAGGCTAAAGGACATGGAACTGATCCATCAATGTAACCAAGTAACTCTGTTGCTTGAAACAGATTCTGAATCTGATTCTTCCAAATGATATAGTTGGATGAGTCAAGCTTTACATTGACTAACGAGGTCAGATTTGTGATGAGCAAAGTAAGATTTGGTGAAAGAGATGATGATGATGAAGAGACCACCATGATTGCTCGTTGGAGCTTACAGTAGCTCTGATACCATAAAGAAGATGATAGCTTTGAAAGATATTTTCATTATTATTAAATCTCAACATTTACACAGTATTTATATCAGAATGAGTATACACTCTTAACATCAATTATACACGTGCCTTCTAACAAACTAACAAACTAGTCTAACTAACTGTACAGCTGGACAAACAGATACTAACTAACTAACTGTACAGCTGGACAAACAGATATGAAGAACTATTACTGCAGCTGCTTATGGACTCTGCTGTGATCAACTCTTGCTTATGGACTCTGCTGTGATCAACTCTCTGTTATGAACTGCAGCTGCTTATGGACTCTGCTGTAATCAACTCTCTGTTATGGACTCTGCTGTTCTGCTGTGATCAACTCCTTATTACTTCCCACTTTATCTCCCTCTCGTGCCCCCGTCCCCTTGCTTAACCTTATCATTCTTCTACTATCCCTTTGCAACCCCGGCCCTTCTCCGACGACCACTACAACCATTTTTCCCTAAAATAAAAATGGAGTATATTATTTTTCAAGGGGTTCATTGACATCATTCATCTACAAGTCGATTTACCTTGATTTCTGTATTAAAATAAAAATAAAAAATTGAAAGAACATTTTTGAGTATACAATGTTATAGTAATTTTGTTGCACGGTAATGCCTACAAATACAATTGGTTCATCTCTCCATTATCTGTGAAAAGGGGCCTATTAATTTAAAGATTCACACCTACCCAACGGACCCATGGGAAGTACAAGTGTCTTGATGAAACATCACTCTACTCATCGAACCACATGTATATGGTCTATTGGTCTGTATAACAAATATTCAATTTGATTTCATAACGATGTGTTATAATAAGTATTAATTTTTAATTTATTACACATTTAATTATATAAAGCTCAATTCTTTTGTCATGTTATTATAAATCGAAACTGTAAATTTTTAATATCTATACTATGATATACGTGAAAAATCACTTTAATCTCTTAAAGTCTACTCTCTTCTTTTGCCAAGTGAATTTTTTAATATCCAAAAAGAAAGGAAAAAAAAATTATAAAGTGAAGTGCACAAGATTTGAAGACAACACCCTTACCACTTGGGATTTGGGGTCACTGCTGTGGCCTTTGGCACAGCAGTGACTGTTGTGCCTCATTTTGAGGTGCATTATGGGCTTATTTTTATGATCTGAACCGTTCATTTTGTAGGATTTGTTGAGTACTTCATGCCTACCAAAAATCATATTAATCGGATATCAATAACTATATGATCGAATTGCATATTTTTCTACTATTTTTCAAAAGAAAAACTTCTTGTTTATTTTTTTGGTTATCAATCATATAGTTATTGATATCCGATTAATATGATTTTTGGTAGGCATGAAGTACTCAACAAACCCTACAATATGAACGGTTCAGATTATAAAAATAAATGCATAATACACCACAAAATGAGGCACAACAGTCACTGCTGTGCCAAAGGCCACAGCAGTGACCCCAGTTCCTACCACTTGATCTACAAACACTTCATGTATTTTTATTTCAAAATCAAAATTTATATTTTACAAATTTAATAGCACACCCATCTAGGGATATCAATGGATAACCTACCCTATGGGTATCCATGGCGACCCAACCCAAATACATGGGTTTTCCCCTTTTTTTTCTTATCCATTGGGTAGGGTAAATGATATTATTTAAATATCCATAGGAGATGGGTTGGGGATGAATACCCACTAATTTTCTCATTTTTTTTTTTAAAAAGATTCACAACCAAAACTAAATATACATTCAATCTTTTTTTATTTATTTATTTATTTATTTATTTTTTCAGGTTCACAACCAACTTTTTTTTTTTTTTTTTAAGATCCACAACCAAAGCTAAATATACATCCAATCTTTTTTATTTTTTATTTTTAAGGTTCACAACCATTTTTTTTTTCTTTTTAAGATTCACAACCAAAGCTAAATATACATTCAATCTTTTTTCTTTTATTTTTTTTTTTTAAGATTCACAACCAAAGCTAAATATACACCTCTAGTATATATATATATATATATATTGACATATATAGCGTGAACGTGGTGTCTAATGAGGAATATATACATAAATAAATAATTTCATTCCACCAAATTTTAGATGAACTATTTTTCTAAAATTTTGTTTTTTTGTGAGAATTTATGAAACTTGTAAATTAATGTGAAACCGTGATTCCAACTTCAATTCGGATTGAGTTATGTTAATTCCAAATGATGATTGGTTGAATTTTAAGTTCAAAAATTTAGAACAAACTAATAACAATTCAACCCTCTGTTTAACTTTAACCGGAACTAATCAAAGCCATGCCATCATACTTCACCAAACATACCTCACCAATTTTCACCTATTATATGGATTCATATAATAAACGATATGTGCACATTTAAAATTTCAATTCATTATATTTAAAAAAATAATAAAAAATGCACAAAATGTGAATGATATAAATAATAAAATTTATTTTTTCTAATAACTCAAGTTGTTAGATGGGCAGGTCGTTAACACAGCATGATGTCAAAATAATTTGACCTTATTGAAGAAGGTAGGTCACACATGAGGAAGCATGTTAAAGGTATAAATAATAAAGTTATATATTTTTTTAATAATTTAAATTTTTAAATGAATTAGTGGTTAATAATTTTTATAAAAAAAAAAAAAAATATATATATATATTTCATACTTGACTTGAGTATGACATGATGTGAACTTCCTAAATAGTGAATCTTGAACAGATGCTTGACGTATTTAACCAAAACAAAAACTCATAATTTTGTGATTCTTGGGCCCAATCAAATCCAAATGGGCCTTAATTTTGTCAAGACATGCATGTCTGGTGTCTCATGAGGTTGAAAGGATAATGAATGATGTTTGAAACAGTGGGAACAAATGAAGGGCAATCAGTTAGCTTGCCAATAGGGTGGGAGTATCCCTTCACTTCCTCCTCTTTTTCTTTTTTTTTCTTTTGTGTTTTTATCAGTGAAAGTCAGTGGTTAATTGTTAGATTAGCATTTTTAAGGAGTTGAACTCACACCCATACATCTTGTAAGAAAATTTTGTTCTCGCATTCTATTCCTAAAAGTGAAATCCAAAACCTCACCCTTAATAGAGACTTGATGGCCAAAAAGCTAGCCAATTAGGTTAGACCTTTCCCTTCACTTCCTTGGTACAGAGTATCCTACAAAGGTAGCGATCACAACCGGATGGATTTGGGGTGAATTTGTAATCCTTTGCCCTTGCCTGTAATATTAGGGGCGGGGCAAATTGGGAGATGCCGGGGATACGGCAAGATAAAACAGGTTAATTTTAGAATTTTTAAAAATAGGAAGACTAATAAAAATTATAAATCATAAATAATAATTTATAATTAATAAGAGTTAAAGAAAATATAACATGATAAATAAATGAGTAAAAATGAATATTAAATGTAATATTTTAATATGTTTGTCTTGTTATTTTAAAAACAAACTTTTTCAAAAAAGGAAATTAGGGCCATTAGGGCCACTGTTTTTAGGGTCACAAAACATTTTTCTTAATATATATACATATATATATATATATATATATTGCATACATACAAATAGGGGTGAGGTAAAACGAGACGGGAGAGCAAAACCCGTGTGGATCGTGACATGGGAGGTCGAGACAAATAAAAATTGCCATCTCCACTCTAAGGCCTTGTTTGGGAACATGTTTTTTAGTAACTTTTTTACTAAAATATGATATAAAAAAAATTAGTATGTTTGAGATAACTTTTTATTTTTTACGAAAAGATGTGCAAAAAGTGGAGTGAAAAGAGAATTTTTGACTTTTTTTTATAAGTTGTTAGTTTTTGATTTTTTTAATGATTTTTTAACTTTTAAACTAAAAATGTTACTGTGACACCTGAATGTTTTAAATTTAACATTACGATAAAATAAATAAATAAATAAATAATAAGAATAATACTAATAATAATAATAATAAATAAGTATATATATATATACATGTAGTGATAATAATAATAATAATAAATAAATGATAATAAATAAATGCATAATTTAGGAGATTAGGAATTTTATGGTTAAAGAAAAATGTTGTGAAATATATTATACATTAAATATTTTAGTAAGTGATAAGTGGTGAATTATAGTAAGATAGTGAGGTTTTTAGACGTAAACATAACTTATTATTATACATAATTTTAAAAATCATTGTAGATTTTCAAAGAAGATAATGGTCAAATAAGAGATATGGTCAAAGATAAGATTCAAGAATTATGGTCAAAGATAAGATTCAAGCAAGATTGAGATAAGAGTTGACTGAATGCAACACGTAAAATTACGGAAGTTCCGTGGCTTCTTAGCCACGAAATGTCTTGCTATAAATAAGGATGAGTAGCATACTGAAGGCAACCAAAAAAAAAAAAAAAAAAAGAAGAAGGAGAACGTCACGAGTGAGATCTTGAGTGCGGGAAATAAAGGAATTAATTTAAGGTGAGTTATATTATACATTGACTTTTCAAAATATATTTTATGTTTGTTTTGACTTACCAAAATCTATTTTATATAATTTATGTTTTAATAAAAGTTATGTTTTATAAAAGATTTCAGTTACGTGGTTTATTTTCTGAACCCTATTTGTCTAAAAGGAAACCCATGGATATGTTTGTTTTACTTTTAAAGAATATTTAGCTATGACTTTATATGAAAATATGTTTTGTGAACAGGGCCGGCCCTGAGTTCGTCGGGGCCTAAGGCGAACTTCGGAAATTGGGGCCCTTTTATATTGAAAAAAAATTCATGAATAAAATAATAAATTATAACTTTTTTATTTGTTTGTAGCTATAACAAAATTTACTTACACATATAATCATTAAAATTATAAACAAAACAATTTAATAAAACAAAATTAGAACAAAAAAATTAGGAAAAAAGTATTCAATTAAAATTGATAAAGACCTAGGTAAAAAAATTTGAGCAAAATTATTTATTCCACTAAAATCTAATAGATAAAGAAGGTAAAAATAAAAAATAAAAAAATACGGCCCATATGTTGTATGTATTATTTTTCTTGAGCCTAAACACTTTTTTTTTTTAATATATATTTTCATTTTAATAATATGGACCAAACTACACTTATAAATAAATATGGAGTAAATCATACATGGACCCAAAAAAATATTTTGGGGCCCTTTAAATTGATCCTAAAACCAAAAAAAAAAAAAACATTGAGCCTATAATATTTTACCAAATTTAGGGGCCCTATTTTTGGGCCAAATTTAGGAGCCCTATGTTATATATGTTTATATGTTTTACCAAATTTAGGGGCCCTATTGTTTTTTATTTATTTATTTATATATTTTCATTTTAATAAATATGGGCCAAACACATTTATAAATAAATATGGACTAAATTATACATGGGCCCAATAAAACATTTGGGGCCCTTTAAATTGATCTTAAAACCCCAAAAAAAAAAAAAAAAAGGTTGGACCTATAACAATTTTTTAAATTTGGGGGCCCTATTTTTGGGCCAAAATATGGGGCCTAAGGCACAAGCCTTACCTGCCTTAGGGCAGGGCCGGCCCTGTTTGTGAATACCACCACGGGAGTCCCAAGCCTTGGGGGACTTAAATAACCATTGGCTTAGTGATTGACCACTCTGTGGTCCAGTGTTTGTCTGGATCCATTGACCAATGTAGTGCTTGTCACTTAGTGATGTACCATGGTTATAGTGATTATTTCAGTTTCTGGCACTTAATTAATTTGTGTATTCAACTCAACTCAATTTATAATGTTTTAGCTTACATGAATATCCATGGCCATTTTGTACCCCTCATAGTATAATATTTCTCACTCTGCTATGTGCTTATAGCTGTTACCCCTTTCAGGTGACGAGGTTTAGCGGGATCAAGATGGAAAATGAATCGCTATGTTATTTTGTTTTCTATCTTTTATTATTAAACTCTTGTAATACAATGAAGCTCAAATGACTATGTTTTATTACCTTTTAAATAACAGTTGGTACCCGGTTATTTATTTTAATTTATTTAATTGATTCGCTTGCGCTGTGCCTACAGAATTATCCGAATTATTTTTTTTTTTTTATCTTGTTACGACGCTGAACCTTTGGGTACCGGGTTTGGGTCGTGACAAAAGTGGTATCAGAGCAATGGTTTAAAAATAATAATAATAATAATAATACATAATTAAATGAATATAATATATATATAGTACAAGTTTTTAAAATTTTATATAATTTTCAAAAAAAAAAAAAAGGTATTAAACTTGCATTATTATGTGATATGTCTAACCATATAAGTCATGTTACATATATGTCCAGGCTAAGTTTTCTTGTGTTGTAGGACATGGCAAACCTATTGGAGCTATTCTGGTACGAGCCCCCAGAAGCTCATCTCTTCTCGAACCAATTAGAGGGCTGGGGTGACTCAGAGAGTCTTGTCAGGCAAGCCCATCCAACACTTGACCATCTCATGGAAAGATCCGTTTACTTACAGGCTGACCCTGATGAGGACTTATTATTCTGGAGACTTAGCCGAGATAGCACCCGCGAAAGGTATATAGGACCAACCCACGTTGTTGGTCTTGCTCCAGATATAGAACCACCACATTTTCTGGTCGCACCTCTGCCCGTAGGCTTTGCAGAGAGGAGGGGACCCACATATCCTAGTAGCCACCTTCGCACCACGACACCACTCCCCAGCACATTGTCTATACCCCAGCTGTGGACTTTACCGACGGTGCATCATACCTGGAGACACCGATACGGATTACTGGGCGGGAATTCTGGGGTTATGATCACAGTACTCCTGTTTACATGGTTCAGGTAGTATGAAGCTGCTTCGGAGTTGAGCTTAGTGGGTGGGAGTTTGAGTCCATCATGCAAAGTGAGTTTCCGGGGTTGTTTCATGGACCAGTTTTCCGAGGCCAGTTCTCCTGGTGGCCTAATGGACCATTTTAGATGTCTGACCAGAAGACCCCTTACCGCATGTCCATGGCAGAATTGAAAGAACTAAAAATTCAACTCCAAGAACTACTGAATAAAGGCTTCATCCGACCAAGTACCTCACCATAGGGAGCTCCGGTACTGTTCGTAAAGAAAAAGGATGGTACAATGAGGTTATGTATCGACTATCGAGAACTAAATAAAGTCACCATCAAAAATCGGTACCCCCTGCCTCGAATTGACGACTTGTTTGATCAACTGCAAGGCGCCCAAGTGTTCTCAAAAATTGACTTGCGTTCTGGTTACCATCAACTAAAAGTCAAAACGGAAAGCATCGAAAAGACTGCCTTTAGAACCCGTTATGGGCACTACGAGTTCCTCGTCATGCCATTTGGCGTCACCAATGCTCCAGCGGCCTTTATGGACCTCATGAATCGAGTGTTCAAACCCTATCTTGACGAATTCGTCATTGTCTTCATTGACGACATTCTCATATACTCCAAATCACCAGAAGATCATGAACACCACTTGCGAAAAGTTCTACAGACATTACGTGATCACAAACTTTATGCCAAGTTGAAGAAATACGAATTCTGGATCACTAGTGTACACTTCCTCGGTCACGTCATTAACAAAGATGGCATTTCAGTTGATCCCCAAAAGGTTGCAGCAATCGTGGATTGGCCACGACCTACTAACGTATCCGAGATTCGAAGCTTCTTGGGCCTAGCCGGCTACTACCAGCGTTTTGTGCAAGACTTCTCGAAGATAGCTTCACCATTGACTCAGCTAACTCAAAAGAACACACCCTTTGAATGGACGGACAAGCAGGAACGTTGCTTCCAAGAATTGAAGGACAGACTCGTGACGGCTCCAATACTAGCGCTCCCGCGGAAGCAGAACGATTTATAATTTACAGCGATGCCTCGTACAATGGTTTGGGATGCGTTCTTATGCAAAACGGGAAGGTCATTGCTTATGCCTCTCGCCAACTAAAGACTCACGAAATGAACTATCCAACTCATGATCTAGAATTGGCTGTTGTGATCTTCGCCCTCAAAATCTGGCATCATTATCTTTACGGAGTAGCCTGCGAAATCTACACCGATCACAAAAGTCTCAAATATCTGTTTACACAGAAGGAATTGAATATGAGGCAACGACGATGGCTAGAATCATGAAGGACTACGATATAGAGATCCATCATCATCCCGGCAAAGCTAATGTAGTAGCAGACGCACTAAGTCGAAAAACGACCAAAAGTTTGGCATGTACCCTCGTTCCCCGCAAGATCCATGGATTGCTCGCTAACATAATCGTGGAACCCGAGTTGATGGAAGAAATTAGAGCCCGCCAATGTGAAGATAAACTTTTGAAGAAAAAGTATGAGGAGCAAGGAAACACGCCTGATCCTGACTTTATAATAAGCAATGGGATGCTAAAATTTCGAAATCGAATTTGCGTACCCGACCTTCCAGAACTCAAGAAAAGGATATTGGTAGAAGCTCATAGCTCGAGGTTTGCAATCCATCCTGGCAATACGAAGATGTATCACGATCTGAAGGAATACTTCTGGTGGACAGGAATGAAGAAAGACATAGCAAGCCATGTCTCCAAATGCTTGCGTTGTCAACAAGTTAAAGCGGAACACCAGAGACCTGCAGGAATGTTGCAACCACTCCCTATTCCTGAATGGAAGTGGGAACACATTACTATGGACTTCGTGGTCGGGCTACCGCAATCAGTCTCGAAGAATGATGCAATATGGGTTATCGTAGAGCGATTGACGAAGTCGGCGCATTTTCTACCAATCAGAATCATGTACTCCCTCTCTAAGTTCGCTACTCTCTACATTAAAGAAATCGTTTGCTTGCACGGCACCCCAGTTTCTATCGTATCCGATAGAGACCCCCGTTTCGTGGCTCACTTCTGGAACAAATTACAGGAAGCTTTGGGAACCACTCTAAGGTTTAGCACGGCTTACCACCCGCAAACTGATGGGCAATCTGAAAGGACGATTCAGACTTTGGAAGATATGTTACGTTTGTGCGTACTAGACCTCAAAGGTAACTGGGATGACCACCTACCTTTAGTAGAGTTCGCGTATAATAATACCTACCATGCAAGTATTGGAATGGCACCGTACGAGGCACTGTATGGAAGAAGATGTCGATCACCTCTGTGTTGGACGGAAGTCGGAGACAGAAAAATTTTAGGCCCCGAGATCGTGCAAGTAACGAGTGATAAAATTCAACTCATCTAACAACGAATTCGCACTACCCAGAGCCGCCAAAAAAGCTATGTAGATACACGAAGACGAGACTTAGAATTTCAAATAGGAGATCATGTGTTCCTTAAAATCTCACCGACAAAAGGGGTTATCCGATTTGGAAAGCGAGGAAAGTTAAGACCACGATACATCGGCCCATTCGAGATACTCGAAAGGATTGGTCCTGTAGCATATCGTCTTGCGCTTCCACCCGAACTATCCAATGTCCATAATGTGTTTCATGTTTCGATGCTTCGTCGATATCTTCGAGATCCAGAACATGTTGTCGATCATGAGAACCTAGAAGTTCAAGAAGATCTCTCCTACGAAGAGCAACCTGTACAGATTCTCGATCGTCGTAATCAGATCCTTCGAAATAAAACTATACCCCTCGTAAAGGTCTTATGGAGGAATTATCGTGTCGAAGAAGCAACGTGGGAAACTGAAAGCCAAATGCGAGCCAAATACCCACACATCTTCGAAAACCAAGGTACGTCAAGTTTGAGGACAAACTTCTTTTAAGGAGAGGAGAAATGTGACACCTGAATGTTTTAAATTTAACATTACGATAAAATAAATAAATAAATAAATAATAAGAATAATACTAATAATAATAATAATAAATAAATGATAATAAATAAATGCATAATTTAGGAAATTGGGAATTTTATGGTTAAAGAAAAATGTTGTGAAATATATTATACATTAAATATTTTAGTAAGTGATAAGTGGTGAATTATAGTAGGGTAGTGAGGTTTTTAGACGTGAACCTAACTTATTATTATACATAATTTTAAGAATCATTGTGAATTTTCAAAGAAGATAATAATGGTCAAACAAGAGATATAAATTAGTCAAATTGTAATACCCCTGTTCCGTATTATGTTAATAGGTCCCTAATATGAGCATGATTATGTGTTTAGCATGATTTCATATGTCATTATGTGAATATGCTTGATTTTGAAGTTCTATCTGTTCATCGTAGGAATATCTGTTTGAATAATCCGCTTCGGGAATTAAATTGAGGGCCTTATCGGCCACAGAACCCGGAATTGATTACGCCATTGTGATTGGTATAATTTTTAGAGCCTACGGTGAAATTTAATTGAAAATTGATTCTGGTCAATTTAAACTAATTAAATTGATAAATTAAGTGCCCTATTATTTTATATTAAAATATTTGTTAGTGGGGCTTGTTGTATATTAGCATTTCACCCTCATTTAGCTCTCTTAAACTCAAAATCTGAGTTAGACAATTGAGAGTGAGAGAGAGAGGCCGGCCATAGTGAGAGAAAGGAGGAGAATTGTGCATTTTAGCTTGAAGCTTGGAAATTTTGGAGGTTTAGCTCAAGAATTGTCTAGAGCTTGAAAGATCAAGGCTTCTAGGTGAGTAATTCTTGAATTATAGTTGTAATTTTGTGTGTTCAAGCTAAATTGATGATCAAGAGTGAGATTGAAATGAAATTGGGTTGTATTTATTGAATTGAAGCCTAATATGTACATGCATGCAAGAAATGGCCATGAATCTCCATGTTTGAGCACCATGTGTATGATTTGTGTTGAATATTGTTTAAAACCCATGTATTGGGACCTCTCTTCACCAATTAAGTTGATATGAAGGCATATTTCTCACATGCAAGAATGAATCATGTAAGTGTAAGCTTTGCATGTTTGAATGTGTGTGTTGGTGATGAATTTGGATTAATTTGAGGCATGCATGTAAGTAATACAAGAAATTGAGCTCCATTGTGATGTGTTTTAGTGTCTATGGCATGTTAGTACAAAAATATGTGTGATTGGAGCCTTAGCATGCAAGAAAAATTGGTTGAATGTCGAGTTTGAACTTAAGGGAGTGTTCTGGAAAGCCCAGAAATTTTGACGTCCGCTCGAGCGGGGGAAGTGCCGCTCGAGCGGAGAATTCAAGCTCCCAGCATTTTCTGCAGACATGGTTCCCCCTCGAGCGGGGAAGTTGACGCTCGAGCGGGGAGCCATGTAGGCAGGCAGTCCGCTCGAGCGGTAGAGTTCGCGCTCGAGCGGTAATTTGAGGTAACCAGTACTTTTGTGGGCTTAAGGGTCCGCTCGAGTGGGGGAGTCCACGCTCGAGCGGGGACCCTGTTTTCTAAAATTCTGAAAATGTATTCTGTGTTCTGTGTTCCGTTCTCTTTCACTTGTAAGCACTCTTAGGTATACTTTGAGCATGGTAAATGAGTTAATAAGATAAGAATAAAGCCTAATAAGGAGTATGTGAATTAAAGAACGGATTGAACTGTTAGTGACCCTTTTGTGTTCATGAAATGTGTAGGGTCAAGCTCCAGGGCAAATCCACAAGCCGATCACTGTGAGTAATATCGATATTTGAATGTTTGTGAATGTCCAATTGTTTATTCCCTTATAAGCTTATGAAATGCTAATTGGAATTGAGGATGTAAGTTAAACATAAATGGACCAAAGGTCGTTTTGTTAAATATGAATGGACCCAAGGTCGTTTTGTTAAACATGAATGGACCCAAGGTCGTTCTGATAAACATGAATGGACCCAAGGTCGTTTTGTTAAACATGAATGGACCAAAGGTCGTTTTGACAAACCTGAATGGACCCAAGGTCGTTCTGACATAAATGAATGGGCCAAAGGCCGTTTTGATACGAATGTGTGGGCCAAAGGCCGTTTTGACATAAATGAATGGGCCAAAGGCCGTTTTGATGCGAATGTATGGGCCGAAGGCCGTTTTGACATAAATGAATAGGCCAAAGGCCGTTTTGATACGAATGTATGGGCCGAAGGCCGTTTTGACAAGAATGGAAATCTGAATGGGCCAAAGGCCAGAATGTTTGGAATTACAATCACTTGATTTGTATTTCGTATAGTTATATATCTGTTAAATAGAATTACGAGTTGGGCCCAAGGCCGTTCGGAATATGTTGTTCTACAATGTTATGTAAATTTGGTATTTGATATTATTCACTGGGCTATCGCTCACGCTCATTCATGTGTTTGTAGGTGAGCCAAGAGAAGTAACCCCGGCCCCAGTGAAGTCTGCCAAGAACAACATGAGTTTTGGAGAGTCAGCCTTGTGTCTCACGCACGAGACCCATCCTTGCCATTTGTCACGTATTTACATTTTGTCTTGTTGGCAAGGACTTTGTGTATACCTGTGTATATTTTGATACGGTTGACTCATTGTAGATGATCCTGTCTGTAAGGAAATTTGTGGTACCGTATTTTTGTTGTGAGTTATTAACGTATATGCACATGGTTGTTTAGAAGTGCATATAAGCACGGCTCTATGGACAAAGTTTTTAATTATTGCTTCCGTTTAGCCCCTTTACTCTGTTGAGTTACGTCTATTTTGGTCTGAGGCCGTAGGTAATCTCAAGATTACTGGCCGGTTACGTCCTTAATCCATAGGGGGCGGGTTTGGGTCGTGACAGAGGCCGTTTTGATGCGAATGTATGGGCCAAAGGCCGTTTTGACATAAATGAATGGGCCAAAGGCCGTTTTGATACGAATGTATGGGCCGAAGGCCGTTTTGACAAGAATGGAAATCTGAATGGGCCAAAGGCCAGAATGTTTGGAATTACAATCACTTGATTTGTATTTCGTATAATTATATATATCTGTTAGATAGAATTACGAGTTGGGCCCAAGGCCGTTCGGAATATGTTGTTCTACAATGTTATGTAAATTTGGTATTTGATATTATTCACTAGGCTATCTGAAGAAGTTCTTACAGCATCAGCATCCCGTTCATCTACTTCCACTACATCACAGCCATCCAGTTCATCTACTTCAACTACATCACAGCCTTCATCACAGCTCTCATCACAGCTCTGTAAAGCTAGTGTTCCACTGCCATATTATCAGGGCATTGGTTGTGGCGGTTAGATATTAGTTTATTAGTTTGTTAAGTTTGTTACAGAGTTAGTTTAGATATTTTGAGAGTTAGTTTCGGTAGTTAGTTTCAGGCTCTTAGTATATAACAAGATGTAATCCACAGTTCTCAACATCAATACAGAAAATCAGTTTTCAAGATTTTCAATATGGTATCAGAGCTTTGAGCTCTCGTGAGCAAGATCCTTAGTCTTCAATGGCAGATACTTCATTACCTCCAAATCTCAGTTCACTAATTTCAAATTTCCATTCTCTTATCACAGTAAAGCTTGAGTCAAACAATTTCATCATATGGAAATCACAGATGACAAATGTACTTCGAGCATCTGGATTTCTTGATCATGTCAATGGATCTCATCCATGTCCATCTTCAGAAATCATTGATGCTTCTGGAAAAACTGCTCCAAATCCGAGTTATGAAAAATGGCAATTGATTGATGCACATCTGCTCACCTTTCTGACTGCAACTTTATCTTCATCCGTTTATTCCTCAGTTCTTCATCTGACTCAGAGTGATCAGGTATGGCAGTTTTTAGAGAAGCAATTTACTTCAGTCTCACGTTCTCATATTCATCAGCTCAAAACCAAACTTCACACAATCTGTAAGAAGTCATCTTCAATGGAGGCATACCTGTCTCAAATTAAAGATATAGCTGCTCAGCTAGCTTTGGCATCTGCAAAGGTTGATGATGAAGATCTGGTATTTCTAACCTTGAATGGTTTACCAGAGGAATATGCTCACGCTCATTCATGTGTTTGTAGGTGAGCCAAGAGAAGTAACCCCGGCCCCAGTGAAGTCTGCCAAGAACAACATGAGTTTTGGAGAGTCAGCCTTGTGTCTCACGCACGAGACCCATCCTTGCCATTTGTCACGTATTTACATTTTGTCTTGTTGGCAAGGACTTTGTGTATACCTGTGTATATTTTGATACGGTTGACTCATTGTAGATGATCCTGTCTGTAAAGAAATTTGTGGTACCGTATTTTTGTTGTGAGTTATTAACGTATATGCGCATGGTTGTTTAGAAGTGCATATAAGCACGGCTCTATGGACAAAGTTTTTAATTATTGCTTCCGTTTGGCCCCTTTACTTTGTTGAGTTACGTCTATTTTGGTCTGAGGCCGTAGGTAATCTCAAGATTACTGGCCGGTTACGTCCTTAATCCATAGGGGCGGGTTTGGGTCGTGACAGAGTGGTATCAGAGCACGAGTTAATAACTCACACACTTGTCCAAAAGAGCAATAAGCGTCTAGAAAAGATCTAGGATGCATTCATGTGATAAATATGAAATTGGAAGCATTGATTATGTACTTAAATGTTTTGATATGAACTTTGAAAGCATCAAGAATATGCTTAAGTGTTTTGATTTGAGTAATTATGTGCTACAAGTCGTAATTTACTTGCATTGCAATTATCGGAATATGTATGCTTTCTGGTATATGCAAACTTGTGAATTTTTGTACAGCATATAATGCAAGTTTAGTCGGATGGTGAATAAGAACTCTATAAGGTTATGTTTAGCCTTAAATATTTTCTGACGATATGAAATGACGAGTTCCCTGAAATGCTATTTTTGCATGAATGAATGATTGCCCAAATTTTCCTTAAACGTAATTGTGGTATCCTTAGCAGAGGCCCTCGCCCAGGGGACATAATACTGCAGCTGATGGTCATGAGGCCCTAACCTGGGGGAAATAATACCGTGGCACAGGCCCTCGCCCGGGGGAAACAATACCGTGGCTTGTGGATGAGATATGTTACCCATTATGCTTGACCAACATGATATGTTACGCTAAAGGAAATACCACACATGATTTGAATATGAGATATGAATTGTTGCACTACTATGTGCAATAAAATTTGTTTTGTTATAGTGCACATACATGAACATATGAACCATGAAAAGTTGCTTATGTGCATTCGATTCTGCCAATGGGTGCCTATGTGAAATATGAACATGGTTTGAGTATATAATTACTTAGTAAATGTTCAGCATGCGATATTTGATAAGTATGCAATTATTTGTTACGTATGTGATTAATTGCGTACGATATGTGAAATGAGAATATAACAATGTGCCTATGTGCGAATGTACCCATGTGTATTTGTGTTTAATTTCATATTGGGCATCCCAGTATTTGGTAAAGTTCGATAAGAATTTGTGTAGAGTATGGGCAAATTAAGGGCATACGGGTTGGAAGGTTCTTCCACAGCCCGACCTGATAGTCCGGAAAGAGTGGTACAAGAATTGGCAGAGATCTTGAGACGACAGCGTCAGTTGCCGCTACGGCAAGAACCTTTGCCACCACCAGTGTAAGAGACACCGAGGAGTTGTTATCAGATTTCTGGGGCTCGTTATAGAGGTGGTAAAATGGACCATACGGTAAGAAACTGTCCCCAGATTGGACGAAATGCGAATGAATCCTCTGTCTTGGCTGAATTCGTACTCGTGGTAGGAATTGCTACTCAAGATGGAGTAATTGCACTCATCCCAGGAAGCACTCAAAATACTGTGATTGTTATTCCAGGTATCCATATTGTTTATAAACGAATGCCTATGTGTTGATTGATTCTGAATTAGTACATTTGTACATCTTCACTTGGGATATTATTTGATTCGGATCGGCACATTTTTCCATATCTGCTGCATGTGTATCTAGATCGGTTAGACCCACATGATCGAGACTGTATTCATTGGAGGTATATGCCCCGTTTGGGAAATTTGTGAAATACGTTTTGGGATATTGATTGACTCTGCACATGCACATGTATATCTACACCTATGCTCAGGGTGGTTTATTATGTTACCGTCTTCAATGACTAAACTACTGGAATTATGACTCTGTGATTGTGTGACCGAGTTGAGCACCCCAAATGATGAATTCTATGACTGTGAGGCCATGTATTTTGATTGGTAGAAAGTTGACTGGATTATGTGACTAATTTGGAACTTTTGCGTAACAATCCTATACTATGTGTACCTGAAGAATTCGGTTTAATGTGTTACTGTGCACCATGTTCTTGCATATAAGACTTATTTGGGAACTGCTATACTGATTATGATACGTACCTCCTGATGCGAATAACTGCATGTATATGCAACTACCCCCGAGTTTATGTAGACAATACCATATTGTACCTGATTTGAAACACTTTGATATGAACTATTGTGATGAATGATTCTGATATGACTTTGAGAACTGATGAACTTAGGGCAATTGAGAAACTATCAACCATGTACCTAAGCAAACGAAGTACGCCCTACAGAACCGAATGTGTCCTATTTGAGAAAATTTTTATCTGATTCGATCCGATAGAACCTTTGCCTGATATTGATCCGTTGGAACCCTCATTTGATATGATTTGATGGAACCTTTGTTGATTTAATTTGGCAAGACCTGTGTCGGGATTGGCTTGATAAGACCTTCTGTCTGATTTAATTTTGTAAAAAAGGATTGAGGATTGTCTGTAAATAAATAGCCGGATTATTCTTGGCAGAAAAACTGATAGACCCAAAACTTGAATCTGTTTAGAGTACTTAACCTGTTTGAAACACCTTTTGTGGGCTATGACAGATTGCTCTAACCATGAACACCGTTGAGAACTAACCCCCAACTATCGAGGACATATGTGTTGAAAATGAGCCGAATTGTACAAATCCCGTGATTGGGTGTCTTAAGGAACGATACTGTGTATTGTCCCATCCTAGTTGGTTTGATGCTATGGGGACTGATGATGGCAGATTGATTTGATTGTAAGCAGTACTGAACATTTGTCTTTGACTGATCAGAATATGTTTTGTAAGGGAGAGTAGTTGCTTCAGTGTTATCAGATTTTGGGAAATCAGGTTGTAGTGAGTGGTATTATGTTTGTTTTGATGACATTCTTAGGGCGTCCTTTCGTGCTAGGGGATGTTAAGCCTATGTAGCACCTTTGTTGGGGTATCTTTTTGCCACCGACGGTCTTGTACGGGTGGGTTTGACTAATCAATCTCGAGTCGGCCACCGACGGTCGTGAACGGGTGTGCCTCGATTCCGAGACAATTATTCTTTTGTTTTGTCCGGAATGTCATCCTTTTGTAATTGGTAGATGTTTAAACATCCAAGAAACTTTGAAAAACCCTGATTGTCCGTAAGTGCGTGAATTCAGTACGCTTTGTGAATAACTGCTCAGTGTCGTCATATTCTGTAATTGGGGCCTTGAGGATGTGTAAATCGTGCTTAACGTGTGATTGACTTCTTTGATACTGCCTTTGCCATTATGGAGGTTTATATACGAATTGCCTTATGCTTTTGATGACTATCAGATAATGTAAAAAGACTCGATAGAGCAGGGAATTGAATATTGAACTGAATTGTGAACTGTAAACTGTTGAATGAATTGAGAACGCGTGTATTATGTCAGAAATTGCCTGTTTCGGTGTTATTATACTTTACAATCAGTATTATGGAAATATTGGCCTACGTGCATTGTGTGGGTAATTGCTTCGATACTATCTTTGTTGACTCGAGGATCACTGTCTGGATCCACTTTAAATTCCTGTGGACTTTTGGTTGACCTTGAATAGCTGTGACAAGTCACTGAACTAAATATCAAATCGGATTGTGTATTGTGGAATTATTGAAGAATGAATTGGAATTATTGAAGAATGAATTGAACTTTTGTGACAAGGGAATAGACCGAACTTCTATGATAAAGTTAGCCGACATTGAAATAAATATGTTGGTGACCTACCTTGAAGAGGGCAAGTGGTGAATGTGTCTAAATACTTTTCGGTGCCAACAGGTCGAAGTTGAATTTCAGATAGTGGCGGGACTACTTCAACCCCTCTCTATTTTGGAATGGAAATAGGGATATGTGGCTGCAGATTTCGTTGTGGGGCTACCCTGAGCACCCAAAGTATAAGTCCCGTTTGGACTATTGTAGGTAGATCTCCCCATAAAATTTTGTATCATGCTTGTACACTAGCCACTGTATACGTCGATAAGATTGCTCGTTTGCATAGGGTCCCAGTATCTATTGTTTAGACAGAAATTCTAAAGTGTGTTTGAATTCTGAGAAACCTTCAAGAGGCAATGGGGGCTCAGCTTCTATTTTGTTATGTTACCCGGATCCGAAGGTTTCTTTATGGAACTGGTTATTCGTAACCTCACGAGTATATGTTCTGTTCTGTTCTGTTTTGTCTGTCAATGCTAATGGATGTATCACATAAACTTAATCACGACTTATGATTTCTGTATATGATCTAGACAAATTATGAATTTGATATGAAACTGAATTATGATTCGGCGCTGTTTTCCATCCGCAATTGATGTATGATCAGAAAGAATTTTTTTTTTGATTTTTGGGAAGAATGCTCCAAAGATATGCATTAGATTTTTCAGGGGAATTGGAAAGATCTATCCATCGTTGACAAGCTTTGCTTGCAACAACAGCTCACACTCTAGCTTTGGCATGGCACCATACAAGCCTTGTATGGCGGAAAAAGGTAAGTCTCTCACTGATTGGGAATAGAACGTTGCTTGATTCTGAGACTAAATGAATGACTATTAAGAAGGATTGGAACCATTGAATGAAAAATGTTCCGAATTATTTTGACTAAAGGTAAAATAAGTTTGGAGGACCAAACTTCCTAAAGGGGGAAGACTGTAATACCCCTGTTCTGTATTATGTTAATAGGTCCCTAATATGAGCATGATTATGTGTTTAGCATGATTTCATATGTCATTATGTGAATATGCTTGATTTTGAAGTTCTATCTGTTCATCGTAGGAATATCTGTTTGAATAATCCGCTTCGGGAATTAAATTGTGGGCCTTATCGGCCACAGAATCCGGAATTGATTACGCCATTATGATTGGCATAATTTTTAGAGCCTACGGTGAAATTTAATTGAAAATTGATTCTGGTCAATTTAAACTAATTAAATTGATAAATTAAGTGCCCTATTATTTTTATTAAAATATTTGTTAGTGGGGCTTGTTGTATATTAGCATTTCACCCTCCCTTAGCTCTCTTAAACTCAAAATCTGAGTTAGACAATTGAGAGTGAGAGAGAGAGGCCGGCCATAGTGAGAGAAAGGAGGAGAATTGTGCATTTTAGCTTGAAGCTTGGAAATTTTGGAGGTTTAGCTCAAGAATTGTCTAGAGCTTGAAAGATCAAGGCTTCTAGGTGAGTAATTCTTGAATTATAGTTGTAATTTTGTGTGTTCAAGCTAAATTGATGATCAAGAGTGAGATTGAAATGAAATTGGGTTGTATTTGTTGAATTGAAGCCTAATATGTACATGCATGCAAGAAATGGCCATGAATCTCCATGTTTGAGCACCATGTGTATGATTTGTGTTGAATATTGTTTTAAAACCCATGTATTAGGACCTCTCTTCACCAATTAAGTTGATATGAAGGCATATTTCTCACATGCAAGAATGAATCATGTAAGTGTAAGCTTTGCATGTTTGAATGTGATGTGTTGGTGATGAATTTGGATTAATTTGAGGCATGCATGTAAGTAATACAAGAAATTGAGCTCCATTGTGATGTGTTTTAGTGTCTATGGCATGTTAGTACAAAAATATGTGTGATTGGAGCCTTAGCATGCAAGAAAAATTGGTTGAATGTAGAGTTTGAACTCAAGGGAGTGTTCTGGAAAGCCCAGAATTTTTGACGTCCGCTCGAGCGGGGGAAGTGCCGCTCGAGCGGAGAATTCGAGCTCCCAGCATTTTCTGCAGACATGGTTCCCGCTCGAGCGGGGAAGTTGACGCTCGAGCGGGGAGCCATGTAGGTAGGCAGTCCGCTCGAGCGGTAGAGTTCGCGCTCGAGCGGTAATTTGAGGTAACCAGTACTTTTGTGGGCTTAAGGGTCCGCTCGAGCGGGCGAGTCCACGCTTGAGCGGGGACCCTGTTTTCTGAAATTCTGAAAATGTATTTTGTGTTCTGTATTCCGTTCTCTTTCACTTGTAAGCACTCTTAGGCATACTTTGAGCATGGTAAATGAGTTAATAAGATAAGAATAAAGCCTAATGAGGAGTATGTGAATTAAAGAACGAATTGAACTGTTAGTGACCCTTTTGTGTTCATGAAATGTGTAGGGTCAAGCTCCAGGGCAAATCCACAAGCCGATCACTGTGAGTAATATCGATATTTGAATGCTTGTGAATGTCCAATTGTTTATTCCCTTATAAGCTTATGAAATGCTAATTGGGATTGTGGATGTAAGTTAAACATAAATGGACCAAAGGTCGTTTTGTTAAACATGAATGGACCCAAGGTCGTTTTGTTAAACATGAATGGACCCAAGGTCGTTCTGATAAACATGAATGGACCCAAGGTCGTTTTGTTAAACATGAATGGACCAAAGGTCGTTTTGACAAACCTGAATGGACCCAAGGTCGTTCTGACATAAATGAATGGGCCAAAGGCCGTTTTGATACGAATGTGTGGGCCAAAGGCCGTTTTGACATAAATGAATGGGCCAAAGGCCGTTTTGATGCGAATGTATGGGCCGAAGGCCATTTTGATGCAAATGTATGGGCCGAAGGCCGTTTTGACATAAATGAATGGGCCAAAGGCCGTTTTGATACGAATGTATGGGCCGAAGGCCGTTTTGACAAGAATGGAAATCTGAATGGGCCAAAGGCCAGAATGTTGGAATTACAATCACTTGATTTGTATTTCGTATAGTTATATATATCTGTTAGATAGAATTACGAGTTGGGCCCAAGGCCGTTCGGAATATGTTGTTCTACAATGTTATGTAAATTTGGTATTTGATATTATTCACTGGGCTATCGCTCACGCTCATTCATGTGTTTGTAGGTGAGCCAAGAGAAGTAACCCCGGCCCCAGTGAAGTCTGCCAAAAACAACATGAGTTTTGGAGAGTTAGCCTTGTGTCTCACGCACGAGACCCATCCTTGCCATTTGTCACGTATTTACATTTTGTCTTGTTGGCAAGGACTTTGTGTATACCTGTGTATATTTTGATACGGTTGACTCATTGTAGATGATCCTGTCTGTAAAGAAATTTGTGGTACCGTATTTTTGTTGTGAGTTATTAACGTATATGCGCATGGTTGTTTAGAAGTGCATATAAGCACGGCTTTATGGACAAAGTTTTTAATTATTGCTTCCGTTTGGCCCTTTTACTCTATTGAGTTACGTCTATTTTGGTCTGAGGCCGTAGGTAATCTCAAGATTACTGGCCGGTTACGTCCTTAATCCATAGGGGCGGGTTTGGGTCGTGACACAAATGGTCAAAGATAAGATTCAAGAATTATGGTCAAAGATAAGATTCAAGCAAGATTGAGATAAGAGTGGACTGAATGCAACACGTAAAACGGAAGTTCCGTGGCTTCTTAGCCACGAAATGCCTTGCTATAAATAAGGATGAGTAGCATACTGAAGGCAACAAAAAAAAAAAAAAGAAGAAGAGAAGGAAGGAGAACGGCACGAGTGAGATCTTGAGTGGGGGAAATAAAGGAATTAATTTAAGGTGAGTTATATTATACCTTGACTCTTCAAAATGTATTTTATGTATGTTTTGACTTACCAAAATCTATTTTATATAATTTATGTTTTAATAAAAGTTATGTTTTATAAAAGATTTCAGCAACGTGGTTTATTTCTGAACCCTATTTGTCTAAAAAGAAACCCGTGGATATGTTTGTTTTACTTTTAAAGAATATTTGGCTATGACCTTATGTGAAAATATGTTTTGTGAATACCACGACGGGAGTCCCAAGCCTTGGGGGACTTAAATAACCATTGGCTTAGTGATTGACCACTCTGTGGTCCAGTGTTTGTCGTGGATCCATTGACCAATGTAGTGCTTGTCACTTAGTGATGTACCGTGGTTATAGTGATTATTTCAGTTTCTGGCACTTAATTAATTTGTGTATTCAAGTCAACTCAATTTATAATGTTTTAGCTTACATAAATATCCATGGCCATTTTGTACCCCTCATAGTATAATATTTCTCACTCTGCTATGTGCTTATAGCTGTTACCCCTTTCAGGTGACGAGATTTAGCGGGGTCAAGATGAAAAATGAATCGCTATGTTATTTTGTTTTCTATCTTTTATTATTAAACTCTTGTAATACAGTGAAACTCAAATGACTATGTTTTATTACCTTTTAAATAAACAGTGGTACCCAGTTATTTATTTTAATTTATTTAATTGATTCGCTTGCTGGTTGTGACTACAGAATTATCCGAATTATTTTATTTTTTTTATCTTGTTACAACGCTGAACCTTTGGGTACCGGGTTTGGGTCGTGATAGTTACTTTCCAAACGCGGCCTAAATAAGTTATTTTTTGGCTAAGTTGTTTGGTTTGGCCAAATAATAACTTCTTCAAAAATAAATAAATAAATTAATTAATTAAAAAAATTTTGAAAAATCTCAATAGAATTGTACGAAGACGATTTTAGCCTCAACATTTTGATAATTTTTAACAAGGGTTTCACAATTTAATAAGGATAAACGATAATTTTATTAGAGAGAGAGAGAGACAAAACAGGAGAAAGGGGGAGAGCTTAAAATGATCCATAAACTTTCAAAAAAAATAAAAATTTAACAATTATCAAAGGTAATCTACTTTGTTTGAAATAAAAAAAGTAAAAATAAAAAATCAAATTGCCAAATCTTACTGAGAGGGAGATTTCATAATCTGGCTTTGGGCCATGGTAATAGCCGGGCAAATTGGGCCAGGCAAGTTTGGGCCGAGCTGGGTTGGGCTAATCCGGTGGTAGTGCGCACGGTTAAGCCCCAGGTCCGATTTGGCCGGGGTAATTTCGGATTGCGGGCCCAGGTCACTTTATTTGCTCACTGAGTTAGGTGGGTCAGATCCTCCGCAGACCAATCAAACCGAGCAGGAGCTCGGTCATAGCGGAAGGCGGCTAAGCTCAATAGAAGTATTGCATGTCATAATAGAGGCCGGCGAAGCTCGGTCATAACAGAGCTCGATTCAGAGCATTGCATGTCTTGAAAGTAGTGCGGTCATAGGAAGAGGGGGCGACGTCGGGCTGTCCGTTCGCGCCAATGTCGTTTGGCGGTTTGGTTAGGTGGTGTTTAGCTGTATTTGCACTGACACGAGGGAAAATGGGATAGAAGAGCAGGTCCACGCGTCAGATGGCAAGTGGATGCAGAGGCAAGCGCAGAAGGTATATAAGCATGACTGCACCCCCCATGCTGGGGATGGAACATCTGCTGGTAAGAGAAATACTAGTATATTGTCTTCTCTTCTCTCTCTCTCTCTCTCTGAGTGTGTGCTGACTTGACCGTCAGAGGGGTTTTCCGGCAACACCCTGCCGAGTAGCTCATCTTCGTTGTGTTCACAGGTCGATTGGAGAAAGGCGTAGCTTGGAGTCGAGAAGTACGGGTGGTACCGGATATTTGGCTTCCGTACAATTGGCGCCGTCTGTGGGAATTCGACAGACAAAACCTTGTCCTCCAAGCTTCTCCGGTCATCTATTATGGCGAACCACGATGACATTCCGTTGTTTGCCATCAACGGCATCACGCCAGAGTTCGTTCGGCGTAGAGATGGCATGTCCGCCATTCCGACGATGGCTGATTTGGAGACCTCCACGCAAGGATTGCCCAGGGATACGCGAGACAAGAACGCAAGGAGTTTTTGGGCGCTCTGTCATTTCAAAAAAGCGTCGCCGACAGCGAGATTCACACACTCAACACTTGGAAGACAAGCTGAGAGACCAAGATACCATCATCAAGAAAATGGCGACGAAGATGGAGGCCATGAGACGCCAGATAAAGGGAAAGGGCGTCGCTGGAGTGGGAAACCACAGTGAGCACGCCCATTCCCGCCGTTCCAACAGTCTTAATAAATGTCGTACCCCTTCACTCTCCGTCACAAAAAGCTTCAGAGTTGGAGACTACGTCACGCCAGCGACGATATCTCGCACGCAGGACAATAGTTACCACCCCTTACGCCCGATGACGGTGTCGAGATATTCTCGCTCTGACTGTTCGCAAGACTTGAGAGATGTGTTGGAGAAGCGCGCTCGCCGACAAGAGGCGCAGAGGGTGCCTGCACTGCAGCGGCTAGTCCCTAAAAGGCGAGCCAGTGAAAAAGTTGCCATGCCACAACCACGCTTGGTGGCACGCGTGCCACCAGACAAAGAGTTGGCAAGGTTGAGTGCCACCCCTTTTTCCGTAGAGATCGAGAACACACCGCTCCCCCCCGGGTTCCATCAACCAAAGTTCATGCTCTATGACGGAAAGACTGATCCATATATGCACATAAGCCACTTTCAGCAGGTTATGGCTGGGCATAGGCGAAACGATGTGCTCATGTGCCTTGTTTTTCCATCGAGTTTGGGCGAGTTGGGCCTAAAATGGTTCGAGAGGCTGCCGAAAGAGAGCATCAAGGGATGGCAACAATTGGCAGAGACATTTGTCACCAGATTTAAGACAAATGCCAAAACACCCAAGGAAATTGACCATCTCTTAAGAGTAAACATGGAGCCAAACGACTCTTTGAAGGCGTATAACGCTAAGAATTGGGAGACTTTCAATGAGATCCTTGATTGTCCAACCAACCTTGCAATCACTCAGTATAAGCGCGCTCTTCCAGTTGGACATCGATTGAGAGACTCACTCACAATGAATCAACCGTTGACCATGGAATTGCTCATGTAACATATTAATGAGCACAACCGAGTCGAAGACGATGCAGCCGCAGCTACCGTGACAGCAAGTCCGGTAGTAGAGAACAAGAGAGTAGTGCGAAAGGTTCACGCAGTCGGACAAGATGATGGCCATGCAAACCACCATGGAAGAGATACAAGGAGTTCGGTTTTTGGAAGACGTCTGTAAGAAGGCCGAGGAAAAGGGGCATAAAACTCGCAGAATGTAAATGGCGATCCATTTCTAGAACATCTAATTCTGCCAATCTAAAATTTTGTTCTTAGTTCAATTTTTGTAACCCTTTTTGCCATTGGCGCAATGAAACAAGTAGACTATTTTCTTGAGAATTGTTGTATTTTTGCCTCGCAAAGCGGATTTAGTGTGGTCCAAGGGGGAACTAACAATCATTTTGATGGAAAGATCAAAATTCCTTGCAGGGCAGATTTTGCTCGACAAGAGGTTTGTTAATGGTTTTAAGGTTTGTTGATGATTTTACCAACTTTGGAATTCCTTGTCGGATGGATTTTACTCGGCAAGAGATTTGTTGATGGTTTTAATCAACTTTAGAATTCCTTGCCGAGCTGAACTTGCTCGCCAAGAAGAAAGTCGCCGAGCTGACCTTGCTCGTCGACCTTGGAGTTCCTTGCCGAGCTGATCTTGCTCACCAGGAAGCAAGTCACTGACCTGACCTTGTTTGCTGACCTGGGAGTTCCTTGCCGAGCTGATCTTGCTCGCCAAGAAAAAAGTTGCGGAGCGGACCTTGCTCGCCGACCTTGGAGTTCCTTGCCGAGCTGATCTTGCTCGCTGACCTTGGACTTCCTTGTCGAGCTGATCTTGCTCGCCAAGAAACAAGTCGTTGAGTTGACCTTGCTCGCCAACCTTGGAGTTCCTTGCCGAGCTGATCTTGCTCGCCAAGAAGCAAGTTGGCGAGCTGGCCTTACTCGCCGACTTTGGAGTTCTTTGCCGAGCTGATCTTGCTCACCAAGAAGCAAGTCACCGAGCTGACCTTGCTCGTCGACCTTGGAGTTCTTTGCTGAGCTGATCTTGCTCGCCAAGAAGCAAGTCGTCGAGCTGACCTTACTCGTCAAACTTGGAGTTCCTTGCTGAGCTGATCTTGCTTGCCAACCTTGGAGTTCCTTGCCAAGCTGATCTTGCTCGCCAAGAAGCAAGTTGGCGAGCTGGCCTTCCTCGCTGACCTTGGAGTTCCTTGCTGAGCTGATCTTGCTCGCGAAGAAGAAAGTCGCCAAGCTGACCTTGCTCGTTGACCTTGGAGTTCCTTGCCGAGCTGATCTTGCTCGCCAAGAAGCATGTTGGCGAGCTGGCGTTACTCGCCGACCTTGGAGTTCCTTGCCGAACTGATCTTGCTCGCCAAGAAGCAAGTTGCCGAGCTGACCTTACTCGCCGACCTTGGAGTTCCTTGCCGAGTTGATCTTGCTCGCCAAGAAGCAAGTCGTGGAGCTGACCTTGTTCGCTGACCTTGGAGTTCCTTGCCGAGCTGATCTTGCTCGCCAAGAAGCAAGTCATCGAGCCGACCTTGCTCGCTGACCTTGGAGTTCCTTACCGAGCTGATCTTGCTCGCCAAGAAACAAGTCGCCGAGCTGACCTTGCTCACCGACCTTGGAGTTCCTTGCCGAGCTGATCTTGCTCGCCAAGAACAAAGTCACGGAGCGGACCTTGCTCGCAGACCTTGGAGTTCCTTGTCGAGCTGATCTTGCTCGCCAAGAAGCAAGTCACCGAGTTGACCTTGCTCGCCGACCTTGGAGTTCCTTACCGAGCTGATCTTGCTCGCCAAGAACAAGTCACGGAGCGGACCTTGCTCGCCGACCTTAGAGTTCCTTGCCGAGCTAATCTTGCTCACCAAGAACAAAGTCACGGAGCGGACGTTGCTCACCGACCTTGGAGTTCCTTGTCGAGCTGATCTTGCTCACCAAGAAGCAAGTCGCCGAGTTGACCTTGCTCGCTGACCTTGGAGTTCCTTGCCGAGCTGATCTTGCTCGCCAAGAAGCAAGTCGCGGAGCAGACCTTGCTCGCCGACCTTCGAGTTCCTTGTCGAGTTGATCTTGCTCGCCAAGAAGCAAGTCGCCAAGTTGACCTTGCTCGCCGACCTTGGAGTTCCTTGCCGAACTGATCTTGCTCGCGAAGAAGCAAGTTGGCGAGCTGGCCTTACTCGCTGACTTTAGAAGTCTTTGCCGAGCTAATCTTGCTCGCCAAGAAGCAAGTCGTCGAGCTGACCTTGCTAGCCGACCTTGGAGTTCCTTGCCGAGCTGATCTTGCTCGCCAAGAAGCAAGTCGTCAAGCTGACCTTGCTCGTCGAACTTGGAGTTCCTTGCCGAGCTGATCTTGCTCGCCAAGAAGCAAGTCGCCGAGCGGACCTTGCTTGCCGGCCTTGGAGTTCCTTGCCAAGCTGATTTTGCTCGCCAAGAAGCAAGTTGGCGAGCTGGCCTTTCTTGCCGACCTTGGAATTCCTTGCCGAGCTGATCTTGCTCGCCAAGAAACAAGTCGCCAAGCTGACCTTGCTCGCCGACTTGAAATTCCTTGCCGAGCTGATCTTGCTCACTAAGAAGCAAGTTGGGAAGCTGGCCTTACTCGTCGACCTTGGAGTTCTTTGTTGAACTGATCTTGCTCGCCAAGAAGCAAGTCGTCGAGCTGACTTTGCTCGCCAACCTTGGAGTTCCTTGCCGAGCTGATCTTGCTCACCAAGAAGCAAGTCGTCGAGCTGACCTTGCTCGCCGACCTTGGAGTTCCTTACCGAGCTGATCTTTCTCTCCAAGAAACAAGTCGCCGAGCTGACCTTGCTCGCCGACCTTGGAGTTCCTTGCCGAGCTGATCTTGCTCGCCAAGAATAAAGTCGCGGAGCGGACCTTGCTCGCCGACCTTGGAGTTCCTTGCCGAGCTGATCTTGCTCGCCAAGAATAAAGTCGCGGAGCGGACCTTGCTCGCCGACCTTGGAGTTCCTTGCCGAGCTGATCTTGCTCGCCAAGAAGCAAGTTGGTGAGCTGGCCTTGCTCGCCGACCTTAGAGTTCTTTGCCGAGCTAATCTTGCTCGCCAAGAAGCAAGTCACCGAGCTGACCTTGCTCGCCGATCTTGGAGTTCCTTGCCGAGCTGATCTTGCTCGCCAAGAAGCAAGTCGCCGAGCTGACCTTGCTCGCCGACCTTGGAGTTCCTTGCCGAGCTGATCTTATTCGCCAAGAAGCAAGTCACCGAGCTCACCTTGCTGCCGACCTTAGAGTTCTTTGCCGAGCTGATCTTGCTCGCCAAGAAGCAAGTCGTCGAACTGACCTTACTCGCCGACCTTGGAGTTCCTTGCCGAGCTGATCTTGCTCGCCAAGAAGCAAGTCGCCGAGCTGATCTTACTCGCCGACCTTAAAGTTCCTTACCGAGCTGATCTTACTCTCCAAGAAGCAAGTTGTTGAGCTAGCCTTGCTCGCCGACCTTGGAGTTCCTTGCTGAGCTGATCTTGCTCGCCACGAAGAAAGTCACGGAGCAGACCTTGCTCGCCAACCTTGGAGTCCCTTGCCGAGCTAATCTTGCTCGCCAAGAAGAAAGTCACGAAGCGGACCTTACTCGTCGATCTTGAAGTTCCTTGCCAAGCTGATTTTGCTCGCCAAGATACAAGTTGCTGAGCTGACTTTGCCTGCCAACTTTGCAGTTTCTAACCGAGCAAAGTGAACCACCGAGCAAAAAGTCTAGCCCGGCCTTGTAATGTAATTTCGGTCACACAAATGCGGACGGAATTAAGGGAAAATTGAGAGGGAGATTTTATAATCTGGCTTTGGGCCATGGTAATGGCCGGGCAAATTGGGCCAGGCAAGTTTGGGCCAAGCTGGGTTGGGCTAATCTGGTGGTAGTGCGCACGGTTAAGGCCCAGGTCTGATTTGGCCGGGGTAATTTCGGACTGCAGGCCCGGTTCACTTTATTTGCTTGCTGAGTTAGGTGGGTCAGATCCTCCGTAGACCAATCAAACTAAGCAGGAGCTCGGTCATAGCGGAGGGCGGCTAAGCTACAGTGGAAGTATTGCATGTCATAACAGAGGGCGGCCAAGCTCGGTCATAACAAAGCTCGGTTTAGAGCATTGTATGTCTCGGAAGTAGTGCGGTTGTAAGAAGAGGGGGCGGCTCGGGGCTGTCCGTTCGCGCCAACGCCGTTTAGCGGTTTGGTTAGGTGGCGTTTAGTTGTATTTGCACTGACACGTGGGAAAGTGGGATAGGAGAGTAGGTCCATGCGTTAGATGGCGAATGGATGCAGAGGCAAGCGCAGAAGGTATATAAGCATGACTGCGCCCCCCATGCTGGGGATAGAACATCTACTGGTAAGAGAAATACTAGTATATTGTCTTCTCTTCTCTCTCTCTCTCTCTCTCTCTCTCTCTTTCTGAGTGTGTGCTGACCTGACCGTCGGAGGGGTTTTCCAGCAACACCCCGCCGAGTAGCTCATCTTCGTTGTGTTCGCAGGTCGATCGGAGGAAGGTGTAACTTGGACGCGAAGAGTACGGGTGGTATCAGATATTTGGCTCCCGTACACTTACCATAATCGATTTTTAAAATAAAAACTTTGGGGTAAGCCCAATTCGGGAAAGGAAAATGCGGGAGAGCTCGAATGTGTGAGAGCTCAAATCCCCCGAATGCCAAACAACGTCGTTTTGGCAAAAAAAAAAAAAATTTCTCGTTTATATCTGAACAGAGGGGAGAGAGAGGGAGAAAGAGAGAGGAGGAGAGGAGAGAGGGAAACAGAGAGAAAGAGACGGCGATGGCGGGGCAGGGCGACAGTGATGGAGGGTGTGTGACGGTGGACGCGACGGTGACCTTGCACCTTTGCGATTTATGTTTTCTCTTTTTTTTTTTTTTTTCTAGCTCTGAAGATGTAGATAATGTGTTGATGATGGTGATACTGATGAAGATGTTTTTGTTGTTGATTGTTGTTGATTTTTTTTAATTTTTTTTTCTGGTAGATCCAGATCTGAAGGGGGAAAAAAAATGTTGGCTGATGATGATGTGATGAAGAAGATGTTGTTGATGATGATGATGTTCATTACCAGCGATCTTCTTCTTCTCTCCTTCTTCTTCTACCTCTTCTGCCTCTTCTTCCTCTTCAGACAAACGAGAAAGAAAAAAGAAAAATAAAAAATAAAAAATCTCAAAACGACGTCATTTTGGGATTTCGGGCCATTCGAAGGTTTCCAATTTCGAGCTACGTAGCGCAATTGTTCTGGAAAGTAAGCATCTAAAAAGGGCTACAAATTACCTTTTCAAAAGCTGACTAGACTCTGGACATGGGCCTATTGCGCTTCAAAAGTCTCTATAGAAAGTCTCTATAGAAAGATATATATATTATTAGATTAATTTGTAATGTTCAAAATATTTTATTATATGTTATACCATTACTTTTAAATTAATTTTTTATAATATTTATTTCATAATAAATGATATTAAGATATCACAATTTTCCAATTTGGTCCCAACCCAATTATGTGGGTCGCCACCATCATGTGAAACCCATTCTAGCAGATCCCTCAACTAGGTCCCACAACCACTAGTTCTCATGACTCTCAGCGTGATCTATAAAAAAACGTTTCTCCTCCAAAACATCCCACATGGACCTCACGGGCCACTGATGGTTTCACCCACGCCGTATCATCATGGCACACCCCCCTTGCTCTCGTAGCAATCACATCTTAAAACAAAATAAAAATCATAACATATAAATAAATTTTTTTGGAGAATTCATGTACAAAACTAAAACACGTGTCATTGTGACTTATAATTTTGAAAATATTATTTTCATGTTATTTTAATTAAATTGTTAGTATAAAAATTATGTTTGTAAATAATATTAAATAAAATATTAAATAGTATGTCATGCTGCCTTCATCTTGATAAAATATGACTCCATCTAAAATGAATGCAGGATCGTTAGAATAACATTTTTAACACTTTTCTGAAAAGTTTTCTTATTGATTATACATACATCAAATTCAATTACAAAACATTTAAAAATGGGTCTCGCATGATTCCATTGAAAATGAATATAGTGTTATTAACACAACATTTTTGACACTTGTCCTTAAAAAAAAAAGCATTCTCGACACTTTTCTAATAAAAAGTTTTTCTCTACTTTTATGTGAACAAAAATTAGTCACAGAACACTCACAATGTGTGCGTCCCAAATACGTGAACCCCACAATACGACTCATTTTTCATAACTATTTTGTCTGATTTTTGTGCACGTATTTAAATTTATTTATTTTTAAAATTTTTGAAGTTTGTTTCAATTTTATTCATAAACCAACTGACCTAGCTAAAGAAAAGTGTGTCTACAAAACATAGATGTGATTAGCCCAAAACAACGAGCTCCATATTTAAAAAGTGTATTAATTGCGCTCAAAATTATAGACTCCATCATTTTGTAACAATAAAAAATTAATATTTATTCACTATAGTTGTGTGTTAACAAAATTAAAATCTTAGCCAACATGCATTTTACAACAAACTTATGTGATGCATGGAATACATATATCTCATCCAAGTCCCTTAGTCCTAGTGTGTATGTATAAAAACCATAGAAAGAAAAGAAAATGCACCCACTATCACCAAAGTTGATCTTGCTCACCTTCTTTTTTCATGGAGAAAAGTAGGTCATTTCCAAAGTACTCCTCCTCTTACTCCGGCGAGTTTGGCTTCCGGGACCGGTCAAACTCCTACACTTTCAACGGCCCAGGTGGCACTAGGGGTCAGGGTTTCGCGCCATCGAACGATCCAGAGCTGAAGAGGAAGAAGAGAATAGCATCATACAACATGTTTGCAACAGAAGGGAAGCTGAAATCATCAGTGAGGGAGAGTTTCAAGTGGATAAAGAGCAAGTTCAGCGATATTCGTTATGGGCTGTGAATGTCTGTGAGTTGTTGTACAGTACTACTGTTTGTTTCATGGTTTTGTTTGATCATCACAGAGAGAGAGAGAGAGAGAGAGAGAGAGAGAAAGGGAAAAGAAATTTTATTGTGAAAACGAAATGTGAAGGGTTTGTTGGATGGGTTTGTAACCTTGTTGCATAAGAACATGTCTGAGAATGATCACTGGGTTTAATTTGTTGGGCTAATTTCATTTAGAAAAATAGTTGTAAATTAGTGATAAATTTTATAAATATTAAAATGTAAAATCATAAAAAGTTTTTCATAAATATGTAGTCAAATTTTAAAAATTCCAGACATGAAATTTCCCCTAATTTGTTATTTACATTTGTTTTTCTCATCTTATATTTTTTGTCTGTTTTTAAAAGCACATTTTGCCTTCAGTACACATTTGTAGATTGGACTGGTCAGTCGGGTTCATGGGCTGATTTTGACTTTTTTTTTTGAGTTCAAAGTGAACTCAAAAATAAGGCTTCAATACATTTTTTAAAAAAATTGTTAGTAAAATAGTAAGTATGTTTATGTATTTATTTATTTATTTTTACTTGTACCTAAAAAAAATAATTTCTTGCATACATAAATAAAGACAAACATAAATTATAATTATTAAGATAAATTTTTAGTATTATTTTTTATGGGTAACATTATTAATTTGTTTACAATTTTTTTTGACATAAATAATTACTCCAAAGTAATCGTAACTAGTATGGTCAATAATATTTTATAAATAATACACACATTTAACAAACTATAAGAGGCGTTAACTTGAACCCACTAATTAATTGGGCCCAATTGGAGCCTAATCGAAAAGTCCAAAAATTGGTGAGCTTAGAGAAATTATTGCCAAATAGACCAAGTGAATTCTATTGAATGGGCCCACAAGATCATATGAGTGTCCGAGAAGATTAGCTATTGCTTTCAAAAGAGATGAAACCCTCAGAGGAGATTCATTCTTCATGGTATTTGCTTAGTCTTGAAAGGGTTTGGAATCACGAACCTAAAGACCTATTTGAGTTCGAACTCGAAAGGGTTCGAATCTATGAACCTAGAGATCCAAAACTGTAACACCCCAATTTTTATACCCAAATGATAATACGATAACCATGGTTCTTTAAAGTAAAACTAAAAATAAATCCCCACACTTACATTACATGATACAAATGGTCTTCAGGCGATAATACATTTACTTCAAATCATAATAATATAAACAAATAGATACCCCCAAGGGTTTACAAGTTTTCAAGGCTTAGGCCTGGTTACACAAAATGGTTATTCAAATCCACACAAATACAACATTTGGCTTACAAACAGAGTTACAGCAAAATGAGAGACTTGTACTCTCAACACATATTTCCTCGCCTTTAGTTAAGCGGAATCACTACATCTTTTCCTGCAAAAACCCGTAGGGTGAGCATAAAGCCCAGTAGGAAATCCTTAACAAAGTATACATTTTATACAAGTCTCAAGAGATTAATGCACATGCCATACTATGTCTTTTTGCAAATAAA
This sequence comes from Camellia japonica, assembly GCA_030407325.1. NCBI lineage: Eukaryota > Viridiplantae > Streptophyta > Magnoliopsida > Ericales > Theaceae > Camellia > Camellia japonica. The sequence goes on from JAPPVO010000036.1 coordinate 96,677,804, forward strand.
TCATATCTTCATCTTTTAAAAACCATCATGCTCAATGATGCCATGAAATGTCCATTGTTCAAAACTTAACAATTTAATTCAAGGGCCGGTAAATACAACTCTAATAATCCCTAGGTCGGTGTCTGCAAGTAGACTATACAAGTACTATCAAATTGTCATTTTTACCGATATTAATCGGAGGCTCGACACCTATCCGCGCGGGTTTTCGGTCTTTCACCCCAAACTCTCAGGCCAACTTGTTCAATATCATATACACTACCTATCAAGACTTACCAACGTATTTACCCCAAACTATTCCATGAAAACTTATTTCTCAACATTCTTTTCTCAATGCAAGTTTTCAAATCAACTTTCAAAGTTTAATGTAATCAAATGAATTGATATGCCAATTTCACAAATGAATATAAATACTTTTATTCCAATTCATCATCTAAGGAATAACACGATTCCCTCTTCTCAAGTATCCTCAACAATTAGTCATTTCAAGACTATTTATTTCCTGAAATTCATCATTTATATAAATATAAATAATAAATTTTCCAAACATCCATTTATTTTGACACACAAAATAAATATAACAATATCATTCATGGATTTTCTATCTCTTTTAAAAATTCCCAATTTCTAGGTTTTCTCACCAAAACTATATAACTCAAATCTTTTGAAAGAAAACTTTCCAAAATCATATTTTCTTCAATCAACGAATATCAAAATCCATAAGATCATTTTAAAAGAACAAGAGACAAACCCATTTTCAGAATCGCTCAACTTCTTGAATCAACAATCAATTTTCAAAGCTATCGAATGATGATTTCGAAAATCATTTAGATTTTGCAAAAATATATATATAACTCTAAGAAAATCCATACCTCAAGTATTAAACCCCAAAATCAACGATGCCTAAACTCAATCTTCACCACACACAATGAAGCCCTCGAGATGATAACCAACTTTGGTGAACAACTTAGGTCTAAATCCCAATGGATTTGAAAAAATCAAAGAGAGAAGATGACTTCTAAAGAGAGAAACTCCAGATCTGGAATTCTGGAGAGTTTTAGAGAGAGAGGACTGAAAAAGTGATTTGAAATATCAGATTCACGAACTGATATAACATGGTCCGCTCGAGCGTGGAAAGCCAGCTCGAGCGTCAAATACACCTTCCCAGTACTTTTGCTGACATGTCAAACTTTTGGAACCAAACATTCTCTGCTCGAGCGCATAAACGGTCGCTCGAGCGGACAAGCAACTTCGAATGCATTTTGCATTTTTGCTTCAAGGGCGCTGCCCCTCGACCCTACCAAGGTGCTGCCCTCGGACTCGCCAAGGGGTGCTGTCCCCTAGACCCCCGCGAGCTAACCGGGGAGCTCGATCCCTGACATAGTTAGTGAGGTGGCAAAACATGAAAGATACACTACAACCCGATACAAACATGAGACATTACCTGTTCCAAACACATCGCTACAACCCAATAACCAAAATAAGGGAAATACAGGAAACTAAGATATGTAACACTATTCAAAACCATACCAACCCGAGCCCAGAACACCAAAAAGAGACGGGTCAAAACCAGGATCGCTACAAAAACGCTTGGCTTCGAACAGATTCGGATGCAATCTAAAGCCGCTCCATTAATGAGTCCTAGAACACTTGTGGGCTTGAAACTTTTTGGGATCTATGCACTAGAACCATGGACGTGATGGAGTCCAAAAAAAGGACCCGATCCCAGGGACGGTGAGTGGAGATAAATTCACTCTTAGGTTAAACTAGCCTATACCCGGGTCGAGGTGGCACAATTTAGGGGGTCCCTGAGACTCAGCAATATTTGCAATAGGGCGTTCTCTTAAACTACCCATGACCCTTCTGCGATAGGGCGTGATCTGGGACTACCCCTGACCTCTTGGGATAATTGGGAATCATTGGTTAAGTGTGGCTAAGAAGAAAGGTTCGCCGAGAGATTGATCTCCTCTTCAGGATTTCCTTACCCTCGGAAAAGTCACCTCCTCAAACAAGGTAGTTAGAGGGAATATTCCCTATGTGCTTTACATATCGGCTCCATATTACATCATGAGGTGCCTATAAATAGTATCCACCCATAGCTTTACAAGGGATGGATTTTTTGAGAGATAACTCTTGGGAAATAACTAATTTCCCTTCTCCATTATCTACCTTGAGAGTGAAAGTGAGAGATCCATAAGAGAGCCTTGCCATTATTCTCTCTTTAACTACTTTGCCTTCTTCTTCACCCAATCTCTTATCTCTATCATCTCTTTACTATTGTGTTCCTAGTTGTGACTGTTAAAGAATCTAAGCTTCTCATCATTTCTAGAGAATTCGAGTTTTCTTCAAAAATCTTTGAAGATCTTCGAATTTTTTGACAACATTCTTAAACCCTCTCATATATTTTGGCGACTCTACTGGGGAGGCGGATTGGTTAATGGTGGCAGCAAGATCCAAAACACATATAACACCGGCAAAAATGACAGATAATATGACTCACCAACAAGGCTGGTCATGAGATGACTCAAGTTTAAGGCTCACCTCTCATCCTTGAAGCCATTCAAGGACTCCAACACACTCAATAAGAGATTCTCACGACGCTTCAAAATCTCACCCACACCATGTTAGTGATGGGTTCGAGTTTCGCACCACTGGCAACAAATTGAGGTCAAGTCAGCGCTGGTAAGTATCAACAACTTCATGGTGATATTGGGAATGGTCAAAACTATCAACACCCACCTTCAATTCTCCCTGAAGTTACTCAAAATGAGTGCTAAATCAAGTGCTAAGAGGAACAAATCATGGCCAACCCGTGGCCCATGGAGCATAAAACCACACACCCGGAGGATCGAGCCATGGTCCGTCAGTGGTTGGAGGAGTTTTCGACGAGATGAATGGTGTTTTAGTGGCAGTGGAAGTTCAAGAAAGGCCCACGAAAAATTTGCTACAAAATGGTGCTCCACCCATGTCTAATTTTGTTCCACCAATTGTGAATTCTACTCATGTACCGAACAGGTCTCCTTTGGTTCCAACACCGAGTTTGCAAGCCCAACCCGGTATAGTCGCAGCGTGCAATGGACTTTATGGGGCCTATTCAATGTCCAATCATCAAATGGCTTATCCATAAGTGTCGATGGCCAATATCGTCATGTGTCTTCACCGATGGTGAATTTTCAACACCCAAATGGCCAAGTCGCTCCAAGCTCAGTCTTCAGGTCTACAAGCCAAGTTCCAGGAATGCCACTATCAAGTTATCTCCCTCAACAATTTCTCACTCTTGCCGATGTGCGAGCTATGTTCAATTTCGAACGGGGCAAGAGGACTTTACCCTCTTTGTCCCGATCCGAATGTCAAGTCACCATACCCTATCAAAATGTTGAGTTATCCATACCCGAAGAGATACATAGTGTCAAAGTTCATCAAATTCAATAGCAAACAAGGAAATGCTCGAGAACATGTTGTTTGATTCATCGAGACTTTGGGGATTCATGGTTCAAATCATTCCATCCATATCATTCCATCACCACATTCATGAAAACCATCTACATTTCATGTAAAATCATTCTATCCATTCAATCAAACCCAAAATGCTAGAAACTTTAAACTTCATTCCATAAACATGAAGGAAAAATGCAACAAACGCCAACAATACATCCGTTCAATTTCACAATATCCATTAATAACATTCGTAACATTTTTCCGAAGCAAACCAATCAATAATTTACATCATAAAGTACAAAATGATAGAAAATACAATGAAATACACCGTCGCCTTCAAATTATTTTTCATCCTTTCAAGCCTTCGACCATAGTCATCATTTTCATTTTCCATGTCATGAAGCCTCATCCTTAGATCGTTAAAGTCTTCTACTGTTATAGTATCACAAGCTCTAGTGTTGGAATGGATTGTGGACGTAACATCTTCATCATCTTCATCCACGAACTTGAAGTAATTGCAATGGGCAATGTTACTCTATAATGCATGACAATCAATTAGTCGAATAACACAAATTAATTTGTCACTACTAAAGGATTAATTTTTCTAATACATACTTGCATATTTTGATTGGCAAACAAAGAACAAACGCCCTTGATTTCCATTCTCATTGGTTCTTACAGTATATATAGCAGTTGTTCTTCCACAATTATACAGCCTCGATTTTAATCTTATGTTGCTATTATTAGTAGAAGAAGAAGCCATTTTTAAATCTACATACACAATACAAACAATCCCACAAGTATAGGTGCTGTAAGCTTTCTTGTTTTACTGTTTAGTATTTAGTTTCTTTCCAAAGATTGTCATGTAGTTGATTTGATGTGTCTTTCACTCTATGGAAGTGTCCAATGCATCCCAAAAAGATGTCTCATACTATATGTCATTCTATGACACTCTCTTACTGCATATAATACAAGTATTATAAATTCTTTGTTCGGAAAAGGAATTAAAAATAATGCTAGGACTATGAGAATATATGTCCATGTATGTCTATGTTCTTCCACAATTCTATGTTCATCATATTCAGCTTTTTATTCTCTTCCTCTCTATACTCAAGGTTTAATGATGTAATTGAACTATTATGCTGGATTACTAATAGAAAAATTAAAAGAAAGATCAAAGGTTACTACTGCAAATATATATAATATGTCAATATGTTCATTACTGTTAATTTGGTGTTCATTACAATGAAACCACCATCTGTGAATTTGGTATGAATATGTTCATTACTTTTATGCCATTTATCTATGCCTCAATGGTTCATCACAGAGGAGGGGAAAACAGTTCATACATCTCCACATAGTTCATTTCTCTTGGCCTCAACAGTTGCAGTTCATAACTGTTATATATCTTTGTTCTAATAGTGGCAAATTAAACAAGAAATAGAGGAGGGCAAAACAGACTCTCCACACATCTTCACACAATGTTCATTAGCAACCTTTTTTTTCCTTCCATATTTCCATACACGAGGTTCAACAAAAAAAAAAAAAAAAAAGTAAACAAACTCTCCATATTTCCATACAGTAGGTTCATCTTTCCTATCTTCTTGTAATACTTGCATTTTTAAGTATAGGTAATTATCTAGTAGACATCATAATCACAATCCAAAAGTTCATAGCACTACAAATATCAAGTCAATAAAACCCAAATCAAAGCCCTAATTTTTGCCTGTTGGAATCCCAAATCAAAGCCCTAATTTTGAATTTTGAAATTTCAAATCTATTTTCTCAATCACAATCCTAACTTTTTAATTTCGGCGTTTCGAGGACAAACCTGGTTCATCTATGGCCTGAGAACCCACGTTCTCCTTAAGAAATTTCTTCGCTCCAACCGATGGTGGTCACAGTGGAGCTATGGTTTGCGAAGCAGAGAAAATGAGGCCTGGAGCAGTGGGTTGGGTTTAGGAGTGGGTCACTGTCGTCGGGAGTGGGTCGTTGTCGGGTATGTCACTGTCGGGAGTGGTCACCAGTAAGATGGGTTCGGTGGAGGGGAAGGGGTGAGTGTGAAGCTGAATGAGAGTGAGAGTGAGGTGAATGTATAACCTCTGTATGTATAACAGCAGGCGAGAAATTTACTGAAATTTCAAAAAAAAAAAAAAAATTCTTCTTCTTCGGTTTGGACCGTCGGATGTGATTGGTTGAATCTCAGCCATTGCACGGAGGAAATGAAGGAGAGAGGTCAAAGAGGGGATTCAAACTTGTTTGAAAGGGGTTGAATCGTTTGAGTGAATGGGGAGTTTTTTAGATGGAACGTTGCCACCTCACTCAGGCTAATTCAGGGTGCCATATTCTATGTGGATAAAAACATGAGTTATGTTAGGGATTCCAAATAAATTACTAAATTTTCTATTAAATCTCATGGATATGGGACCCACACACATTTGATTTGTGTGGGACCCACACTCATGTGAGAGATTTGGTAGAAAATTTGATAATTTATTTGGGGTCCATAGCATTTTCCTTATTTTTTATTCAATAATGGTAGGTATCATGAAAAAAATATAATAAAAAACCTTTATGAAAATTTTCTATCCTTAGATTAGTTTGTAATATTTTATTGTATGTTATACAATCACCCTTGGATTAGTTTTATAAAAAATTTTATGATATTTATTTCATGATGCGTAGTATTACTCTTCTTTATTTTATTGACTATTTTAATATATATTTTTTTATCTTTATTGACTATTTTAACTAAAAATATTGTTACCAAATAAGACCTGGATTATTGTTTTACACCTTTTAAGTTGGATTACTTAACTTCTTATTATCTCCTTGAAAAGACAAATAAGAAGTTATGAATCTCATTATTTCAATTAATAAAAGTTAAATCAAAATACCACATCATCAAATGAATAGAGTTAGGAAGCACGGATACAGATATGATAGGATACGGATACGGCAATACGGTAAAATTTGAAAAACTAAGATACGGGTACGGCGGGGATATGTTCGTAAAAAATATTATTTTTACAATTTTTAGTAATGCAGTATGCGTAAAAATAAAACCTAAAGCAAAAGATAACTTGATAAAGAAGAAAGATTCCTATAAAACTAAGAGCCTTCAAGGTCAATAGCTTCAACTTGTTCCCCTTCATTAGTGAATATCACAGGACCTTAGCTAAAGCCAAAAAACCATTCTTAAATAAAAATTTCAGCAAATATACCATTTAAGTCATCAATGATAACCTAGGAAGTACGGATATGGATACGGATATGGCGACATGGGGATATGGATATGACGATATGTCAAAATTTGAAAAAGTATGATACGGGTACAACGGGGATACGTTCGTAAAAAAAATATTTCTGTAATTTTAATAATGTAATATGCATGAAAATAAAACGTAAAGTAAATTAATAAATAAAGAGAAGGATTCCTATTAACTTAAAAGTCTTCAAACATTCATAAAACATCCAAAACTAAAAGCAAAAGCAAATTATATCATCCTTACATGCCAACACCAAAAAAAGAATGAGAACAGAGAAAAAAAACGTGAGAGAGTGAGAGAGAAATAAGGATACATTAATTTGACAAATTCTATTACTTTAACTCTCACTATATTCCTCTTATCAAAGAACTAAACAAAATATTATAAGTAATATGTAATTTCGAGTATCCGATATTTCAAAATTAATAAAAAATTAATTAAGAAGTATCTGATAATTTTAAGAAGTACCCGGTACATATCCGTGAGTATCCAAGAAGTATCGGTATCCGATAAATATCCAATACGGATACGTCTCTGTTTTTGAAGTATCCGTACTTCATAGGAATAAAGTAGAAGACAGAAAAGAAAACAAATAAAAGCACAATAGAGGGCAAATAGATCTAGCCATTTCACTAAAAATCTAATAAGGTTGTGTTAAGCCTTCGTTTGGCATGTCAGGTTTTTAGGTTTATTGGCTATTTTAATCACAAAAAAATAAAATAAACTTTTTAGTCTAATAAGACAAAATATTATATTTAACTCATAATCATTTTATTTTTTTCTCACAAAAGTCAAAAAAATAAAAAAACATATCTTAAACGAAACTTATAGCTCCACGTTAAAATAACTAAAAAGCTAAAAAATTAACCCACATTTTAGACGAATCGTGGATTTGATTTTAGATGGACAAGGAGGGCACCAATTAGCTAATAGACTTAACCGAGTTGGTCAAATTAAAAAGCTTGATGAATTTAAGTTGCTTGGTGAACTATCCTTCTAATTGTTTCTTGCACATTACTCTCCAGTCTAAAGGCGGTATTATTTCTGTCCACTTTGATGGGGACAACTATGGTTTGCTTGCAGGGGCTAATCACTAATATCTAAAGAATGCTTACGCGCAAATCTAATAAATATGTTTCATAATATTTATTTTTTTAAAATAAAAAATAGATAGTTAATTTTTAAAATAATAAATTATAAATACACCTCTTAAAATTTACTTAAAATATATATTGTCTCCTGTGATTATAAAAATTATAAATTTCTATTGTCAAAATTATTTATTTAATAGAATTAACAAAAAAAAATTAAAATTTTAACTACTATCTTATATAATAAAAAAATTATTGAATTATTAATTAAAACATTTTTTGATATAATTAAAAATTATTAATTGACTTCATAATTTATGAATAAATGGGATAAGTTGTTATCCAATTATAAACTTGAAAGGCCGAGATGTAATTTTTAAAATTATAAAGACAATTTATAATCTGTATTTTAAATAAACTTCATTAGATGTATTTGTAATTATAAATACACCTCCTAAAATTTACTTAAAATATATATAATCTCCTGTGATTATAAAAATTATAAATTTCTATTGTCAAAATTATTTATTTAATAGAATTGACAAAAACAAATTAAAATTTTAACTACTATCTTATATAATAAAAAAATTATTTGAATTATTAATTAAAATATTTTTTGATATAATTAAAAATTATTAATTGACTTCATAATTTATGAATAAATGGGATAATTTGTTATCCAATTATAACTTGAAAGGACAAGATGTAATTTTTAAAATTATAAAGACAATTTATAATCTGTATTTTAAATAAAATTCATTAGATGTATTTGTAATTATAAATACACCTTCTAAAATTTACTTAAAATATATATTGTCTCTTGTGATTATAAAAATTATAAATTTATATTGTCAAAATTATTTATTTAATAGAATTAACAAAAAAAAATTAAAATTTTAACTACTATCTTATATAATAAAAAAATTATTTGAATTATTAATTAAAACATTTTTTGATATAATTAAAAATTATTAATTGACTTCATAATTTATGAATAAATGGGATAATTTGTTATCCAATTAGAAACTTGAAAGGACGAGATGTAATTTTTAAAATTATAAAGACAATTTATAATTTGTATTTTAAATAAACTTCATTAGATGTATTTGTAATTTACCTTTTTAAAGACCATATTAAAGAAATATATGAAAAAATATTCAAAAAAAATTACTATACACACCCCTTGAAAGGGGTGCATCATATGCATTATGTCATTTTTTTCTTTAATTACGATTAATTTTTTTAATTAATATATTAATTTATTTATAACTTATGAAATCTTTAGTAATATCTCATGTAGTATTTAATATGATTTTTTTTTTTAATGTAGCATTTACCTTCTTTTTTTCTTTTTTTTTTAATTATAACTTAAAAAATATAAAATTATGTTATTTTTTTTCTTTAATACTTTTTCATAAATATATATATATATATATATAAGTACCACATCAATTTAATTGTTAAAGGAACAATCTAGACACCATCTTAAAAAAGAAAAAAAAGAACAATCTGGACATATGGACGAATAATTATTTTTATTTTATTTTGTTTTGTTTTTAGTTGATTTGATTTGATATGAACCTACAAGTTGAACATAGAATTATTGGAATAGAAATGTGAGGGTTAGAGGGAGCCGACAGTCTAGTCGACATCGACGCTTACATGCTTTCCAACACGTTACCAAATTAAAGTTTAATTCCTACCAAACTAATTAGCTGTAACCCAATTTCACAATCAACTTACCAAATCAGATTGGCCTGTTTGGTAACACTTAGTTTTCAGTTTATATGTATAAAAATTTTATAAATTGATTTTTGTTTATTTTTAAAAAAAAAACATAAACTACAAACGCGTTGCTTTGAATAAAATATTTGAAAATTTTAAAAAATATAAACTAAAAGAGTAAGAAATGACAAGTGGTGGCGTGGCGAGTGGTGGGTGGTGACGAGTAGTGGCGGATGGTGGCAGCGGAAGACGGTGGTGGCGGGTGGGTGGCAACGGAAGACGGTAGTGGTGGGTGGTGGCGAGTGATGGTGACGAAAGACGATGATGGCGGGTGGCGGGTGATGAGTAATAGTGGCAGGTGGTGAGTGGTGGCGGCAAAAGACAGTGATGGAGAGTGGTGGCGGAAGACAGTGGTGGAAAGTGGTGGCAGGTGGTGGTGGTGGCAGAAGACAATGGTGGAAAGTGGTAGCAGATGGTGGCAGCGGAAGACGGTGGTGGAAAGTGGTGGTAGATGGTGGCAGGTGGCGAGTGATGGTGGCGGAAGATGGTGGTGGAATGTGGTGGCAGGTGACGGGTGGTGGCGGTGGAAGACGGTGATGGAAAGTAGTAGCAGGTGGTGGTGGCGGTAGAAGACGGTGGTGGAAAATGGTGGCAGGTGATGGTGGCGAGTGGTGGCGGCGGAAGACGGTGGTGGAAAGTGGTGGCATATGGCGAGTGGTGGCGGCGAAAGACGGTGGTGGGTGGTAGTGGCGGAAGATGGTGGTGGCGGGTGGTCGCGAGTGGTGGCGGCGGAAGATGGTGGTGGTGGAAAGTGATGGCGGAAGACGGTGGTGGGTGGTGGCGGTAGAAGACGGTGGTGGAGGGTGGTGGTGGCGAAAGACGATGGTGGAAAATGGTGACAAGTGGTGGGTGGTCAAAAAAAAAAAACTGAAAACGTAAACTCATTTTTTGAGTTTACAAATTTTGGCCAAATTTATAAACTGAGATCATTGGTTTATAAACCAAAATATTTACCAAATAAGTTTTTATGACAGTTTTTTAAATTTTTGTAAATATAAATTAAAAACTGAAAACGTAAGTGTTACCAAACGCTACTGTTATCTTTGGCATGAAAGTTTGGATTGGGTAGGGATTATTTTACAAAAATATAAAATAAATTTTTTAGTTCAATAAGATAAAATATTATATTTAAATCATAATTATTTCATTTTTTTTCTCACATAAGTCAAAAAAGTCAAAAAGTTTATGCCAAACAAGACTTTTTAACCTCAAGTTAAAATAGTCAAAAAATTAAAAAGTCAACCTACATTTCAAACGAAGGCTCGGCCTAATCTTATCTAGATTCAACAAATCAAGCTACTCAAATTTAATTGGTGTTTGATTTATTAAAAAATTGTTCGAAATTAATTCATTATAGACAAATTACATTTGAATATAATTTTAAATTTTTTAAGTTCTCAAGTTAAGCTTAAATAACTTACTATTTAGGCGTATCTTGGAAAGTAGGAAACAAAAACTAGTTTATTGACCTTTTTTTCTTAAAAAAAAAAATGTACAAAAAGAAAAAAATAATAATAATGTGACTCAAATAAATCAATAAATTGACTTTTTTCCATGTTTCCAAAAAAGGCTTTAGTTCAATAAGATTATATGCATTATAAAAAATCAAACTATTTAAATTTGACTTGTATTCAACTCGTTAAAGACTTATTTAAAATCAACTCAATACGTAAATAAATCAAATTTGAACACTACGTTAATCTCATTAAATTATTAAATTAAATTTTAACAACCTATTATTTCGACTGAGATAGTTTTCATAAGCCTTAATCTCGTCAAGCTTTGCCTATTTTAGGAACTTCAATATAAGCTGTTTTTTTTTTTGGCTTATATATAAACTTTTTGACTTATTCATAAAATTATTTGACAAGGTTTTTTTTTTTTCACTTTTTAAAATATTATTTGTTTATAGTGTTACATCACTAAACAAATGAATAAATTGAACATATTATCTCATATAATTTTGTGAAATTACAATTTTACCATTAAAAGAGGGTATTTTGGCGTCAGGAGGGTATTTCGATTGTCAACTTCTCAAATAATTTTTGCTCAAAAAAAACTTGCTTTTATCCAAGGTTCTGAAAAGCGGTTGCGGTCGCCGTAACGGTGGCGGTGACGCGGTTGCGGTTGCGGGGTGTAAAGGCCGTAGTGTAACAGTTGCGGTAATCGGAACCGTGAATTTTTTTATTTTTCGCACAATTTGAAAAAAACTTACCGATACGCATATTTTTTTTCCATGATCATATTTATTGGGTTAAAAATAAATATTGATCAATTTTTGTAAATTTTTAAGTATGATCCAATATATTTCATATTTTTAAATCACTATAAATTGAGTTTTTTATATTTTATTTTAATAATTAATGACTTTATATTATACAAAAAATCAATCACTAACTATTATATATAAGATAAAAAATGACAAAAGTAAGAGAATAAATAAGAACCTAAATATATATATATATATATATATATATACATGTTTTAACCAAGCCAAATAGATAATGACCACACTTATTATTATTATTATTTTCAAACAATATATAGATAGACACACACAAACAAAATGATTTAATGATAGCAGCTGAATAAAATAGCATAGGTCTTACAGCTTCAACAAATCAATAACATGTTCTTCATCTTCCCTCTTCTCTCTCTCTCTATGTCTATCTCTTGCTCCTCCATTTTCTCTCTTTATTTTCCCTCTTCTCTATATCCTTCTTCCCCCCATTTTCAGCTTTTTTTTGTGTGTTTTTTCGAAAGAAACAGTTTGGAATCGTTACGTAACGGTGCATAACAGGCCGTTACGGCTGTTACGCACCGTTACGACCGCTACGGTAGCTGCTACAGCCGACACACTTGTGAATCTCAATCACACTGCAAAAGCGGCCGTAACGGGTGGCGGTAACCGCTAAAACCGTTACGTAACGGCGTTACGTAACGGTTGCGGCCGCTTTTTAAAACCTTGCTTTTACCATTAAAAAGAAATCAAAAAACAACTTATATCCTTGTTCCCAAAATAGGTTATCATAAGACTCTGCACTTTCACGGACTAAAACCAGCCACAACATCTCTATTATCAAGGGATAGAGAGATGAAACGCATGCTGGGAGGAGAGAGAAGAAAGGGATTGAAGGAAGGAAAAAAAAAAAAAAGTTCTTATTTTCTTTACCAAATTGGAGCTCACATGTGATTCAGATTCAACCTTTTAGAATCGTGTTCCAACTAACCTCATGAATCTTTGTATACACAGAATCTACATAAATATATTTAAAATATTATTGTGGGGACTCAAATTTATTTGTTTGTGATTTTTCAAATCTGAACAAGCAATAAATGATATTTTTCTATCCAATATAATTATATGTACATATCTTTTCATGGAATCTTAATGTTCAATCAGCACACACCACATAACCCAATTCCAACCCTCAAAAAAGGAACAACCAAAATCATAACTAACCATGGGAGCATCCCAGTCTTCACCACAACCACCACCACCACCTCTCCTTCAAGATGAAGAAGAACAAGATCTTACAACCACCACCACCACCACAAAAAACTCCAAAAAACTTGCATTAATTCCCTTAATCTTCCTCATCTACTTCGAGGTCGCTGGCGGCCCATACGGCGAAGAACCCGCCGTGCAGGCCGCCGGACCTCTCCTCGCCATCCTCGGCTTCCTCATCTTCCCCTTCATCTGGAGCATCCCAGAAGCCTTAATCACCGCCGAGCTCGCCACCACCTTCCCGGGCAACGGCGGCTTTGTTATATGGGCCCACGAGGCCTTTGGCCCCTTCTGGGGCTCCCTCATGGGTTGGTGGAAACTCCTCAGTGGTGTCATCAACTTAGCCTCATACCCAGTTCTTTGCATAGACTATCTCAAACTAGTCTTCCCTATTTTCTCTTCAGGTGTCCCTCGCTCTCTAGCTCTATTGTTCTCAACTCTAATTTTGTCTTTTCTCAATTACACCGGCTTAACCATAGTTGGTTACACCGCGGTGTGTTTGGGTATTGTTTCACTTTCCCCTTTTTTACTTTTGACTTTGATTTCAATTCCCAAGATTGATCCTAGTAGGTGGATTAGTTTAGGCCAAAAGGGTGTCCAAAAAGATTGGAGATTGTTTTTCAATACACTTTTTTGGAACCTCAATTTTTGGGACAATGCTAGTACTTTAGCTGGTGAAGTTGATCAGCCCCAAAAAACATACCCTACAGCACTATTCTCTGCTGGGATTCTCACATGTTTGGCTTATTTGATTCCTCTAATGGCTGCAACTGGGGCTATACCTCTAGACCAAGAAGATTGGGTTGATGGGTATTTTGCCAATGTGGCCGAAATGATTGCAGGAAAGTGGTTGAAATACTGGATGGAGATCGGTGCAGTTTTGTCGATCATCGGACTATTTGAGGCTCAATTGAGCAGTTGTGCTTATCAGATTCTCGGTATGGCGGATTTAGGAGTTGTGCCTCAAGTGTTGGGAGAAAGGTCCAAGTGGTTCAACACGCCTTGGGTTGGGATTTTGATACCAACATTGGTGGCATTGGCGGTTTCATATATGAATTTCACGAATATTATATCGACGGTGAATTTCTTGTATAGTTTGGGAATGTTGTTGGAATTTGCATCTTTTCTTTGGTTGAGGAGGAAGATGCCAAGGAAGAAGAGGCCTTACAGAGTTCCAATGTCGCTGCCGGGTCTTATGATTATGTGTTTGGTACCATCTGGGTTTTTGGTATATGTAATGACTATTGCTACCAGGACTGTTTGTTTATTGAGTGCCTTGTTGACTGTTGTTGGGATTGTTTGGTACTTTATTATTATGTTTTGTAAATCAAAGAAGTGGATTGAGTTCAATAGTAGTACTGGTGGAGAAAAGGAGAATGAAGATGAGGAGCATTTAGATAATTAGGTTGATGATGGAATGAAGAATGTGGGATATCTGGGATTAGTCGAGATGTGCGTAAACTGCTGGTTTGCACACCAGTTATTAAAAAAAAAATGAATGAAGAATGCCTTCTTTTATCTTCTTGTTAATAAATAATTAGTGGGTTCATCTATTTATTGTATATATGAATCAAAACATATTTCTTATTTATTTTCTGAATCAAATTTCATATCACACTAACTCCATTTATTACGTTGTGAGCTGATGATCTTATCTCATCTTATCCTATTCTCAAAGTTCAAAAATAAAAAAATAAAAATAAAAAGAGCAGAATGCTCATTTTGTTAGATTCAGATTCTCTCTATTGTATGATTATCATGGAGAATTTTCATTATGTCATCTATAATAATTGTGAAAGAATCACCTCAGTGAGTGTAATGACTCTTTCTTAATTCAAAATAATGATAAGTTCACAACTATATAATGAAGATCCTAATCCTAAATACATTTTTTTTTTTTTTTAAAAAAAAAAAAAGTTTATATCATTGTAACTTGAAATCTCAATGTTTTGACCCCGTTTTGGCATCAAAATGACAATTGATTTTGTGAAATTTATGCTTATCCATCAGCATAATTAACTACAGAAAAATCAAACATAAAATAAATATAGATAAATTTAAAACTGCAACTTTTCTTTAATTTATTGTTTTTATTTTTTATCATATGAAATTGCAAAACAACAATATAAATCCAAGCAGGTACATTTATCACTTGGGAGGTATTATTGAGTCATTCTAGTAACATCAATTGTTCTAGCACTGTTTTCAAAAGTTAAGAAATAAATGATCTAATTTTTAACTGGTGTCATGGACCCAGTGATAATATTTTGAGAATTACCAGAAGGTAGATAGACTTACCAGTCTTTTTGGAGTGTCTGGTGAGTTTGACCCTTAGGAAACTTGAATACAAATGCTTTCTTTTTGTTCAAAGGAGAAGTAGGGGTGTCTAATAATAAATAGAGAGAGAACAAAAAATAAAACATAACTCAAAATCTGGACCACTAGTTTCTTTTAAAACTAGAGCAAAAACAACTCTTCATGGTGACAAGGTATTGGATTGTGGATTGCACTTTTGAATCTTTGATTATGTACAAACAACCAAAAGGTTAGGATGCAATTTTGGTGAGTTAGAATCTCATACAAAGTATACACAACTCAAAATCAAATTATACACAACAAATTTGTGTTTTTTGAAATTCATGTAAATAGTGAGAATACAGACAATTTAGTGATTCAAACAAATGAAAATTGAAAATTTACTCAAAAAAAGTGGCAGATGAAACATTGGATTTAACTACAGAAATTACATCGTACGTATTTGTAGCATTGGAAATCAAACAGATAAGTTACTCCAAGTCTACAATCCCGAAATTGGAGAGAAGAATCTTTACTTGATCAACGAAGTCCGAGCCTGTTGCATACTCTGTTAGCATCCCAACAGCAAAACCAAACATTGCCCATCTGCTCAAAAAATAAATGAATAAATAAAAATATGGAAAGCTGAAAAATCCCAAGTTAAGAAATTGATTTGCCCCTCAGAATATTGCATTGATTTGTGTACAGAAGCAAAATTTATATTTATAAAGAATTTGAGCGACTGATCTATACTCAAAATTAGATGAGTTTGTTCCAGCCAATTTAGGGCAAGAAAATCAGCAATAAAACTTCAATACTTCTCAAATTATAGAAACATCATACATGCTCTGTGTATAATCCACGAATAGCATTGGAATTCAAGAGTGATGGATTGTAATCAGTGTCATCAGGGTTCCTTGAAATGATTCAAAAGGAAACTTGACGACCAAATTGTAGAATCCATGAAAAAATAAGGGAAAGAGGTAATTAAAATGACATTATTTGAACCCCCAAACATAGTCAATAGTCATAGAATAAGAAAACATCTACATGGCTTATGATTATTCATTTAGGACACACTAAAGTTACAAAAAATTTCTAGAGTCATTTGAAATGTTTCACGACATTCTAAGAAAGTACTTCGATTCAATATATTGAATCCTCAAACAACAAAAATCAGAGCCGAAGGGAAAGGAAGTCAAAAACTAGTGAGAGAGAAAGAGAGATCTATTAAATGCAATAAAGAAAAGCAACTATAGAAATAGAATAATGCTATATGTACCAATTGGTGTACTAACTAGTGTACCAATTGATGATGTGGCATAATTTAAGATGTTTTTGGAATTTGTAATGTGATTAATGAGTGGGGTCAATAATAATGTCATAAGTAATATTAGTACATTAATTGGTGCAGGTAGCACCACCGATAGAAATATGATTGGTTTTCTTTTAATATTGAAAGCATAACATTTTTGGGTGCCCAATAGTTTCAATCAACCATCTACTCCACAGGAGTGACTTCGCACTGAAAGCCAAGAAGATAAGAAGTGTTGATTTAGTTATTGGTCATTGTTCATGAATTAACTTCAAATTTCCTGTTTACTTTTTATTCTTATCAAATGATTTTGTGTTGAAGTTGATGAATTTTCTTTGGTAACAAAACATAGCTGACTGTAGTTTTTCATGTCAACTGAAGTAAACATTTGGGGAAATGCTTAAACAAAATTTGAAAGCCATAGAATTTTTATTATTATTATTATTATTATTATTATTTTGACAAGAAGCTATGCTAATAATTATCATGGTGAACTTTCTTTTCAAATATTTGGTCAGAAACCATCTCCACCATATTCCAGCATGAGTGCTACTGATGTGGCATGACCAGATGGAATTCATCGATTCCTGGAGAGAATTTTAGCAAGTGGAAAACTAAGTCCACTCTTTTTCCCCTGTTTCAGTATCTTATACTATCTTATGCTGAAAATGGTTTTTCTTCATTAGAAACAAAGCAAGGATTGTGAAAAAACAAAACAAAACAAAAGTTGAGTTGATACAGAGAAAAAAAAGGTAGAGATTTGCAATCACATATCACTACAGAATCTGAATTTGAGAGATGGTGTTAGATTGGTTGAGTTGAGAAGTTCACACCACAAACAAATTTTCATCCCTTGCTGTACTTCACTGCAACCTAAATTGAAGTTGGTGTGAATGGCTTCATGAATCCATTACAAACCCCATTTTCACTGAAACTTGACTCAATTTGAAGCTGAAAATTTGTTAAGAATCATGAAATGCTATTGCTTTGCCATTCAGCCATTAAGAAAATCTTTTGAAGTTCATATTTTCACTACTTGTGACATGAATAAAAAAAATTCCGAATCAATTGTGCCCAATTCAAATGGTTGGTTAATAATGGTGAATTTTCATTAGCAACTTCCAACATCAAAATTCAGATCTCATTACTTTCCTATTTCCTAAAAATTTTGTCAACAACCAAACATAGGGCGAAAAGGGCATTAACTAGATTGTTCCAAATTTTCACGATTGAACGTTAGTTAATACTAATAATAATGGTGAATTTTCATTATCGAATTTCAATATCAAAATTCAATTATCATTTTCTTTTTCTATTTCCTCAAAATTTTCTCAACAAACAAACAGATGGCAAAAGGGCCAAATTTGATTATCAAAATTCAAACATAAACATAATTACGAATTAGTACCTGCCATTGGAGATTTCATTCTTGGCAATGAATCCAAAGAAAGGTCCTTGATCAGCCTCATCAAGCTTCTTCTGCTTAAAGTAGTCCTGAAGCTCCTTCGCCTTTTGCCTCTGAAACTCCAACGTAATCACACTCTTACCCTCCTTCACCACCGCCGCAGGCTTCGCCGGCGATTGCGGCTGCGGCAGCGGAGGAGGAGATGGAGGAACGGGTTTGAGAGTAGTGGGAGGAGTGGGAGCGAGAGGTCGTCTGAGAGGGCCATCGGATTGGGAGCAGCGAATGGTGGGAATGGAGGGCTTAAATCTGAAGGTGGAGGAAGATGGGGAAGGAGATGAGGAAGAAGAGGAGGGTGATGAGGATGATGAAGTTGAGAAGTTGATGTATGGGATTGAAGATGATGCCACTGACATTTTTTTTTTTTTTTCAATCTTGTGTTGTGTGTTCTATGTCTATCTAGTTTTTCTCAGTAGATGTGGATGATGATGGTGGGTTGGATTGTTGTTGGGTGGGGCGTTATGCTATCTCAGAATCAGAAATTCTACTCAAGCTCTCTGACTGAATTTGTGTGTGGATTAGATGTCGCCAAGTTTCAGTTGACCTGACGCCTTGTAGCAAATTCTACCTTTTGTGTTTGGATTATCAGAAAATAAAATATAGTGAAAATATGTGTATATATGTTATAAATTTATTTTTGACTTTCTTATTGAGAAAAAAATTATCAAAATATAGACGGGGATAAGTGATACTTATATTTTTACATTATTTTATTTATATCTCATCATAGGCACATTTACACTCTATATATTTATAATTTTTTTCTCAATTTCCACCTGTATATAATTCTCCCCTCTTATATTAAATATAAGACAAGTTATGTCATTTATAAATTTGAGAGGCTGTTTGAGAATAAGTTATTTTAATAATTTTTTATTTTTATAAAAAATTATGTAATATAATAAAAAGATGATATGATTTAAGTAAGAGGTAATGTGTTGCCAAACAATCTCTTATTATCATAAATAACATAACTCAATGTAATAGTTGAGCCTCGGAGGATATCATTAATTAACGAAAATTCTTATGTTCAGATAATCTCATTTAAAATTTTTAATAAATACAAAAATAAATACAAAATTAATACTAATGCGGCACAACTAATAAGAGCACTAGTTTACCCATTGAACTCACCTTGATTAAAGCCAATTGAGAAACGATGAGTTTGTTTGATGCAATTTTTTTTGGAGTAATAAATTGATAATCAGACGCAGAACATAAAGCGCTTCCAATTCCGAGTAATTAATTTTTTTTTATTTTTTCAATTATTTTATTTTATAAATTATAAATAGAAATCATAACAAATATTTTGACACATATCCCTAAAATAAATAAATAAAATTATAAATTATACCCTGCAATCCCAAGAACTTACCCTTTTTATTTGAATCAGAATCACCACATGCACATTACATCCAAAATTATTAAATAGTAATTTTTGTTCAGATGAAAAAAAATGTGTGAAGCCTTTCTTCATAATATGAAAAGGTACAACTTAAAAACAGTTTATACAGAATGTTATGAGAATTCTATCACTTTCTTTATTTAGAGAGAGAGAGACTTACGATTTTAAAAATATTAATGCCACATCGTTCTAGAATAATTTACTGAAAAAGAATTTATTTGCAAATTATTTTTGATAGTAAATTTGACTAGAAATCAAAAAATCATAGAAGTACATAACCAAATAGAGGGGAGCTCGTTGGAGGTTGCCATGTTCAGGAAAAATGAATCACTTTTTTGGAAGTGTGCCCATGATGTAGCTCCGACCAAGTAGGTGCTGGTCAGGAAGAAGATTGTTGTTGACACAATGTGCCCTTTGTGCAAAGAAGAGGGTGAGTCAACAATGCATTTGTTGGCTCGGTGTCGGTTGTCTTGGCAAATTTGGATTCTTTCTCCACTACGTGTGAACATGGATGAAGTTCTTGGGGATAATATGGTATAGTATGAGATAAGAGGAGAGTAATTATTTTTGATCTTTAGATAAAAGATTCCCTATATCCAATGATGGGGGATATACAATACTATGCGGGATTGGTATTGTATGTCCCCTTTTTGAGGAAATCTTATCCGGACTCCCTATATCCGGAGCAACCAAACACAGAATATACAGAGACAAAAAATCATATGAGACTCACCTCATAATGTATCCGATCCCCCCTCATATCCACCCCTTATATACCCCTAACAAACAGGGCCGTAAGAGCTTTGTGTGTATTTACGATTTGACAACTATGGAAAGCACGAAATGGAGCACATTCTAATGGTTGGGATCTCTGTCCCCGACGTATTTGTGAAATATCAGTGACAGAACTCATAGATACTTGCAAGCTAATGAGCCCCGAAATATCAGTGACAGAACTCATAGATACTTGCAAGCTAATGAGCCAGACGTGGGGCAGGAGCAAGTTAATGTTGGGGCTCATGGTCAAGCTATGGCCAAGTTGGTTCAGCCGGAAAATGTGCTCCTAAAAATTAATTTCAATGGCGGCGTGGACTCCTCGAAGGGATGCTGTGGGATTGGTGTCCTAACAGCCAAGCCAGTTTGTGGCAGCTCAAACACAGCATCTTCATAATTGATTCTCACATTTAGTTGTTGAGGCCTGTGCTGCTGGGGAAGGCCTGGTGTTGGCTTGGAGCCGGGGTTGCAAAATTTGTGCATTGAAGGGGACTCACAATTGGTAGTTAGAATGGTTTTGGGCATTATCACCATTGATGAAGAGGTCAGCAATGTGGTGGTTGATATCAAGCAGCTGCTGCAACGTTTGGCTCATGGAGATGAGTTTTGTTCAAAGAAGTGCAAATGGTGCAGCTCCCTGCTTGGCTCAATATGCAGTGAGAGGAGAAGCTGTTTTGACTTGGGAGTAATCATTCTATTCTTATTTATATAATCTTCTACAAAATATATATATATATACATATATATATATATATTCAACACATGCTTTGCCTGCCAAGAAGTTATTTGGGCGACACCCAACAGCTCTACGAGCCACGCGATTATTTGGTGTTTCTTGAACAATACCTAAACACCCCAAGAGTGCCAATAACCTGCCTCGACAACAACAAAGCCATGTATGTTTCACAATTTTGTAGGGGGTGTAAGGTTTCAATTGTAATGTGCTACATGGTTATATCAGCTTTTGGAAACAAATTTTCACTTTGCAAATGTTGAAGACCAACAACACCTAGGGCTCCATAGAAGCTCCACATAATTCCATAAACCCTACATACAGAAAAATGAAACTGAAAATACCACATTAATTACGGTAAAACAATGGTCAATGCAGTCATTTGTGTAAGAACATGAATATATAAAAAAGAGAAAAACAAAGTAAAAAACAGATAGCCAAAATTGAAATCCCAAGCAATGGAATATAGACACGACTGATCGGTCCTCCCTGATGAAGCCTGCCCAGATCAGAAATCCTCGTAATGGTCGTCGAACGTTCTATTAACTCGAAATCACACTCTTCATTTTGTCCAAACTTCAGCAGAACATGGTAGAAATGAAGCGAGCTCTGTCAATGGTGACTCAACCATTACCTCATTCATGGCCTTCTAGTAGAAGTTGAACCCACACACGGTTCTAGTAAAAGACGAAACTAAAACTACATTATTCTACACAAACAGCTCTTGTCATTCCCATTGTCAAATTCATCATCTGATCCACCCACTTCACTGCCATTGCACAGAATTCACAATACACAAAGCAGACAAAAAATAAGTTCATATAAATGGAATATTAAAGCAACCAAATTCGACAAAATTTAAAACAGTGAAATATCAAAACAAGTTTTAAATTTCTAATAGAGAAGTTGACACCAATTACTTGTTTATAACATATTCCTAACAAGGAAAAAGTTTTTTCATTCCATCTCTTAAAAGGAATTCCAATAAAAGAAGAATTAAACATGGTTAGATGGAGTTAAACATTGTGAAAACAGAATCCCCTTCAGGAGATTTTGGAAGCACTCACCATAAGGAGATACAAAGGCTGGGACTAGATTTTTTTTTTTTTTTGTAATTTTGGAAACGACAATAAGCAGAATATCGTTGACAAGAAGATTTAACATATAGAAGTGATTGCATTACAACTCTTAAATTTGATTAACCAAATAAGAAAGTAATCATTATGGTTTCTGCTAGCACATTTTATAGTTGTTCTGCAATTAGCATGCCTTATATGCTAAAGAGTTATGTTGACAACAAAAAGAGTCTCAAAATATCAAATTCTATCTCAAGGGAGTCCTCAATTGTCATGCAAGAAGCACAAATATGCACATGTGAAATGTGAAGTTCACAAACATTTAGATGAAACAAGCAGAAACAATTCTGAAGCAGGAACCCAAGAAACTTCCACCAGCAAATATTGGACAGAGTGATTACTGATCGTATATAAATAAGTTCTTCAAGACAATCACAAAGCCCCAATAGAGAGTTAATTATAAGGTAGAGAGCTTAATTAACCTTAATTAAGGTAAATAGATAGAGAATCAAGAGAAGGGTTGCATTTTGTACTCCCAAATCCCAATAATGAAAGCTCATTTCAACAACATAAAAATTGCCAAGGTATTAGGTCAAAAAAACACTACAATTATGCAGGTGCCCAACATCATAATTGTTGTTCTAGATCATTGACAAAGAAAGAAGTCATGGGTTATATCACCAACATCAACCTTTCTTGGAATCCTGGCACATGCTACCTGAATGTCCAGCTACAAGTTGTTTCTTGTTGCGTAATTAATGGCAAATGGCCTCATCGTCACTGTTCTAAATCATTGACAAAGAAAGAATCCACGGGATACCAACATCAACCTCAAAGAATCCTGGTATGTCGTACCTCAAAATACACTACAAGAAGTGATTATTGTTGAGAGATGTAAGACCAAGATGCATTGTGATTGTTCTATTTAAAGAGCTTGTATATTTACAACATTGTGAGGGTATTTTCATTTGTCATATAATTTACTTTTCAGTCTCAAGTATTTAGATTATTATGTATTTGTCATTGCTGTTGAAATAATTTTCTGCATCCTTGCATGGTTGTTCGTACTCACACTTCAATTAAGCAGGAAATATATTTTGGCCTTTTCTCTAAATTATATTATTCTCAACCAAACAAAAACCTATACCATAAGTTGGGAAGACCTAGCATTTCTCACACTCCAATTATTCAAAGTCACATCTTCATAGACTGCCTATCACCCTCATAGTGCATCCAATTAACCAATTAAGTCCTGGCTCATAGCAATCGATCTGCACTGCATAAGTTTGACACAATATGCCTCACCAATGTTTACCCTACGTGGGCACTAGCAGAGTTGAAAACTAACAGTCCTCATTATCATGGTAGGGGTATATAACAAGAAACCCCTGATTTGAGTAATAAATTATATTTCATAGACCTCTGACAAAGTTATAGTGTCATAAATTACATTGCATTGAATTACTGGTGCACCATTGTGTCAGTCACAGGGTAAGACGAAATATCAACTTTTGTAAGATCTTTTTTATCAACTAATCATGCTTGGAAAGCTAGCTTTTTGGCTAAAATAGCCAAAAAGTCAAAACACTCAATCACATCACTCCCTCTACTTTTTTTGTATATCTTTTCTTAAAAAGCCAAAAAGCCAACTAAAATAGCCAATTCCCAAACAAGCTCATAATTATGCTAAAGATGAATCCCTGTCAATGGATTGAGTCCTGACTTGATAGCCAGTGATTCTAATCAAATTAATTAAGCAAAATAACAATCCAATGTAATCCAATAATTTAATGGATCCATAGTGCTTCAGTCCACATCCAAACTGCAACCTAGTGGCTTTTCAACTGGATTATCCAGTCCAACCTGAGAAGCTTGCACAACACAGGAAAAAGAATAGGGGAAAAAGTTTGAGAAGGAAACTAGTCTTTTAGATTCCTATGAACTAAAAATACCAGAAAATATAGTAATAACGTCCTATCACATAGAATATAGCCCTGTCTATTCTTCTATAGATCACTGGGCAAATAATTTCATAAGAAATGAAGAAACCCCAATTAAGGAAAAATAATGATAATTTATATGGAGAACAAAGTGAGAGAAAAAGCATGCTTGACACACTCGCGTGCTTGAGCACACACAGAAAAGGTTTCTAATTTTGATATAAAAACCTGGATTCTGCCTTGTGTATTTAAACTGCCAACTCGTATTACCTATAAATTTCAGTGGTAAATATAAAGCAGAATGTGGTTAAACAATAGAAGGCAGAATGATAAATATGTCATATTTTATGAAAACAAAGTCTGACATTTCTAGGTCGTACCAGATCATAACTGATGTGCTCAATCCAATGATAGTTAGATCAATTGGATTCATTTCGTTATCAGGTCAGCAGATTAAAATCCAATACCATATCTGACTTAATTGTTGAATTCAAATTGGATTTGATTGAAATTCAAAATCTAATCTATTGATAGACCAACAATTAGGGCAATTAGACATAGCCACATTTGTACAAGAGCATAAACAAGTGATATTATTGAAGTTTAGGCACTTTCCATATATTGTGGTGGATTCTTAAATTAACTGGTAGTTAAGGGTTATTCTGGAAATACTAACATGTGATAGAGCTTCAGCACACCTGATAGAGCATTTGTTTTCTAATATAGTATAGATATATATATCTATATATATATAGATATTATCACACACAAGGTTATTCACACTGTAATTGATAATTAAAGGCTAAAGATACATTAAAAAATGAGTGAAATGATGACAATTGAAAATGAAACACTAACAGAATTTTTTTTTTTAAAGGAGAAGACCCCTTAATAAACGTTCCAAACAAAAAGAAGAAACAAAAGGCACAAAAGCATGTGCCTCGCCAGTTTCTCATAACTTGAGAATGTGTTTTGGAAGTTCTCAATAAGCCTTATCCCTCTCCTTCATGCGTAAGCCCCAAAGAGATTTTTTTTTGTTCATTGGCATGTGTGCAAGTGTCTACATATATACATGTGTGTGTGCGTGTGTGCGCGTGCTCATGTAAGGCATCTACAATTAATATTATAGAAATCTTATGATAAGGAGCATAGAAAATGCTTCAACATTTTAACATGCACTTTTAAGATTATGGTCAAATGCCAAAAAGGCTAAAATCTCTGCAGGACAGAATATGTTAAAAACATTTTGAGTATGAGAATAGAAAATGCTTCATCATTTTAACATCCACTTTTAAGATTATGGTCAAATGCCAAAAAGGCTAAAACCTCTGCAGGATAGAATATATTAAAAACATTTTGAGTATGATTATTCACCCTCATAAAGCAATTGGAACCAAGTGCTCTCTTTTTCTTATTTCTGTTTCTACCTGAAAAGCAAGATGCAGCTATGAAAATGAATTTTCAATACTAAGCATGCACAAGGTGTACAAGATATGCAAGTGATAGCAAGGAAAAGTAGTTGAAATTCCAGGAAGCAAGAACAGCAACAGTTTGGCATAAACACTACAGATGCCATACAAATATAGATTCTCATAGCTAAAAATTGAAAAGCATTCCAATATTGAATAATCAAATTTCTGCTTTCCATAGACATGCCTTACATGCAAGGAAACAAAAAAAAATGTAGGCAAAGATATTCAACACAAACTGCAATTGACAACAGCACATATAAGTCTAGAGTTCTTTTACCTGGGTTCAAATTCCCGGATCTCAGTAAGCTCTCCTCCCGAAGTATCTGTCCACTGCACTTTCCTCCTCTCCATATGACCCGAGATATCACTTCCCTTCTCACACAACACCTCACGTTCATTAGCAACCCCACCAAAAACTGGTATGGTTTTGGTAGGTTTCTTCAAGCTACTCTTAAAAGCAAGCTTGCTTGAGTTACTGTCATCGTCAACAAGTTTAGTGGCATGGATATGATCCTTGCCCTTGTCAGCTACAGGGGGGGCCTTAGGCAGGGTGTCCTGCTGTTGGGTAGGGCCTACTTTTAAAGGAGATGGGCTTTCAAGTCCTGCGGCGGCGCGACCAAAGCAGACAAAGGGAGCGCACCCGTGGACAAGTCGGTTCTTCCTAGAAGCCAGCTGGAAGTCAGGTTCGGATTCTTGGTCCACCAACTGGTATTGATTCCACGGAGAAACTCTCATGGGTTTTTCTTCGTTCCTCTGACCCAAGAGAAGAAGGGTCAGACCCTTGCTATAGCCAGAAGCTGAAGAAGAGAAAAACCCTCCTCCTTCCACTGCCAATAACATCAGTTTTGCTCATCTGGGTATCATACAATTTCTGTAATCTGTACAGTTTCCCTACACCTCCAAACTACAAAAGCCACCAACACCGTACCTGCACCAAACTCTTTTTCAGATGGACCATCAAAAAAATGCTAGGAAAACTAATTAATTCCAGTTCTCAAATTCTGACACAGTTCAAGGAGACATCTGAGGCTGTGTGTGGATAATGAATTTGAGTATACTTTTCCTTTCCCTCCACTAATCCCTAAGCCAAACTCAGCCTGAAAGAATCAGGGAAGGGAAAGAAAAATGCTTTCTTTTGTAGCACTTTCACAAATTGTCCTTTCCTTTCTTTCATTCCCATCAAAAATCAGAAACTGATAAAAGGAAAGTGTTAAATTCAGTTCCAGATTTAAATAATAAGCACATCCCAAATCAAATTGCAGGCACTCACTCAAAATCACGATAGGAAAATATAACTAAGATACCAACAATTGCATGAGTAACAAAAACACATCTACTTCACTATTTTTTTAATTTTTTTTTTTTGAAATGTGAAATAAAAAGTCAAAACAACAGTAAGCAATGCTTTGACATCTAGGATCAATAATCTAACACGAAATCGCGTAACTTTCTAAAATTTTCCACAGCCTTTTTCTGACTTTACATTGACTCAAGTCAATCAAACGTAGCACAACCACAAAAAAGTAAATAAAAAAAAATAAAAACGTGTTAACGTGAATTTTCCTTAAGAATTCACAATTAGATGTACAAAAATACGCAACAGATCGAATTCAGAAAAAAAAACAACTCACTTTCTATATATACAGATATATATAAATCATAAAGAACAGAAACGAAGTCAAAGATCTCGACATTAGAAGTAAAAAAAAGGTCAAATATAATCAAATTCGATCACAAAACTCTCCCACTGAATCAACCACTACTCATCTCACTCAACTGCGACACTTGAACAGCTAAAACTTACCTTCCAGAGAGAGACTTTCACAGATCTGAGAACGAAGAAGACAAATCTCCGGCGACTCACACGACGGCGAAACCTCGCCGGTCCGGCCACTCCGTCTGCTCCGATCGGTTGTCGAAAAAATCACCTTCGGGACAGAAAGAGATGGCACGTCCAAAATCGAAAGGCTTTTATAGGAGAGAGAGAGAGTAACTGTAACATTTATTTTTATTTTTTTGGATAAATTAGGCTAATATATATAGTTATTTTTATAATTTAATATTGATTTTTTAAAGAAAAATTAATTCAAAAAAATACTTAGCTTTTTTTTTTCTCTCAATAATTTATTAATCACATAAATACAAAAATAATATTTTACTTTCAAACATATATTTTATTTTGTTTATTTTGTATCATTATACCATTTATATTAGTTTAAATCCTTATTAAAAAAGATGGTGATGTAATTATATTAAAATTGTAAAATTTATTATATATATTTTTTATTTTTTGAAGTGTGAAAATCTAAATAATGTATTAAAAATTTACAAAATATAAGATAAATCACACACTTGTCTCACATTTTATAAAAACCTTTAGTACTCCTCGCATGGTTGTTTGGAGACTCTTTCATATGTGATTATCATATTTTTTTGTGCCATTGTTGTATTAAAAACAAAATAAATACTAAATCGTATTAAACTAACACGGTAATAACACATGAATATGAGACTAACGATGTCATGTAATGAGTCTTACAAATATTAATATGGATTAAATATTATTGTTTAACTTAAAAATGGAAGTCATGGGATAATAAAAATGTTATGTTAAAATGTCATATTAGATTTAATCAGCTCTGATTATCCCAAAATAAATGAATAATGTGCCTTATTTTGACAAGAAAGTTAAAAGTTTATTTTTTAACTTTTTTTAAAAAAAATATGTAAATAATAATGAAGAAATGTAACCTAAAAAAAACAAAACAAAAAAAAAAAACTATTTTTAACCATGTTCCCAACTTCCACAAGAACTCATAGTTGTTTGAGAATACCTAACTCATTTTCCTTCTATAATTATTGACAACCTATTGGGATGCAAGTATAAGGTGGGATGGTGACTGTGCTGCGCATGATAGCTATGGCCCCTTAGAGGATCATGTTTAGTAAGTTTATTTTATTTTTCTCTATCTATTTCATCACTTTTAAATAAAGTAGTGTATGTCTATGAAATTAAAAAGGAAAGCTTGCTTTTGTTGGCTTGCCTATGGCTGCTTTAACCTTTAACATCACTCTTACTCTTTTCTTCTTATTTATATACAAATAGATATATGTATATATATATATGTATAATATTAGTGAAAATATCAAAAAAAATTATATTTTATTGATAAATAATGCAAAGAAAATGAGATACAAATAGATCAGGCTGAGCACGCATATCTCGTTTTTTTAAGGAGATCAAGCTCACTGCGGTAGGAAGAACCCAAATACCGATGCAACAGTCACAAAATTATGACTTGTCCCCTCCAGGATACAACAGCTCAACCACTTGTCGTATGGTTCAGATCAACTCTGCACAAGATGGTGAACCCAAAGCTCCACCAAGAAAAACACCTTTCTTTGGCTAGTAATCTCTCAAGTATAAAAAATAGTTAGTGTGTTGGTATAGAAAAGAGTAGATGTGAGGAACTATTTATAGGCCACTAGAACCTTACAAAATACACCAAAAAATAATAAAGACCATGAACCTAAAGAAAATGGAGAGTGTACCAAATATTAACTCACCACCAAGTTCATGAATTCTAATAATCTCCATTCATGAACAAGATAAAAGGTCACCAAAGTAATGAACCTCCATTCAAGAACAAGATAAGATTCATGAATAAGATAAAAAAAGATTCATGAACAAAATATATAAATAAATAAATCAAAGATATTAAAATGGTCCAACAATCCCCCACTCATTTTAATATCAACAAGGACAAAAGAGATTACCAAACAAAGATAGACTAGTATGCATCATGAAAGTGTGCTCTGCATTGAACCTTCATTAGTGAAACAGCAACCTCTACTCCAGAGTCAGTAGTGGTCTCAAACTTGAATTATGACTGCTTAGGGGAAATAAAGTAATATTACTACTCACACATAATAATCCAGGTGTTAACATGAGCTTTTAATAACCAATACATTACGGCCTTGAGCTTATCCCAGTTTTCATGAGCATATTTGAGAATAAGCCTTATTCTCATAAAAAGCGGCCCCACTTTCATGCTCACATAGGTGAAATCTGTCAAGGATGTTCATGTAATTGACACACCCCACTCAACAAGAGCTACAGAATTTCATTAAGAGTATAAAAACTCAACCCTCTAACATTACAGGACAAATGCAATTACATCATATGAATGGATAACAAAATATTAAGGCGTGCATTTTTTACAACCATCATATGATTCGTTCTTCCCATTGAACCTAGTTACAGGATCTCTGGTCCCTAGGTTGGGTATCCTCATACATGGTTTATGATTTTATAGACTTCAAACCCATCCCCTCGATGTATTCCAAACCCTATCTCTCGCTAAAGTCTTAGTCAACAGATTCACAAGATTATCACAAGATTTTACATAATCCACAGTTATGATGCCATTACTCAAATAGGATCTCACATTACTGTGTTTCCTTCGAATAGGTCTGGATTTACCATTATAAAAATTGTTGTTCACTCTACCAATAGTAGTAGTGTTATCACAACGAATTAGCACAGAGGAATTGGTTTTTCCCAAAAAGGGATTTCATGCAACAAATCTCTCAACCAATTCGCTTCCTCACATGCTGAAGCTAACGCTATAAGCTCAGCTTTCATTGTAAAATTAGCAATTATAGTTTATTTTTTAGACTTCCAACATATAGCACCACCACCCAAGGTAAAAATAAAACCCAAGGTAGTGAGAGAATCACCTGACAAAGTGTTCCAATCGACATCACTATATCCCTCAAGTACCGCAAGATACTTGTTATAAAACAAACCATAATTTTTGATACTAGATAAATATCTCATAATTCTTCTCATGGCTAACCAATGATCTCGACTTGGCTTGCTAACTCCAACAGCATATGCAATGTCATGTCTAGTACAGTCAATAGCATATCTTAAACTACTAATCATGCTAGCATATTTCTTTTGATTAATCACTTCTTTTTCATTTGTTACAACAAACAAATGTATGCTTGCATCAAAATGAGTAGCAACATGTTTACAGTCTAGAAAATTATATTTCTTTAAAATTTTCTCAACATAATGCGACTGATAAAAAAAAATGCCATCATTAGTCTTGGTAATTTTAATTCCCAAAATAAAATTGGCTTCATTAAGATCTTTCATATCAAAGTGGCTATTAAGCATATTTTTAGTCTCATTTATAATATACAAATTAGAACCAAAGATAAGTAGATCATCCAAATATAGGTTAATAATCACATGTGCATTCTCATAAGTTTTATAATATATGCACTTATCACATTCATTAGTCTTATAGCCATTCTCAAGCATGCATGAATCAAATTTCTCATGCCACTGTTTAGAAGCTTGTTTTAAACCATAAAGGGATTTAGTTAGCTTACACACCTTGCTTTCTTGGCTAGGCTCCACAAAGCTTTCAGGTTGGTCCATGTAAATTTCCTCATCTACATCTCCATTTAAAAATGTTGTTTTTACATCCATTTGATGAATTTTTAAATCATGAATTGCAGCTACTGCTATCAACAGTCTAATGGATGTAACTTTAGTAACCGGAGAAAAAGTATCAAAGAAATCAATATCAACTTATTACTTAAAACTTTTAGTGACAAACATTGCTTTATATTTATCTATAGTTCCATCCGATTTAAGTTTTTTACGAAGGACCCATTTACACTCAATAGTTTTACAATCTGGAGGTAAATCCACTAGCTTCTATGTTTTATTTGAAAGTAGTGAATCTATCTCATCATTTACAGTCTTTCTCCAGAAAATAGTATCAAGTGATGATAAAGTTTCTTACACCGTAAGAGAAATTTCTTCCACATTGTAAAGATAATAGTTAGGCCCAAAATCTTTTTCAACTCTAGCTGTTTACTCCTCCTTGGTTGGCTTTGAGAATTTTCTTATTCTTGAAAAACTTGAGATGGAGTAGACGAGTTAGGCACGGATAAAATATTTTCAAAAATTATTTGACCCGCACTATTTCTAGATTTGAAAGGAAATTTATTTTCATGAAAAATAGTATCACCTGATTTAAAAATAATATTATTTTTCATATCAAAAAATCTATAAGTTGTACTATGCAACGCATATCCAAGAAAAGCACAGGTGGTAGCTCGTTTACCTAATTTAGGTCGTTTAGGATCTGCAAGCCTCACAAAAGCTAAACAACCCCAAATCCTCAAATAACCTAGATTTGGTTTATGCCCCCGCCATAACTCATAAGGTACAATTTTAGTCTTTTTGTGTGGCACTCTATTTATCACATGGCAAGCTGTCAAAATAGTCTCACCCCAAAGATTTGAGGGAACACCTAAATCAATAAGTATAGTATTCGTCAAATCAATTAACGTTCTATTTTTTCTTTCAGTTACGTCATTAGATGAAGGTGAATATGGTGGAGTAGTCTCATGAATAATTCTCAATGACTGAACAAAAGAGTTAAATCCTAGAGATTCCTACTCCCGGTGTAACGCCCCAACCCTTCACATGTCATCGATACTGTCCGCTTTGGGCCACGCCCACACGGATTTATTCTTCCCAGTGGGTTACCCATCCTAGAACTACTCCAGCCTAAGCACGCTTAACTGGAGAGTTCTAATAGGGATTTCACCACCTGGGAAAAGGCCTCGATGCTATACAAAGGTCTAGGTTTTTACTTTTATAGCTCAGGAACTCCCCCTCCATTCCCGATGTGGGACACTGGGGCCTTACACCCGGCCTTTATCACTTCTAATTCTCTTAATCTTTTTACCGAATTGATTTTCCACTTCAAGAACGAATTCTTTAAATTTCTCAAAAGCATCACTTTTATTTTTTAATAAATATACGTTTGTGTATTTTGAAAAATCATCAATAAAAGTGATAAAATATCAGTTACCACCCCAAGTTAAAATTCCTTCAAACTCACACAAATCAGTTTGAAATAATTCTAGCAATTCGGTATTTTTTTTAACACTTTTATGAGGCCTTTTGGTAATTTTTGCTTTACTGCAAACTTTACATTTCTCAAAAAAATTTGTCACTTTAGGAATTAATCCTAAACTAATTATGATTCCCACATATTTACTGTTAATATGACACAGCGAGCATGCCAAAAATTAAGAGAAGACAAATGGTGTCATAGAAATAATCATAAAATTAATCAGTAAGGAAATTTAAGAGATAAAATAGACATTTATACTCATCTGTATTGTAGAAAGCCACTTTTACTTCATGTGCCTCGTAGTCTTCATCATTCATCTCCTCGGTTGGGATTTTGTTTGGTTTCTTCTCGATAAGAACATATGCAACTTTCAAAAGGTTGAGGTAAAAAATAACTTTTTCTTTCCACCTCTTAAAATGAACTCCCTTGAACTTGAAAGGCTTGTTGAGATCACTAATTCCATAATTGATTTTTTCTAGTACTTGTTCCATACTTGATCTCCTTAAAATTGTTAGTGAAAATACCAGAAAAAAATTGTATTTTGTTAATAAATAATACAAAGAAAATAAGATACAAATAGATCAGACTGAGGCACGCATATCTCGTTTTCTTTAAGGAGATCAAGTCCACTACGGTAAGAAGAAGCCAAATATCGATGCAGCAGTCACAAAACTATGACTTGTCCCCTCTAGGATACAACAGCCCGACCACTTGTTGTATGGTTCAGACCAACTCTGCACAAGATGGTGAACCCAAAACTCCACAAAGAAAAACACCCTTCTTTGGCTAGTAATCTCTCAAGTATAAAAAATAGTTGGTGTGTTGGTATAGAAAAGAGTAGATATAAGGAACTATTTATAAGTCACTAGAATCTTATAAAATACACCAAAAAATAATAAAGACCATGAACCTAGAGAAAAGGAAGAGTGTACCAAATATTAACTCACCGCCAAGTTTATGGATTCTAATTAATCTCCATTCATGAACAAACAAAAGGTCATCAAAGCAATAAATCTCCATTCAAGAACAAGATAAGATTTATGAACAAGACAAAAGAAGATTCATGAACAAAATATATAAATAAATAAATAAAAAATATTAAAATGATCCAACATATAATTACATCCATTCACATCTTTCACATTATACGATTACAACAGAAGATTTTTATTATATCATCTAGTAATTATAATTAATTATGTAAACTTATTGTTATTTCAAATTAAGAAAAAAATTTGGTTCAACCATAGTGTAACTAAGGTGTTTGCCTAAGACTAACACCAAAAAACCTCATTTTTTACATGTATTTAATATACGATGAATATATCACATAAAAATAAAATAACAGCAAAAATTTTAAAAACAAAATCAAATTAAGCAAAAGAATCTATCATTAAATTGTATTCATGCATATCAAAATAAATTTTCCTATCATTAGCGTACATCTTATCTCATCATTCTACTCTATCCTCTCTCCATGAACACGCACACAAAAAAAATACAAAAATACAAAAGAAAAAGTAAATTCTATCATAAAAGGAACTGTTAAATGCGGGGGGAAAAAATGCCAAAAGACTTGCATCATTGTACATTTCTCTTGATGAAAACAAAAATCACATTATTATCTCTCTCTCTGTCTAAAATAAAAATAAAAGAAATTATCATATCAACAAGAGAAATGTTAGCAAAAATCAATCTCAAAACCAACTACAAAAACTTTTACAGTACATGATTCCCTATTCAGTTTTTTGTGGTTTCATGTGTGTAGTACTGTTGTATTAACAAATAATTTTTAAAAATATATAATAAAAAAAAAATCTCCCTATAAATGATATGTAAACAAAACTTGAATACCGGTAATTCTCAAATAAATATTACCCTCCTCTACTCATAATCATCCAAGGATGTAATGTTAGAATAATAAGAGGATCTTAATCACCATAATTTATATATAAAGTATTGTGCCATAGAGTTTAGGAGTTGTATATGATGTGATTTTGGTAAGTACATGTGGAGGCAACACATGGTTTGGGCTGTTGGATAGGTAGTGGACTTATGTTTTTTCATTTTTTTTTATTTTTTGTTCTTTTTTTCTCTGATGAGGTAATTGGGATGTCCAAAATAGAGTCAATGCAAAGGACAACAAAGTAAAAACAAAGAGGCTCAGGTTGAAATGGTATTCTCATACTTGGATTTGACAAATAACCTGCACAATCAAGAGCTTCTGCCCAGAAAAATCTTTCTTTTAGGTCACTAGGAGCCTCTGAAAGAGAAGCTTTACACCAAATTCCACTGTTTTGTCTTCATCCTTCTCAATTCATCAAAGACTCTGCAGTACCCATACGCTGTTTTGTTTGCAGGTGGTCGCCCGGTTGGTCGACCGGCCGGTCAACCGGTAAATGAAAATAAAATTTTTTTTTTTTTTTGAACTGTTTGAACTTTTTTTGACCGGTTTGAACCCACCAATTGTAAAGGAAAGCGTTCGCCCGGTTGGTCAACCGGCCGGGCAACCGGCTGGTTGACCGGTATACCTCTTTCAACGGTCAGTAACAGTGATTTGGTGAAATCTGTGTCTCGTTCTCAGTTTGATGTTTTTTTTGCTGAAATCTCATTTTGATATCAATCTGGTGCAACCATTGGAGTGTGAAAAAGTGAGTTTTTCATCAAAATTTAAATCTGATGCTGGGTTTGGTTCACCGTTGGAGATGGTCTAAGGTGTTTGCCTAAGACTAACACCAAAAAACCTCATTTTTATATGTATTTAATATACGATGAATATATCACATAAAAATAAAATAACAGCAAAAATTTTAAAAACAAAATCAAATTAAGCAAAAGAATCTATCATTAAATTATATTCATGCATATCAAAATAAATTTTCCTATCATTAGCGTACATCTTATCTCATCATTCTACTCTATCCTCTCTCCATGAACACCCACACAAAAATAAATACAAAAATACAAAAGAAAAAGTAAATTCTATCATAAAAGGAACTGTTAAATGCGGGGGAAAAAAATGCCAAAAGACCTGCATCATTGTACATTTCTCTTGATGAAAAAAAAAAATCACATTATTATCTCTCTCTCTCTGTCTAAAATAAAATAAAAAAAATTATCATATCAAACAAGAGAAATGTTAGCAAAAATCAATCTCAAAAACCAACTACAAAAACTTTTACAGTACATGATTCTCTGTTTTTTGTGGTTTCATGTGTGTAGTACTGTTGTATTAACAAATAATTTTTAAAAATATATAATAAAAAAAAAAATCTCCCTATAAATGATATGTAAACAAAACTTGAATACCGGTAATTCTCAAATAAATATTACCCTCCTCTACTCATAATCATCCAAGGATGTAATGTTAGAATAATAAGAGGATCTTAATCACCATAATTTATATATAAAGTATTGTGCCATAGAGTTTAGGAGTTGTATATGATGTGATTTTGGTAAGTACATGTGGAGGCAACACATGGTTTGGGCTGTTGGATAGGTAGTGGACTTATGTTTTTTTATTTTTTTATTTTTTGTTCTTTTTTTCTCTGATGAGGTAATTGGGATGTCCAAAATAGAGTCAATGCAAAGGACAACAAAGTAAAAACAAAGAGGCTCAGGTTGAAATAGTATTCTCATGCTTGTATTTGACAAATAACCTGCACAATCAAGAGCTTCTACCCAAAAATCTTTCTTTTAGGTCACTGAGGAGCCTCTGAAAGAGAAGCTTGACACCAAAGAAGTAAGGCCGGTTTATTTTCAGAGATAGAATTGAGAGAATTGATAGTGAGGGGATTGATAGTGAGGGAATTAAGTAAAATTGTCTTTGTTTTGATGATAGTTGTTAGTGTAGGAATTGTCAAATTATTTTTATATAAAATAAATATAAAACAATAAAAAAATACAAAAAATTAAACATTAATGTTTTAATAAAAATACCTAACATGTAAAAAATTTTATAAAATAAAAATAAAATAAAAAATTTGCAAAAAAAAATAAAACACATAAAATAATAATTTTTACTTAACAAAAAATACAAAAAATTAAACATTAATGTCAAAAAAAAAAATGCCGGACATGTAAAAAATAAAATAAAAAATTTCTAGTCCACCGGACTATTTTTCTAATACCAAGTCCTACAGGCCCATCCTAATCCCCTCCCCAAGGGGATTCGTAGTCCGGAGGGGATTACGAATCCTCTCTCCATCTCTCAAAACAAACATGATATTAGTGAATTCTACCTCAGTATGAATTCCAATCCCCTCCCTATAACCCAAAACAAACGGGAGCTAAGTGCTCAAGCCAATCTATTAACTAATAAAATAAAATAAAAAAGTATGACTTTAATTATTAATATTTAAAAATTTATTATTTATTTATATTTTTTTAATTTATATTGAATTGAAAATTTTCATATATTTAACTTCCAGTCTCTTGTTAAGAGAAAAAGCATTCAGTGTGATTAATATTCACATTTAAAATTACAAATTTTTCCACCCAGTACTTTCACATTTAATATTACATTAAAAAAAAAAAACATTCATTGTGTTTTCAATTATGAATATTATTTTTTCATTTTCAATTATGGATTAACAAAATGATTTTCTCCCTTTTGTTGGTGACATGGCAAAAGTAGAGGTAAAATTTTTAAGAAATATTTCTTAAATTCACAATTTTAATAGCTCTATGTGTAATTTTTTTCTTGCATGTACAAATAATAATAACAATCAATTTATTAAAGGATTAATCTTACTTTACCCCCTTAACTATATTAAGAATCTCACTTTACTTTTCTTAACTTTAGAACTATACATTTAAACCCTTCGAATTGTAAAAATTGTTTCAACCACAAGGCTAATTTAATTAGTCAAAATCGTTACACCTTAATAAGAGATCACGGAATATGATTTGTGAAGGATTAATAACAATCCATTTATTAAAGGATTAATTTTACTTTACCCCTCTAACTATACTAGGAATCTCACTTTACTTTTCTTAGCTTTAGAATTATAAACCCTTCAATTATAAAAATTGTTTCAACTAGTAGGTTAGTTTAATTGGTCAAAGACCTTACACCTTAATAAGAGATCACAGAATATGAATTGTCCTCCCTAAGCTACGGTCTCCAATGTACCCAAGAAAAATAGAAAAATTGTTTCAATCATTGGGTCTAATTAGTTGGTCAAAGTTATAGAACAATTGATTTAGTAATCCATATAATTGTTCTTTAAGAAAATGAGAAGATCAAAAATTCAGAGTTTAAATCGATAGAGTG
Organism: Camellia japonica; assembly: GCA_030407325.1. NCBI lineage: Eukaryota > Viridiplantae > Streptophyta > Magnoliopsida > Ericales > Theaceae > Camellia > Camellia japonica. The sequence goes on from JAPPVO010000036.1 coordinate 96,715,586, forward strand.
ACAAGATTCGAGAATAAAAAGATCAAAGGTTTAGGGTCAAATCGATGGAGCGATTAGAGTCCTTTCGTTATAATCTAACTTACTAATCTACCAACATTATATAAATACATAAAAAGAGAAGTAGTTGGTCAGAGTCATCGCCCCTCAATAAGAGGCCAGGATTCGATTCCCCTCCCTAGGCTACAGTCTCTGACAACTGAAAAAATAAATTTAATAATAAAAAATTATAAAAATATTTTACTTTCGCCTTGTAAATATGCAGTTTTAAAAAGCTAAGAAAATAAATTGATAGTTAAAAAGTAAAGTGTTATTAATCTTACAATTAAAAATTTCATTCTCAATATACTTTTGTAGTTGAAAAAAAAAAAAATACACAAAGCTATTATGAATTCAACAGTTTTTTTTTTTTTAATTATTATTATTATTTTACCTCCAGTTTTGAATTTTGCAATAATTTTTATCTTACCTCTAATTTTGCCATGTCACTAACAAAAAGGAGAAAACCATATTCATTAAAGGGGAAATTACTTTCCAGTGTATTCTCAAAAAATTATGTACAAAATCATTAAAAAACTTATAATTTTAGCTATTAATATGAATAAATTTTTTCACTTATATATAATTTTTTGTAGAGAGCTTATATGTAATTTCTCCATCATTAAATGGCTGTATTTCATTTTTTTAATTTATCAATTTCATTTTGCACTAAGATGTTGTAGTTAGAACTATTAAAATGTTGTTAAAAAACGTATGTAAAATCAATATAATTAGGGGTAGTCTATTCTTCTCAAGATACTTGGTTGGTACCAACATTGTCCCCACAACATTATCAAATATTTACTATGAGTATAGGTAGAAAAATATTTAGAACATATTAAAAGACAACATGTGATAAGTCCCTCAAATCTAAATTAACTTCTAGATTTTTTTTTTTTTTAAACATTAAAAAACATATTCCAAAAATCAAACTAAATAGAGCCAAATTTTCATTTTGGTACCTGACGTGTACAAGCCCACAAAGGCCATGAACCACTATAAACAACCCAAGCCCATTAATCGGAGCCCAATACATAACCCAGCTGGTGAAGTCCAGAACAGCTGGAATCCAACGTGGCATAAAGAGCCAATGGCATTCAGACACATGGCAGGTGAAGGACGAGCCACATCAGCAGACAAAGATCTGCAAAGTTATTACCACTGTACATCATCATTAATGCAGCCCATCACAGCATTTATTACGACAACACTCCCCGTCGGAACAGGACCCCTTTACCCTGAACGAGGTAAGCTACAGCATAGACTTTCGGCGATGAGGGCAGGTCGAAAGAGACAGCGAAATGATTACCAAAGGATATAAGCAAACGTTGAAAACAAGAAGAAGGTTAGCTTTTCTATCTCCAATCTCTCTCTCTACATTCTACTCCTCTTTCTAACTTGCTCGTCGGAGGGTTCACTAGGGGACTACCCCGTTCCTCGTTGAACTTGTCTGCAGGTGACTCGGTGGGCTAGACCATTTCTATGTGGGCTTGAGGAGCTTGGACGAGTCCAATCCATCCACAGGGACAAACTGCATTATCAGTTGGCACCGTCTGTGGGAACCTTGGTTTATCCGTGCGCCAGTTGTGTTCATTGTCGCCGGAGACCCTGTCCCAGCAACCTTTTCCTCTCACCCATCAAAGTGTATGGTCACGACTAGATCCATGGCTTCTCACCATAATGCTGCCGATCATCAAACCGACCCTCTCAATCCAAACAACCCACCACAGTATTTCATCGAGCTTACCAACAGCATTAACCGCATGGCCGAGCAAAACCAAGCCCTGATCAACGCTTTACTCCAAAGAAACCTCCCCATGCCTCCTCCACCACCTCCAGATATTCCACAAACCAAGAACGAACCCCGGGCGATACTGTCCCGCAACCCTATCCACCCAACTTGGAAGGTTTGCAACCTCCTCCCACATATAAATCCACCTCCTCCACCCCCACATCCGTCGGTCATAGCACCAGCCCCCGAAGGGGAAGCCAGCAGCGTCCAGCCCCTATTTCCCTCCGGGGGCGACAACGTTCCCCTCTAGGACGTTGAACTTCGAACTATGAAGCTCCAACTCCAAGGGGTCATGCAGAACATCCAGCATAAACCCTCTACCACGGCAAACTCACCATTTGTTGCTTCCATCCGGGACAAACCTCTGCCCGCCAAGTTCAAGATGCCCACCATTGATTCTTTTGACGGTACAACGGATCCAGTCGACCATCTGGAGACCTACCAAACCTCATGTTCCTCCATGCTTTCCCTGACGAGATCATGTGTCGAGCTTTCCCCGTGACACTGAAGGGGTCGGCTCGACTGTGGTTCAGCCAGTTACCGGCCGACTCCGTCTCCACTTTTCAGCACCTCAGTGACTCTTTCCTGAGCCATTTTATTGGAGCCCAGCGCCAGCGACGCCCGGCCACCCAACTCCTCAACATTTGTCAGACCGAGGGGGAATCGCTGCGCAGCTTCGTTACCCGCTTCAACACCGAAGCCCTGCAAGTAGCGGAAAACGACGACAAAGTCATCCTCACGGCTTTCATGGCCGGTCTGCGGTCATCCGATTTCCTTTTCTCCCTCTCTAAAAACCCCCCAACCTCCATGGCAGCCCTACTCTCCAAAGCCCAAAAATACATGAATGCAGAAGATTCACTAGCCGCTCGGCAGGATCCAGTAACTAAAACCCGACCCCCAGAGACAAGAGAAAAGACTCAGAACCCAGAAACGCCCAGTATAATAGCCAAACACCCCACTATACAGACCGACCCCCCGTGCAGACCGGTCGGCACCAGCCCGACCGCCGGTCGGTTCGAGCGGTACACCCCCCTTAATTCTCCCATTAAACAAGCACTCAACCAGATCCAACGGACTACCCTCTCAAATGGCCCCTACCCTCGCGTACCCCTTCCACTCGAAAGATCAGTCCAAATATTGCCGTTCACCAGGACCATGGCCATAACACTGATGACTGCATCAACCTCAAGGATCAGGTTGAGGCCCTAATACGTCAGGGGCGTCTCAGCCGCTTCACGAACACCTGTCCACAGCAGAGGCAAAGAACCGAGCCCCCTAGAAACAACCGCCGGCGCACTCCACCCAGGCAGCCAGCTCAACGTAACCAGGCCATGATCGCCCTCCACAACAGCCTCGACCGCCAGGTAATCCCCCTCCACCAGTTGGAGAGATCAGAGTTATTTCAGGCGGCCTTGCATGTAGCGGACCATCCCGCTCAGCTCAGAAGGCAGAACTCAAAAAAATAAGGCGGGCTCTGACAAAGCAGTGGCAACGGTGGACCGACCCTCTAAACAGCCGAAACAGTGGACCGAACCTATCACCTTCACGGACGCCGACTGTACAGGCATCCGTTACCCACATGATGACCCCTTGTCATCTCTGCCATCCTCTCCAACTACAAGGTCAGACGAGTTCTCATCGACAATGGCAGCTCTTTAGATATCATCTTCCTCAATTGCTTCCGCCAACTCAAAATCGGGAAAGAAAGTTTGTCTCCTCTCCAAACCCCTTTGGTCGGCTTCACTGGCGATCGTGTGACCTTCATCGGTTCTATCGATCTCCCTATCACGATCGGCAAATACCCACGGCAGACCACAAAGTTACTCACCTTCTTTGTGGTCGACTGCCCATCCGCTTACAACATCATCCTTGACCGCATTGCCCTAAATGCCTTCCAAGCCATCACATCCACCTATCACCTTGCCATCAAGTTTCCCACCGATCTCGGGTCGGAACAGTCAGAAGAGAGCAGACCGTGGCCAGGGAGTGTTATATTGCCTCACTCAAAGAAGTCAAGCTGAAGGAGGCAATGATCATCGAAGGACTTGACGTCCTTCGATGAGGACGAGCTGGTCAGAGGAGAACCTGTGGAGGAGCTCGTTGAGGTTCCATCGACCCACCAACCAACCAAAATTGCCAAGATCGGCAGCCAACTATCCCCCCAAGCCAAGGCCGACCTCACTGCCCTCCTGACCGAGCACAATGATGTATTTGCCTAGACTCACTCAGACATGCCAGGCATTGACTCCTCCTTCATAACTCACCGCCTCAGCATTGAACCTCCTCTCCGACCTTACCGCCAAAAGCAGCGTATTTTTCATCCGGAGCGCAATACTCTTATAGCCGCAGAAGTTGACAAACTCCTTGAGACTCAATTCATCAAAAACGTGGACTACCCTAAATGTTGTCAAACGTGGTCCTAGTCCGCAAGAACAATGACAAATGGCGACTCTGTGTCGATTACTCTGACCTGAACCGAGCCTGCCTCAAAGATAGCTATCATCTTCCTCGCATAGATCTGCTGGTCAACGTCACGGCCGGTCATCAGATGCTCATCTTCATGGATGCTTTCTCTGGCTACAACCAAATCTTGACGCACCCGTCCGATCGGAACATACATCCTTTATTACTGACCGAGGTACCTACCACTACCGTGTGATGCCATTCGGTTTGAAGAACGCCGAGGCCACCTACCAACGGTTGGTCAATGCCGTTTTCCATCACCAGATAGGTCGGAATATGGAAGTATATGTCGACGACATGCTGGTCAAGAGCAAACTCTCCACTGATCATCTGACCAACTTGTGAGAAACCTTCGCCACCCTCCACAAGTACCAAATGAAGCTCAACCCAGAGAAGTGCGCCTTCGGCGTAGGATCTGGGAAGTTTTTGGGTTTTATGGTCAGCCAGCGCGGCATTGAAGCGAACCCCGAAAAGATCAAGGCCTTGATTGAGATACAGTCACCTAGAACGGTTAAGGAGGTTCAAAGGCTCACTGGCGGAGTTGCAGCCCTCAACCACTTCATTTCCCGCGCAACAGATAAGTGCCTACCATTTTTCAAAGTCCTTCGGCAAACTTTTGAATGGACAACTGAATCCGAAGAGGCTTTTCAGCAGTTGAAGCAGTGCATGGCCAATCCCCCTCTCCTTTCATAGGCAATCACGGGCGAGCCCCTTTTCCTCTATTTAGCCGTGTCAAGCACCGCAGTCAGTGCGGCTCTTATCAGGGAAGACGGTTCTGTCCAACGACCGGTTTACTACATCATTCGAGCTCTCAGGGGAGCGGAGCAGAATTATCCACTGTTAGAAAAATTGTCCTTGGCATTGGTCACCGCCTCCAGACGACTCCATCCTTACTTCCAAGCCCATTCCATATTAGTTCTCACCGACCAACCCTTGAAGGTCGTCATGCAGCAACCAGAACTCTCCGGCAGACTCATGCAGTGGTCAGTGGAACTCAGCCAGTTTGACATCACCTACCGGCCGCTCGAACAGCAATTAAGGACAAGCTGTTGCAGATTTCATCCTGGAATTCACTAATCCTATCCCAACCACTGCCCCTTCACCCCCACCAACCCCTACCGAGCCAGAAGACCCTCATTCCTGGACTCTCAACTTCGACGGATCATCCCGTAGGGAAAGTAATGGGGCTGGCCTCATCCTCACCACCCCTGAGGGCGGTTACTTCAAATGTGCTCTCCGTTTCTTGTTTGCTGCCAGTAACAATGAGGCCGAATATGAGGCATTGATAGCAGATCTTCGCCTAGCCAGGGATATTGGTGTCAGCCACATCCGGGTGTTCAGCGACTCCCAGCTCATCGTCGGACAAATCACGGGGGAATTCGATGCCTAGGAGGACACAATGCGGGCTTACAGGGACATTGCACTTCCCCTTGTTCGCCTCTTCAATACCTTCCACATCAAGCACATTCCTCGGGCAGAAAACTCTAAGGCAGACGAGATGGCTCAGTTGGCTTCCGCAGACCAGTCCGACCTCAGCCATGGTGTTCGCCTCGAATACCTGTCCCACCCTGCCATTTCTCCCGATCAGCAAGAAGTACAGTTCCTCCAAAACGAGCCCATTCCCTGGGCATCGGACATCTTTCTATTTCTGACAACGAGAGAACTTCCAGACGACCAACAGCAAGCCGCCAAAGTCAGGGCCTGGTCATCCAATTACATCCTCGTCAGTGGCATCTTATACAAACGTGGCTTCTCACGCCCGTATCTACGATGCCTCAATTCGGCTCAAGCAACCTATGTAATGCGGGAAATCCATGAGGGAGTTTGTGGTAATCACTCAGGCGGCAGGTCTCTGGCCCACAAGATACTTCGCACTGGATATTTCTGGCCTACTCTCAACCAAGATGCGGCTGACTTCGTGCTCAAATGTGATAAGTGTCAGCGTTTCGCCAATATCCCCCATGCTCCTCCCACTGAATTGATCACACTTTGCAACCCCTACCCGTTCGCCAAATGGGGGATCGACCTAGTTGGCCCTTTACCCACCGCCGAGGCCAGACCAAATTTGCCATTGTTGCCATTGATTATTTTACTAAGTGGGTAGAGGCAGAACCCCTTGCCACCATTACCGAGCGAAACACAAGCAAGTTCATCTGGCAATCGATCGTTTGCAGATTTGGCATTCCTCAGGCCATTGTTTCCGACAACGGTAAACAATTCGACAACGCCAAATACAGGAAGTTTTGTGCAGACCTCCAAATTCAACCATGTTTTTCTTCCCCCGGTCATCCCCAAGCCAATGGCCAAGTTAAGGTCACCAACCGTTTTCTTATCAAAACCAAGCTAGAAGCTGCTAAGGGGCTTTGGGCTGAGGAACTACCAAATGTACTCTGGGCTTACCGAACTACAGCTCGGACGCCCACTGGGGAAACTCCTTTCCGCTTAACATACGGCGCTGAGGCGGTTATTCCGGTAGAAGTCGGTCTGCCTACCCCTAGAGTTTTACATCCGGATCCAGCACTAACGGAAGAGCTCCGTCGGGCAGACCTGGACCTAATTGAAGAACTCAGAGAAACCACTGCTGTCAGACTGGCCTCATACCAACAAAAAATGAGAACACACTACAACCGCAAAGTCCGACCCAGGGAGTTCGCTGTAGGGGACCTTGTCTTGAGAGAAGCAACCCTTGCCACCAAAAATCCGACTGAGGGTAAACTAGCAGCCAAATGGGAGGGACCTTACGTTGTGAAAGCCCGCCCACGTCCGGGCACTTACCGACTTCAGGACATGGAAGGTCGAGATCTCCCCCATCCTTGGAACGCTGAACACCTGAAGCGCTACTTTCAATAAGTTCCTACTGTTGTATTGCTCAGTTGTTGTATTTTCTTTTTGTTACATAATGTAAAACTTGGATCGACTGGATTACACTGTCCATGACAACAATTCTATACCTTAGCTATCTGTGTGTTGTCTCAATAACATTCTCATTTGCAGCACTTATTAAAAGCCTCAGCCAGACTGAGCACTACAAGAGCCTCAGCCAGACTGAGCACTACAAGAGCCTCAGCCAGACTGAGCACTACAAGAGCCTCAGCCAGACCGAGCACAAAAAGCCTCAGCCAGACTGAGCACTACAAGAGCCTCAGCCAAACTGAGCACTAAAAGCCTCAGCCAGACTGAGCACTACAAGAGCCTCAGCTAGACTGAGCACTAAAAGCCTCAGCCAGACTGAACACTACAAAAGCCTCAGCCAGACTGAACATCAAAAGCCTCAGCCAGACTGAGCACAAAAAGCCTCAGCCAGACTGAGCATCAAAAGCCTCAGCCAAACTGAGCACAAAAAGCCTCAGACTGAGCACGACAAACCTCATCCGGACTGAGCATAAAGCACTCGGCTAGACCCAGCCTCAACCAACCTAAGCATAACAAGTCTCTGCCAGACCGAGCACCACAATCTCAGGATTCAGACTAAATTACTTACAACGTCAGTGAATCATAGCTTAGCCCCAACTGAGCACGCGTGCAGGACTCGGTCAAAGCCATCTATGTAAACTTTAAGCTTGTGGAATTAGTGGACACACTTAGTCACAATTCCAGGTCCAAGTCTTTACACCACTCTTTGCTTAGTCAAATTCCAATGACATTCTTACACGTTTTCTTTACAAGTCAGGTTATTTTCTTCTCAATCAAACTCTTACAAGTCAACCCGTTTCCTTACAAGCCAAGCCCTACTTCAATAAACCACTAATCTCCTTCAGAAATGAGGCAAACACAAACTTATAATTTTATTACATTTTAAATTTCACTCTGCATTGAGTTTTTATTACAAGTTTAACTTTACTCTGCGTTAAGGAGTCCTTAACTTTACTCCCCACTCAGTTTTTATTACAATTTCAATCCCACTCTGTCTTGAGGAATTCCTAAATTCAGTTTTTATCACAAGTTTACCACAAGTTTTTATTACAAGTTTTCATCCATTTCAGACGCACAAGCAAAAACAGTCAAATGCAAAACACAACTGAAATTTTATTTATTCACAACTTTGTACATAAGTTCATTACAGCAATTCAAACAAAAAAAGAAAACAAAACAAAATAAAACAAAAACAATGTCTATGCAAAGTCTCCTTCTCCCTCTTCTCCAGTTACTCCTCCTCACTGGAGATGAGGTCTTCTTCTTCAACACCTTCATTCAGGGGGGTTTGGGCCACATCGTCCTCACCAATTGTTACACTACTAAGGTCTAAGTCTGGGAACAGTTCTTCTGCTCTACGTTTGAACATCTTCCAGCCACTGTCCCAGAACTCAGCCATTTCGTGTTTATAAAAATCTGACTGCTGGAAGCTCTCAATAACTTCTGCTTCAGTTCTGCCTCCAGCAGTCGTCCTTGATGGGCCCGCCCTCCCAGATTCTTGCCTAGCCAAGCTGCTGGCGACGGCGGCATCAACTGCCATCTGAAACTTAGCAAACCCTTTGAATTACTCCACTGCTGCGACGCACAAATCGGGATAAGCCGCCCTCTCAGAGGCTGCTTTCGCCCTCTCTTCGTCCAGCTCCTTCTGTAGGGTCGCCCTTTCAGACGCAGTCTTTGCCCTTTCCTCCTCTAATTCCTTCTTCAGGCTCTCCTTCTCCGCCATCGCCTTCGCTCTCTCTGCCTCCAACTCTTTCTGCAGCCTCCCCCTCTCCTCCACTGCCTTGGCACGCTCGCCCTCCAGTTCCTTCTACAGATCGCCAATCTTGACATCTGCCTCATCTTTCTGCCTGACCAGCTCTTCATTGCCGCTCATTGCTTCTTCATGGCGCTCGATCGCGACTGCGCAGGCTTTTTGGGCCTTATCCACCCTCTTCCGCTCGCCAGCCAGTTGGAACTCGAGCGACACAACCTGGCGGCGTGTGTTCTCCAGCTCCAACTTAACCACTTGCAGATCAGCGTGGGCACTCTCCCAGCTTGTACTCTCCTTCTTCAACTTGGCAAGCTGAGCCTTGGCCTCATCAGCCTTGAGTTTGGCAGCCCCCGCTTTCCTCAGCAAAGCCCCTGCTAAAGTGGTTACCTCCATTTGAGCGGAGCATAACCCCCTTAGCAGTTCAGCCTCGTTGAATCTGGATGCTGAGCGCAGGGCTGCCTCTTCTACGATCCCTACCAAGTGGTCTGCCCCTGCCCTAGCTGGGCCTTCTTCTCCCTCCAGTCACCCAGCCACCGCACGAGTGTGGTAGATCGCTGTGGTCAGACTGACTCCCCCACCTTGGGGTGCAGGACCCCCCTGGGGCTGTTCTTCCCTTCTTGGCCCAGGGCCACTTGCCCCATCTTCTCCTTGCCCTTCAGGGGTGGCCCTCGCGACCCCTGCGGCGATCGCCGCCACCACTGGCACCACTTCCATTCCCTCTGAGGCAACGTCCACCACTTCTGGGACACTTACCCTTCTAGGGGTCTCTCCACTTCTCCCCCCTCTGCCCCTTGGCAGTACTGGTTTCCTTTACAATCGTCTCCCTCCTCCTCTTCTGGGCAGGCTCTTCTTCACTCCGCCTCACCCTCTTCTTCTTCTTTACCACCCCCAATGCCTCCATCTCCTTCAAAGACCTCTCCTTCAAAGGGTCTATTGGGAGCGGTCGTGACACAAATTCGCCTAAGTTTTTCTCTCCCAAGGGTTTGGGGCGAGGGCGAATCCTCTCCCTGGCAACCGGTTTTGGGGGTCGGTCGGCCTGGGAATCTTTGAATTTTTGGGCTTTGGCAAGGATAGTCTGATCTTCCACCTCTTGAGCCCTTCTCCTCGCCTCCAACTCCGCTCAGTCGAGGTCCTCACCGCTCGGCTGTGGACCCAACCCTGCCTCAAATAATGCAGACGACTGAACGAGCTCGTCCCATTTGGCCCCTTCTTTCTCCCTCCACTCCTTCACCCTCTTCACTCTCTCCTCCGCTGCTGCCCCCAACTTTGGCTCCATGGACTTGGTGGGCACCTTCCAAATGGTGCGCACTCCAACTCCTCCACTGGCAGACACGTAGAACCACCGTGGTCTCCACTCCTTAATCGACGACGGCAGCCCCGCCACCAGCCCTTTCCTTGCTGCTGCCTGCAGAGTGACCCACGTCTCTTGCTGCCCTGAGGCCTTGTAGCATGCGAAGAATTCGTCCACTGTCATGGCCGCCCCTTCGTTCGCCTTCGGCCAGGCACTTGCACAGGACAGCAAGATCTTCCACACATTGGGCATTAGTTGGCCCGGCGCCACCTCCAAGCGATTCAGGACATCCACTACCACCTGTGGCAGAGGCAGCCTCAGTCCTCCTTTCAACGCCTCCTCATAAAGGGCAAACTGTCCTGGCCTGGCATCGGATGGCCTCTCCGTCGACATCGGCAACGACAACTCTATTTCGGCAGGCACTTGGTATTTGTCGCGAATAGCCTCCAAATCCGCTGCAGTAACCGTTGATTTATCTGCCTTTGTGTGCCAGTGATCAGGTTCCACCTGGTTGATAGGCTTTGGAGCTGCTATCATGGTAGAACCATGGGATCATACAATCGACTCCCCCACCCTCTCCATCCTGTATTGCTGCGCCAACTCCACAGCATCATCATCGCCAAGTGGATTTACCCTGGCATTCGCAGTTTCTTCTTGGGCCATTTCTAAGGTATGTCTGCGAATCGCTTCGGAGACAGGTGCAAGGAAATTGAAAAAGTGTTGCAGAGGTGTATCGTGAACAAGAAAGGAATTCGCACTTAGAATATTTTGATTTTTCGTAAACAAGTAGGTGAATCGAATAATGCCAAAAGCCCACAGTTTACCCGTATTCCAAGGATCCCAATTAATTTTCGCCAGCTTGAAAATTTTTCAAATCATCCGCCAAAACTGTCTTTTCAACACCCATAATAACCTAACGTTTCATTTCAACACCCATAGTGACCTAACGTTTCATTTCTGATCCAACGCCTAATCTTCCCCATCACGGGGTATTGCCATATGTACGACCACGATCCACTGTCTCCTGCCCTTACCCTGTCTTTTCCACTTCATCACCACGTGACACGCGCCTCTTGAGCCCCGCCCCTCCACCTCACCCTTCGCAGTCGGTCCTCCTCCTGGTCGACCCTCTCCGCGGTCGCCCGCTTCATGGTCGGCCCCCTCCCTCGCAACCCTCACGGTCGCCCGCTTCACGGTCGGCCCTCCCGCTCGGTCAACCCTCATGGTCGCCCCTCCTCGTGGTCGACCTTTCCACTCGGCCAACATTCGCGGTCGGCCCTTCCACTCGGTCACCTTGAACGGTCGGACCACCTCCCGATCGGTTCACCCGCTCGGTCACTCCCGCCGGCCGACCTCCATTTTACCATTCCCTGACACCCTCACCCTCTTCATTACTATTCCCTTCCTTGGACTAAAGCTGCACTCGGGAATGGGGGACTACTAACGTGTACAAGCCCACAAAGGCCATGAACCACTATAAACAACCCAAGCCCATCAATCGGAGCACAATACATAACCCAGTTGGTGAAGTCCAGAACAGCTGGAATCCATCGTGGCATAAAGAGCCAATGGCATTCAGACACATGGCAGGTGAAGGACGAGCCACATCAGCAGACAAAGATCTGCAAAGTTATTGCTACTGCACATCACCATTAATGCAGCCCATCACAGCATTTATTACGACAACACCTCCTCGTCGGAACAGGACCCCCTTACCCTAAACGAGGTAAGCTACAGCATAGACTTTCGGCGAGGAGGGCAGGTCGGAAGAGACAGCGAAATGATTACCAAAGGATATAAGCAAACATTGAAGACAAGAAGAAGGTTAAGCTTTTCTATCTCCAATCTCTCTCTCTACATTCTACTCCTCTTTCTAACTTGCTCGTCGGAGGGTTCACTGGGGGACTACCCCGTTCCCTGTTGAACTTGTCTGCAGGTGACTCGGTGGGCTAGACCATTTCTACATGGGCTTGAGGAGCTTGGACAAGTCCGATCCATCCACAGGGACAAACTGCATTATCAGTACCCAAAAAAAATCACATGCCATTGCACTTTAGAGTTGTAAGATTCGAGGTTGGAGTGTGAGCATTAGAAGACAGCTTGTAACTTTCAAGTAAGTCATCAATGAGTTTCTTAAATGTGAAAGGTATATTGGTATATACATTAATTAGTATACCAATTAATGATGTGATATAATTTAAGAGATTTTTAATATTTATTTTGTATAATGAGTGGGGTCAATAATAATGTCATAGCTAGTTTTGGTATATTAATTAGTACACTAATTAATGCATATAGCATCATTGATTGATATATCCCACTTCTATTTTATGGTTTTTTTAACACCATGTGAGTGAAAACTATATACACGATCGAAAATGTCCTTTCTTCATAATTTTGTGAAATTTATTAAAAATAAATAAAAAAAAAGTTAAATTCGATTGAATGTTAAAAGAGTAAGGGTAAATTACACTCTCTTTTAGTTTTAATAATTATAGACATATCTCCTACTTTAACTAATAATATTAAGATTCTCTCATTTTTTAACTGTCGTTTACACAACTAACAGAAGCTGCTGATATCATCAAAGATAAATACTGAAATATCCATAATATCCTCAAGTATTTTGAACCCATCTATATATATATATATATATATACCAACATTGTTTTTTCGTACAATATTTTTCCAAACATAACAGAAGGAGAGGAAGTCACCACCAAAACAAGAAATTGAAAAAGAAGAAGAAGAGCACTATTATATGTACAGATAAACATGAACTAACTCGAATTGGAATCTTCGGTTGCCCTTTCCTGCGGCCTTCCTTGCCGCACATCAAAACGACGTCGTTTTGCTTTCTTTTTTTTCTTTTTTTTCACCTCTTATTTTTCAGCCCCTTTTGTTTGTGCCCTAGCCCCTCCGATAGAGACGAACAGAGATAAACAGATCAAATGGGAGAGGTGACGAACGCGAGGGCGAGAGACGAAGACAGAGAGGCGACGGACAAACACACATTTGGTTTGACGAGGTTCATTTCATCTCTCTCTCTCTCTCTCTCTCTCTCTCTCTTCCCTTCTTCTGTGATTCATGCAAAGAGAGCCTTCAAACTACCAAATTTTGTTGACTTCTGTGAAATTGTGGTTGTTGGGTTGAGTTAAGTCAGTTATTCTAGAGGTTTAGAAGCATAATTTTGTTGAGTAGTACTGGAGAATTGTTTTGATATGTGGTTGATGTAGCTCTAGTTGATTTAAATTCAATTCAATGCATCTGTCTACAATGTGTATTTCTTTAAATTCAAATCAATTCAAATCAACTCAGGTATCTGCATTGAATTTAAATATGCATTGTGGGATGCTATAATTTGCATCTTTTGTGTTCCAAAATTGGAGAATTGTTTTCCTGGTTTTTTGCTTTATTGTTAGATATTATTGGTTTTTTTTTTTTTTTTACACATCATTCCTAATTCAGCAAAATACAGACACTTTCACTGGAAAAACTGTTGTATGAAAATTCTAATTTTAATTTTAATTTTTGATAACCTTTGCACAAGGTTTATTTTGATCTTATGGGCATTTTGGCCTGTCAATTTTGTTTTGTTTCGTTTTAGTTTTTGTTTTGTGTGTGCTTGAATGTGTGTGTGTATGAAGTGCTACTGCTAAACTTTTGCATTTGTAGATGGAGGTAGTTGTTTGCATTTCTAAATTTGATATCGTAAGAAGATGTACAAGAATCCAATTTCTGGATTAATTTTTATGACCTCTCTTATAAATTGGTGTACTGAAATATTATTAATGATTTGCTTTTAGGATTCACTATATTTTAATGGGTTCTCTATTTTTGTTGATTCAATACATCTGTCTACAATACTGAAAAATCTAGAAATCTGCTAGATATTGATTTGTGATTATATATCAATTTAAAGTAATAAAACAATCCCAATCAAACAATCAAGACAAATCGACACAACGATTTTAACGTGGGAAAACCACAATTGGAGCACCTCCAATTGTAATAAAAAACCACGGGCAACAGCCACAAAACAATCCACTAAGAAGATATAAAAGAATTACACAGGTATACTCTCAATTACCTAGCGAATCCACGCCCGAATTGAACCAAACCCTATGTGCCTCTTCCAGCCTCGCCTTCACCTCAGAATTGTCTTGACGATGAGCCACTCCAGAATCCACCAAAAGCTTCAGGCTCAAATTCTTCAGAATCCACTGAAGAACAACTCTCTCTTTTGTATAGAATGAACAAACAAACCTTTGATGTATTCTTCTTAACCCATGAGTTGAATACTCAATTAAACATCAAAGAAAACTTGCAAAATATCCCCAGATATAAACCTTAATATCCAAAAAGAAGATCTGAAGAAGTAATCCTAAAATCTGACAGAAACACGTACTTATAGAAATCTGGGACTGCGAAGCTCGCTCGAGCGAAGACTCTTTCGCTCGAGCGAGGAACCAAAAACGCGTGTTTTCCATAAGTGGCTTCGCTCGAGCCAAACAACCTGCGCTCGAGCGTAAAATCATCATTCTCAAGTTTTTTTACAGATGCAGCCTTCGCTCGAGCGAGCAAGGGCGGACAGGCAACTTCGAAAGCAATTTTGCATTTTGCTTCGGGGACGCTGCCCCTTGACCCCGCTTGGGCGCTGCCCTAGACCCGCCAAGGGGCGCTGCCCACTGGATCCCCGCGAGCTGACTGGACAGCTCGATCCCTGTCATAATCAGCGAAGTGGCAATCTTGAAAGTATTAACATTACAAACTTCTCTGCAAGGCATAGGCATAATTCGGGTTGGATTCGCATCTAAAAACTCATAGCCTCATTAAAATAAAAAGTGCGAAAGTAAGTACAACTGAAAGGAGTTTTGTCAACCGGGATTGCCAAGAATAAAAACCTAACAAGTATAAATACCTGAATTCATTGAATTTAAATATACATTGTAGACATCTATCTACAATTCAATTATAGCATCCTACAATGCATATTTTCATACATCTGTATTTATTTAAATTCAATTCAATACATCTGTCTACAATGCATATTTAAATTCAATTCAATACATCTGTCTACAATGCATATTTAAATTCAAATCAATTCAATAGTACTGGATAATTTTGTTGAGTAGCTCTAGTTGATTTGAATTTAAAGAAACATAACTTTGTAAACAGATGTATGAAAATACAATTTGAGTATGCTTGCTTGATGTTGATGAAAACTGATGGGTAGTAATATGAAGTAATATGAACTGATGGGTAGTAATATGAAAACTGATGTTGATGAAAACTGATGGGTAGTAATATGAAGTAATATGATCTTATGAACTGATGTTGGCTGAAGTGAGTATGCTTGTCTGCTAGTTGTTGATGAAGTAATATGAACTTATGAACTGATGTTGGCTGAAGTAAGTAGGATTAACATCAATTTATGAACTGATGTTGACTGGACTGTCTACGTGCTTGTTACCTACATCTCTTAACTTCAACTGTGGTTAGATCTGTGTTATATTTGAAATTGACTTTTGTGTTTACTTGTAATTAGGATTGACATGTCAACGAGTTCAAACAATGATGCTGGATTCTTTCAAAATAAAAGATGCAAATGTGGGAAAAATCAGAAGTGTACATATCAGAATCAGAGAAAAATCCAGGGAAGTTGTATTTCAAGTGTGCAAATAAGGCTTGTGACTACTTTGCGTGGGGAGTGGCTTCTACTAGGAGTGGATCAAATATATGATTGATTTTGCGAGAAACAATGAAGTTGTGAATATCTTGGAACGACTGGAGGCAAACCAACGATAACGACTTGAAGCTATCAAATTCATGATGTTGACAACCATAGTGATGGTTGGTTTTACCATGCTAGTGATGCTGCTCAAGTGAACTTGTATTTCTACTGAGTGTAAACCACTACTTGTAGAATTTGTATTTAGTTTTGAAACTTTTATATGTGCATATAAAATCCAAACAATGTTTAATTAATGAAGTTACTATGCTATGTCAATTGTGTTAATTAATGAAATTGAGTGTTATGTATATGATGTATGAAGATTGATGCTATGAAAAGAAAGTGAATCTGATGCTATGTGAGCATAAAGTGAATATGATGTTGCATGATGGATGATCAATCCTTTACACAGGGCACTGTACTGCAATTCTTCCATGGGTTTTAGCATGTTAAATCATAAAATGCCTAGCTTCTTCAAAGTAATCCTCAAAGAGGCATCTCAAAGCAAGCTTTCTAAACAACAAGTTATATGATCACTCCAACATCCTGCATCACCTCACCATGAGTCAACAAAATCAACTCCTAAACATTTCTCCATGCTGAGACAAGCAAACATATAGGAAATGAAGGCAAAGCCTGCTTGTAGAAACAACAAGGAATTGAACCTCTGCCACAAGGAATTTAACCTATCCAATTTCCCTAATCACCAACCACTAGAAAATATTGACTAAAACAAACATTAATGTCATCCTCACAATAAAGGCATTCTAGATGAAAATAATAAGAACTTTATATATGCATACACACAATTCCATGAAAAAGAACATTGTTCCCAAATATTAAAAATACATAAAAAAGATGTCCATCAAAAATATCCAAATCCCACCAAACATTAAAAATACATAAAAAAAGATGTCCATAAAAAATATCCAAATCTCACCAAACATAAAAAAATACACCCAAATCCACAAATATAACAACATCATCATCTGGTGTGCAAGCTTCCAGGGATGTCTATCCACATAACTGTCAGCAGGACTATGTGAGGCTTGCGACAGTTGGACTGCACTAGTACCTCGAAGCAACTCCTGAAACGATGTCTGAATGGGATACACTAAAGGCATTGAATGAGGCGGCATTGACTGAGGCGTGTTATTTCCCTACAATAGTGATACATTTATTAAAATATTTATAGAATCTATACTACCATTTCAATGTAAATTATGTAAGCAATTACAACTCACATCATATATAGGATACATGACATGATGAACACTTGTACAACCCATGGCAAAGGGAGGTTGAGATTGGGATTCAGGTCGAGATTGGGATTGAGATTGAAAAATATAGATTGCACGACCATGACCCTAAAGTAAACCAACATAAAGAAAAGAATAAGTAAAATGAAAATAAAGTAATAATGCATTTTCATTATAAAAAACAGACAATATGAAATATTACCTCAACATAATTACTACCCATGGCAAAAGGAGGTCGAAATTGACCTTGTGGAGTGTAAACACCCTAAAGTAAACCAACATAAAGAAAAGAATAAGTGAAATGAAAAAAAATTAATAATGCATTTTCATTTTAAAAAACAGACAATATGAAATATTACCTCAACATAATTACTACCCATGGCGAAAGGAGGTCAAGATTGACCTTACGGAGTGTAAACAGTAACACCCTATACAACCAATGCACGAAAAAAAAAAATTTCACATGACTATATTGCAAGAAGAACCAATTGAAGATACGTTGGTTCCGTATGAGGTTCAATTTCCCTAAGGTCTATGCATGTCAAAGGTTGCATACAAAATTAAATATTACTTGTATTCCACCGTGTTGAGATTGACCTTGAGAAGCAAAAAAAGAATCACCCTACATGCATCACAAAAGACCCAAAATAATAAATATCACGCTACTAGTTGCAAGAATAACCAATCCAACAAGATTAATACAAGGTTGCACACAATAATAAATATTACCTGACTAGAAATATTACCCATGGCAACAGAAGGCTCAGATTGACCTTCAAGAATACAAAACCATCACCTTGCAAACAACCAATTTATTTAATTCATTATTTTCCAAACACACATAACACAAAATTGATAACACATAACAATCATACATAACAAAATTAATTACCTGCTTAGATTGCATTCTTTTTTCTTCGCAATAGATTTTTCCATCCCGCCCTTGATCCTCCTTCTTCCTTACTAGTTGCTTGTCTTTTCTTCAGTCCCTTAGCTTGGATTGGAAAATCTTCATATCACTCTGTGGGCATGTGTTAGTTGAGGAATTTCTTATTCAGTGACCTCCACTTGACCACAAGTGTGCACACTTAATTTGTCTTCAACCATTACACTCAATTCTTCACCTTTTGCAAGTGACAAATGATAAGTTTCTTCACTTTCCGCGACTCTACTTGCTATTGCTCTAAACATATTCATCAATGACCTATATTGATTGCTTTGATGTAGTTTCACATCAGCCTTGACATCATACCCACGACTATCTTTCATATTTTCAGCCCTTGCTTTTTTAGTCCATTATTTCAATATGTATTGCGCAGGAAGGTCCGTTGCATTAAATATATCTCTAAGCACCTTCAAACAATGTCAACACACTATGCCCTTCAGTTCAAACTTCTTGCAACTACAACTCAAAGAACCATCTCTATCCATTATCACATTCTTATCTTTGTTTCCATCTACCACTGTTCAAATTGTGAATATGGTACTCTCACCATCATTAAGAGTGCCTACAATGGATGCTTCAATAGATTGCACGTACTCATTTTGAAATTCCTCAAAAATTGTTTTGGTGTAAATATCTGCTATTTGCTTTAACATCAAAGTTGGAATGAAACCTTGGCAATTTTGGAACAAATATATTCGGCTTCCAATTCTTTATACCACTTGTCATAGAGCACCCTCTCGAAATGCATGAAAAATTCCATCAAGTTGTGATCACAATTGAGATAATCCTTCAAACATGCATTGAATGATTCACTTAGTTGAGTAGTACTCATTCCAGCTGCCTAAGAATTCATAATATATGGCCATTCCCATTTGTCCGTCACACCAAAAGTTTGCTTTCCAATGATTGTTGTGTGCATCATACCTATCAAGCATTTGGTCCCATTGTATTCTGAATTCTTCTTCATCATCAATTTCATGCATAAATTTTGAAAACACACCCTTCACCCCTACATCTCCAAAAAGAGAACTTACATGCTTCACAGCATTTTGCATCAAATGCCATGTGCAAAGTCGGTGGTTTGTATTAGGCATGACAATTGGAATGGCCTTAGCCATCGCAGCATCTTGATCTGTGAAAATAGTTTTTGAAGCTTTGTTTGACATTGCCTCCAAAAAAATCCGAAACAACCATGTGAATGATTCAGCAATCTCATCATACATCAACGCTGCACCGAATATAACCATTTCTCAATGATGATTAAATCCAACAAAGGTTCCAAAAGGTCTATGCTCGTTATTTATTTTGTAAGTAATATCAAAGGTCACTACATCACCAAATTGAGCATAGTCCATTATCATTTGAGTATCGGCCCAAAATATATTAGTTATCTGCTCTTCACAATCTAATTGGATTGCATAATAAAAGGATGGATTTTCCACAGTTTTCTTACGAAAGTATTGCAACACACTACCCGCTTCTCCATATTCCAAATATTTTTGTCTCTCCGATCTTAAATAATTTTTTTGGTCCAATTTGGTGAAGCCAAGTGATGCTCTTCCACCAGATTCCCTACCCAATAGCTCATAAGCAGACCTAAGAGGAATTTCAGATTCTGAAGTCAATTCTACTTCAATTGCTTGGGTGGTAGATATTTTTCTTTGGGATGGCAACATATGAACGCACTCTTGACGCACAAGGTCATGATTATGATGTTCAACAAAATCAATTGCAACATATTTTCCTAAATTTCTATCTAACTTTATACTCAATCGGGCACCACAACCACATCTCACCTCTTGTCTCGGAAATTTTACTAGTGGATCTCGCTTGTCAATACCCCGAGTTCCCTCTTTATAACATACAAAAGTCCGTGAAGTTATTTCCTTAGTTTGTTTGTTCTTGTGTGCGTACGACTTCCTAATACTAAAGCCCACATTTCTGCCACAGTTATTGTAAAAGTCATACGCAACTTGTTCAAAGTCAAATGGTATACCCAATTTCGGCTTCTAACCACAACACTACCCAACTCATCAACAACATTATTTTCTTCCATTACCTACAATTGAGTACCATACAAATAATAAAATAAGTTAATTCCCAAAAATTGATGGATAGGATTTTTTAGAAGTGGGCCTAAAAAATTGGTTCTGTAATGCCTAACCGTTGCACCTTATTCCAATTGTTCAATCCAGGGCTACCCATTTATCTTATTATTATGGTAACAATGAATTATAACAATATGGGTGTTGTGTGCACTATTTTATTGGCAGCAATGCACAGTTTTTACCTAGCTTTCAAGCAAAAAACCAGGAATTGAAGTCATACAAACCAAGAAAAATAACAGAAATATTAAATCATTGTTAACTGCACCATCACTGGGTCAAAAAGCTCAATATATTAAGCTGAAAGCTACATAAAAATTGAAGAACACAACGAAAAAAAATGAAAAACCCAGAATTGATACTTGATATTATGAGCAGATAACTGAACAGAACACAACATCACTTGGGCATTTATATTTTTCCATAATCTTTTTTGACTTTTAGAAACAAAACTTAGCCTAGACATTGAACAAAGACATACAGATTAAAATGAATAATCATTTAAAACCCAATTCAGCTATCGTCCAAGCACTGAGTTTAGGTTTAATTGAAATGGGAAATCACAATAAAATCAAACAATACCCAGTCATGAATCATGAATGTAGATCACAAAGAACACAGAAATGCACACATAGCTTCAGAAATTTCAGAAATTTCAAACAACAAAGACAAATATATATATATATGTATATATCAGCGACAAAAATCTGAAATGATGATCTTGATTAATGTCACTTATTTTACCTCGTCATGGCCGCAATCTCGCCTTACCGTCGCGTCGCATCCCTCCGCCATTCTCCGTCCTTCGCTATGGCCGTCTCCTCTCTCCGCCATCCTTCGTCCTTCGCCGTCGCGCCCCTCCACCATCCTTCGTCCTTCGTCTTCGCTGTCGCCGTCGCCATCGCCATCGCCATCGCCATCGCGCCCCTCCACCATCTCTCTCATCTCTCAGCTCTCTCTCTCTCTCTCTCTCTCTCTCTCTCTCTCTTCGTCTACCGTCTCTCTCTCAGTTCGTTAGGGCTAAACTAAACAAAACAAAACACAGAGCTCCTGGGTAGAGGAAGATGATAAAGAAGTGGGAAACTCAAATTTTGGAGAAGAAATTAAAAAAAAAAAAAAAACAACAACTTACCAAAACGACGTCGTTTTGGAGAGGGCGGCAGGAAGGGCCGCAGGAAAGGGCGACCGAGGATCCGTATTCGAACTAACTCTGCCCCATAACTCATTATAAAGAAAAAACAATCAATTTTGTTCCGTTAGGTCGCCCAGAAAATGCAAGAAAATAAACAATAAATAAAAATCAATTTCAAATCAACACCCAACTGATACCAAGCAAAATTTTGAACATTCTTAAACTAAAATAGCAAAATACCACACCTGATAACTCATTATTTTCTCTTTAGACATTTTTCCAAAAACCCATATACACAAATATATATATATATATATACAAATCAAAAATTAAACATTACAGAGCACATTCTATGCCTACACCAACTGATTTAAAGCAAAATTTTCAACTTTCTTACACAATTAGCAAAAAAAAAAGACTCAAATACACAAATATATATAGAGAGAGAGGGGTGGTTGGTGCCTTTGGATTTTGAACCAAGTAGTGTTTGGAATCTACACCCAACTAATCTAAAGCAAAATTTTCAACTTTCTTACACTAAATTAGCGAAAGAAGAACCTAATTACACACACACACATATATATATAGAGAGAGAGAGAGAGAGGGGGAGGGGATTAGGACCCAAATACACAAATATATACATATATATTATATATATAGAGAGAGAGAGAGAGAGAGAGAGAGAGAGAGAGAAAGAGGAGGGGATTGGTGCCTTTGGATGTTGAATCCAGTGATATTTGGAAATACTTGCAATTAAGGAACCCAAGTCACATTCAGTTTCAATTCCAAGACGAAGGCACTGGTGAAAGAGACACAAATTGTTAAAGATAATTTTACAGAGTGTTGGGTAAATTATTTGATAATCTTGTGTATTTTCATTCTTCATAGTAGATTGATTAGTGACTTTTTGCCCGTGATTTTTTATCACAATTGGAGGTACTCTAACTGTGGCTTTTTCCATACAAAAAAAAAAAAAATCATTTTTGTCGATTTGTTGATTGCAGAACAACAATCTAAACCACTTTCCTACGTGTTAAATAATTTAAATTGTTAGTTTTGTTTGTTTGGGAATTATTGTAATTAAATCTATTTCGAATTACGAATCACGTAGGTTTTTCAAAACATATTAATGACTTCTTTGGAGGTAATTAAATAAAGAAGAATATGAGAAAAAAGAACTGAATTGGAATTAAACTGATAAAATTATCACTTGTTAAAAATTACAAGAACTTAAATGAGCATAAAGAAATTTTAAAAAAAAAAGACTAATCGACAAAGAATTTGTAACCAATTAAAGCTTAACTACTCCTAGATAGAAACTACTCTTTGAATTCACGTGTGTGTCATTTTCTCTCTGAGGTCTTAAGCTTTTATACTTGCTTGGCCACCCTCTAATGCAGCAATATCTCCATGATCTTACCTTCCTTTTATCCATACCCCTTCCTCATAGGAATTGCTTTGTAGATTTTGTATTTTGACTTGGTTTTGATTCTTTAATTCTAATAACTAATTTTCAAATGACTGCAATAGCTAATTTTTCTGGCTTTCCATTTAACATGTCATCATACAATGTCATACCACGCCATTAACACACCTGTCATGCCGCGTCAACATATCTGTCGACAAGTAATTTTTTTTATTAAAATTTAGTGCCAACAACAATAGTAATAACTATGGCCAAGTTTATTCTTTAAAAATAGTTCGTGTTTTGAATCGACATATCACAATTAGCAGGCTACCATCAATTAAACTAGATTTGGTCATAATTGACATGTCACAATCAATAAAAAAATAAATTGTGGTGTCAACACTATCATATTAGAATTTGAAGACATTTAACTCAAAATAGGTTTTAAAAAAAATATACTCCTGGATCACATAAACCAAGGTTTTGTGACTTAGGCCACCAAATGTGAGAGAAGGCTCTACTAAGATTATTTACTAACTTGTCAAATTACATATTTTTTAGTCTTTAGTCATTTTAAGAAATTGGGTAAATTGCACTATTTTCTGAAATTTGAAAAAAAAAATGCAATTAAGTCCCATACTTAACATAATTACACTAGTCTTTCTTGAAATTTTAATTCATATATCAATCAGGTTTTTTTCATCAGTAATTTGTATGAATGAAAAATGATATTGTCATATGTTTTCAACTAAAATATACATTTATCTTTGTTTATTTCAATATTTACTCACTATTTATACTAATTTCAATCATTTAACCTTATTAAAAAAAAAGTTCATATAATTATGTCAAAAATATATGACTAATTATATTTTTCACGTAACTTTAAGGGATTTAAGTGTAATTTATCCTAAGAAATTTGGTAAAGTCCTGCGGTTGATAATTATGTTGAGTACACTTTTGGAAAGTAAGTCAGGACATCAAGCCCAAGAATTATGCACAGAAAAAAAAAATACTACTTTAGGATATATAATTATGTTGTTGGGCACTTCTAATTATCAATGATTGCATACTTCTAAACAATGCAAACCAACTTACTAATCCTAATTGGGACACAATGGCAAGAGACAATAATAAAGCACTTACATTACATGTCCTTAGTTTTTAGTTTTTTGACTTCTACAATTTATGACGGTTTTGAACTTATTTACTAGCTTCCAAGGGTGACACACTCATTTTTATTTTCTTTAGGCCATTGGATGAAATTACATGAAAATGAAGATAAGCACAAAAGAAAAAGATGAAAAAGTAAAGTACGCAAGGACTGATTGAGGGTCTGGAAGGAATAGACTAGATACATACTTAATATAATTTGTACAAAATGATTGTACTCATAATCCCGAAATTAATAGATCGAATTTTATTAACAAAACCTAAATGATTGAAGTTTGCTTGTCTCAATCCAAATGTCTCCATTAGGTCTCTAGATTTGTACATACAGAATCAATAATAGAGATTCATAAATTTACATCACTCTTTAAATGGGGACTGTGGGGGTCAGTTTTTCTTTAGGAAATGCAATGATTTTATAGCTTCAAAATTAACTTTTTGATAGGAGGAAATGAATCTTTTCTCAGATGTGCCAAGTTAAAGTAATGTGATGCACACTCTATTGGTCCCACATATTGTTTCTTAATGGAAAACATCTAAACAAAATTTTCTTCAAAAGAAGGGGGAAGTCATCATGCTTATTACCTCTCTTTTTCCTTCATACTCAAGTTTCTGAAACACATGTTATTCATGAAAAAGTGAGATTAAGAAAAAACTATAACTAACCATGTACTCCCATTTTGTTGTTCAGTGTTTGGTTTTATTATTTGGCTATTTGAACTTTTTTTTATGATGGAAAACTCCAATTGGTTCATCCTGTCATTCAGTATAATGTCTTATGAATAAATTTAGAATAAATGCAATTACTCATAAATTATGTGGGGTCTTGCTACATCCCCCTAATTTCCCTCCCCCTAATCCCCTTAATTTCCATATCAAGTAAAAAAAAAAAAAAAAAAAAAAGGAAACAGTTTCCCAAATTAGAAATTAGGGGGATTAGAGGGAGGGAAATTAGGGCTCCAAATCATTTTCCAATTATGTGTATAGGTTAAGCCACGAGTGTTTTGAGCCTTGTGAAAGTCAAACATGAGACACTCCGGAAATTATCCCATTTTGAATTTGGTAGAAAATTTTGATTTGAGAATAATCCTAATCAGTGTATTTGGTTTGAGTTTTTTGAATTAAGTTTTTTGAAAATTGAGTTTTTTGGTTTTCGTATTTTTTTGTTTTTAGTGAATATTTTTAAAATTTTAAATATTTTTTTTACTTTTTTAGGTGCACCTTACTTAGATGTATCTAAAAAGTAAAAAATTTGTGAAAAAATATTTTTAAAAATTAATAAATACATAAAAATATAAAAAAATGTACCGAATTCTCGTATTTTTTTTGTATTTTTGGTATTTAGTGAATTTTTAAAAGGTTTTTTTCAAATTTTTTTTACTTCTTAGGTATATATATGTTAGGTATGTTTAAAAATTAAAAAAATTGCTCAAAATATTAAAAAAAAATCAGTAATAACAAAAAAACACGGAAAATAAAAAAGCAGAATTTTCTGAAAAGTGTTTTTGAAAAATGATAACCAAGCATTGTCTTGTGATGATTATGGGTGGAATCTAAATTAATTGGTGTTATTGGTTTATCAAAGATTAAATCATCAGCATTAGCAACCTATCTTTAGAATTGACTTTCTTAAGAATAGATTGATCTTCCCATCAGTGAATATGAAGCCCATCACTACATCACACCTTTTCGACAAAACCACCATTTGTTTAAAAACTTGAGGGCATGCTATGAGAATAAGCAAAGTATTTAACATCTATCACATCTCAATCAAATAGTTTTGATTTGCAACTGTAAGTTAAAAAAAAAAGGGCATCAAATTTATGGGAGGCATGCTTTGGGTACATATGTAGCCACTCATGCTAGTGTTGTCACATTAGCTTCAAATATTATTAGCTTTTGGTAAGGTTTACAATTTATTTCTCTCTCTCTCTCCTTTTTCTTTTTTTTAATACAGAAAACAAGAAATATATGTTTGTCTACTGAAAACAAGAACAAAAAAAATTGTCTAGCACACATGATTCCAAAGCATGCAAAAAATGAAATTAAGAAAATATGTTTGAGTGAGTTGTTGAAGGAATAACCTGACAGGTTGTCAAAGGTGGTGACGAGTAGGAGAGGATGGAGAAGGAACTAGTGAATCAAATCTTGCTTTCGAAACAAGTGAGCACACAAATATTTTGTTTTCTACAATTTAATAAATTTTGAAAATTGTTTACATTTTTTTTTTTTTTTTTTTTTTGAGTGAAAACAATTGTCAAACATGTTTTCATTTACAATTTCCAAAATTTTCAAAATATAAAACACTTAACATAAACGTCACCAAATAGACCCTAAATAAAGATATAGCTTGGGAATATGCTTTTGCTAACAACTTTTGGAAATACAAAGTGAAAGTTGTTGGAAGGTTTTATAAAGCTAACTTGTTGGTTGAATGATTGAGGGGTCAAAAAAGAATGGTATACTTCATTCAACTTTATACATACATATACACTTTATTTAGATCAAAATAAATTTCTCTAAAGTGAACTTTGATAATGGGTTAATATTGGCAAAGAGGAGGGGGGGTTTGTGGGGACATGAAAAGCCACAATGGCTTTGTCAACTAGAAAATAAAGTGTATGAATTGTAGATTACAATACAAACTAAGTGAGAGTTAAAACATCAATCATTTTCGAAGACCCATTAAAGGGCCAACAAGTTGCATGGGATTCCCCTAATGTAAAGAAGTGATTGTGAGAACATTATTAGGTCGGTGAATTGCCTTTTTCCATTTCAAATCATTTTGTTTCGTTTCATTTCATTTCAAGCATATGAGAAATGGATTGATTCATGTGGGATTGAAAGGGTTGGACCCCATTGTTGTTGTCTGACATTAGGTTGTGATTAAGTTGCACCGACTGAGTTTGTGTGTTTTAATAGGCTTGTTATGCAATAATATATCAAGGGGCAAATTGTGATTTTGTTTTAGTTTTGCTCTTATTTGTTTTGAAAATTAAACTGATTTGGATCCGGATTGGGCATTGTTGATGATTAAGTGACTTAAGTGTCTGCCAGTACGAGGAAAATTAGGTATACCAACTACAAACTTCATGCTTGTTTGTTTGGACAGAAATATTAAAACATTTTCCTAGATTTGATTGTGACCTTGGAAATTAAGGTATTAGTAGTGGTTAATTATGGTAGTGGTGGAACAGGTGGAGGTGGTGGTGGTGGTGGTAGTTGTGGTGGTGAAGATGATAGTAGAGGTACAGTGGAGCGGTGGTGGTGGTGGTGATAGCGGGTGGTGATATGGTGGTGGGGCAGCAGTGGTAGGGATGGTAGGGTGTAGGGCAGTGGCAATGATTGTGTGATGATGGCAGTGGCAACGGTGGTGATGGTGGTTGTTTAATTGAAGTGAAGGCGACAATAATGTTTATAGTGGTGGTGGTGATGGTGGTGGTGGTGGCAGTGGCAGTCACGGCAGTGGAGGTATAATGACGTAGAGCAGCTGAGGTGGTGGTGGTGGTGGTGGTGGTGGTGGTGGTAAGGTGGTGGCCAATAGCGGTGGTGGTGATGATAATGGTGGTAAGACTAGTATATTTCATTATCTTTGGAACACGTTTCACTTTTTAAAGGAGAAAAATTTTATATCAAAATTAACTCATCTTTAATTGAGCATAAAAATATTTTTTATTATTTTTATTTTGCAACATACCAATATTAAAAAATATAAATATATATATATATATATATTTTTCTACCTAACAAACAAACACAAGTTTCATCTAAAACCTGTGATATATGTATACATGTATAATTATTGATTTATGGGTACATCTTTCCAGTCTAATTTATTAGAGATTAGAAGGTGTTGTTGGATCTCGGTGGGCCCGACTCCAAGCCTACCTCAATGACCCAAACCATTCAATGTGTTACTCGTCGAGTATATCATCTTTGCAAAAAATCACATTAATCAGACATCTATAATCACTTAATTAAATTACATTTATTTCAACGACAATTATGATTTTAAAAATAAATTGCATACACAAATGCAATATAATCAAGTGGCTATCGACGTCCGATTAACTTGACTTTTTACAGAAATGATATACTCGACGAGTTTTACAAATTAAATACCTTGGATCGTCAAGGTAGGCATGGAGGCCCAACAACACCTCCAATATGTTTCCGGACTAGACAGCCATTCGATTTATATTGTTTGAACTTTATTTCACTAACGTTGTGTTTGATTGAGGGATTTGAGGAGGAATTTAAAAAGGAAAAAGGAAAAAATGTGTGAAACTAGATGACATATAAATATGTTTTATTCATATTTTAACTATCTTTTCTATTTTCCTTTTTAAATTCTTCCTCAACTCCCCAACCAAACACAGTATAAAAGAAAGTAGAAATTGATTTGCATACACACTAACATGACAAAATATTATAATCACATTTACAGTTTATTTGTCTTGGCGTGCTTTGTTTATTTTCCACTCTCGATCTCTTTTGTAAAATAGCAAAAGATTCCATATGTAATTTCTAAACGAGATTGTGTTCCGGTAAAAAAACATCATGACTCGGTCCCTGAATAAATACAAGATTATTACACTCCTAAGATAAAAACTGCCATCACAAGATCTACTTTGCCCAAAACTCTCACTTCTCAAACATTGAATCCAAATCAGTGGCAAAAGGCATAAACCTTCTTTTGATTTTCGAGACAAATTAAAGGAAAGAGAGGAATGGACCTCAGATCTAGAGTGCCAATGATTCTGACCTAAATATTCAATTTTCCTTCAGCAAACCCCAAAAGTGCCAAACTGCACTTGTTTTAGGCAAATCCAACTTCAGCCAATAATTGAAAAGTTGAAAATCCAAACTTTTTATTCTTCGATGATCGCTAACATTTCTCCAACTTCACTGCTGAAGTTAGAACTCCAAATTCTGTGAATCCATATTCTAAGTATAACCTACACCATATGACATATGAAGCACAAGTACACAAGTACCAAATTATAAATCTACAATGATGTAATTTTACTAGGGATATCACATATCACTGAGAAAGACACAACCATAACAAAGACACAACCAACAATACCAATTCAAACATTTTCCGAACTAACCAGAAACAAACACTTTACATAAAACACAGAACCCCCAAACAAACCGACAACAAGGAAAAAAAAAAAAAAAAAAGTTCATCTAACAAGTTTGGCGCTAATAATATTGCAATCTGCCCAATGGGATACACTGTCGACTTTTTTCGTCACACTTCAACAAGTCACCACGATCACTTGTTTATTTTTGTGTGAAGCAAACCGTTTCCACATTGTGCCCTCCTTTCCTTATCAACCACACTAAACACCACAGCAAGCTTTTGATGCGGACTAGGAAAGAATTTTCAGTAAGTAGACTCGTGACTTTGACTTGGACTATCTGCATGCATATCCATGGAGGAATCATTGGAGTTCAAGGAATTGGAATCCCGGTTCTGTTGTTGCACAAAGTTGGGTTCGTTGTTCCTAAATCCTTGTGCAATATGATAGTTCTGGAGGCTCCGACGAACGGGACTTGACAGAGCATTTGAGAAAACATAATTCTTGGGCTGCTGTTCTGAGTGCTCTGTTTGAAACCCTTGCGCAGCATTCGGTGCACCAGATGAGCCTGAAGAGACTAGGAAACCTGAATTTGTAGAGGGCATTGTGGACTGTGAATGATGATTTTGGGGTGGAGCTCTAGGTGACACTGATGGCTCCTCTCCGCAATAGTCCAGCTCAGTCTGCACCAAGATAACCAACACAAATTCCACTCTGAGCTAAAATGGAATCAGGTAAAATCAACCTTAAAAAAAAATAAAAACAAAATAGATCTCGGAACCAACATCAGCGGAACACTGAA
Source organism: Camellia japonica (assembly GCA_030407325.1). Classification (NCBI taxonomy): domain Eukaryota; kingdom Viridiplantae; phylum Streptophyta; class Magnoliopsida; order Ericales; family Theaceae; genus Camellia; species Camellia japonica. The sequence goes on from JAPPVO010000036.1 coordinate 96,745,474, forward strand.
CTATAGAAACTAAGAAAAAATTGGCTGTCCAGGGAAATGCAACAAAAACCAGGATTGCACAGAATTCAGATGTGCAACCACGCACTGTTGAATTTTCAAATATGCACGATAATCTGCATAATTCAATTGAGACCTGAAGTTACAAGATAACCGAAATAAACAAAGGTAAAAAGGAAAAATCATTTTTAAAATAAAAAATGGTCATTTGGTCAAGGTCATGGACAAAATTGTGTGTCATTTACAAAATAGGGAACGTTCACAGATGATAGTACATCTCAGATTGTCAATAAAGTTGTGGGTGGTCTAGAGTGGTGTGCAAAGACTGGACCTGCTGGAAATTATGGTAGGCACAAAGCTGGGAAAGGACAACCCGCACAAGTGGCCCAATGGCTAAAGGGTTGAACATTACAGGGGAGTTACTATGGTGTAATTCCCAGAGGTCACATATTTGATTCTCACTCAAAACAAAACATTTGGATATGACCGAGGTGCGTGGTTTACAAGTAATTGCATGTATTTAGAGTTTAATTATAAGGTGAAGGACAACCAAGGGTGGAGAGGGGTAGAGATGAAGCGGCCTGAGAGAGAGAGAGAGAGAGAGTAGCAGTGAGGTGGAAGCCTCCAGGTGGAGAGTGATGGTAACCAAGTATGAAAAAGGTGGAGCACAGCACTAAGATGGAGGCCTCTCTTATTTTAACCTGGCATCCATATATACAGTGGAGATGACATGGCACCATGGCCTGCCACTTGGAGATCAATATGTTAAAGGGTTTTGGAGATGACGCTATGCCAAGGCCTACATGTGACAATCTGTATACAGATGCGTACAAAAGTCAAGTCCCAAATCTAAAAAACCAACATATAGAAATCTATGCTCTTTGCTGTTGTAGGTTATGCTTTTCTAGATGGTATTGGTATTACATTCACAGTCAAAGTTGTGTTGTTGATACTTGATGAGTGAGAGTTATGGCTAGTTTTACGTTCTAGTTATGGGAGTTGTTTTAATTGTTTGTTAAGATATTGCAGGTTCTGCTTGTTCAGGAGTATGCCCCTTTTGTCCTTGTAGATATTTTTTACGTCTTCACTAAAAAAAAGGGGGAAATATAAGGTAAATAGGAAACAGCAAAAATAAATGCAATCAATTGAGTGCAAGTGAGAATATTGAATCTGTGTTCGCATTGTGCAAGTGGGTGCAAGGATGATCAAATATTAAATGTTTTGCATCAAGGAATATTTATCTAGATCTCACTTAAAATTAGACAGCATGTCCCAAGGAATATTTTATAGCAAATCAAACAGCAATTCCCAAGAACGATTTATACGAAGGCTACTAGCTATGAAGCATGGATATGGATACGATAAGATACGATATGATTACTGCAATAAGGAAAAATCTTTAGAAGATATGACGCCCAAACGACCTTTAGTGCTAAGAAACCATCATTAGAATTAGATAATAGTTTAAGAGCCAATAGTCAATTTACTTTCTTTTTAGTGGATACGTTAATTTGATAAAATCTAGAAAAGTAGGGTACTGCTTTAATCTCACTATTTTATTCTTCGGTAAGAAATAAAAATATTGAAAAATTATTCTTATATTTATTTTAACAATATATACTCTAATGCTATGCAAAAGTTTATTACAGTCTCAATTTCATAATAGTTGGATATGTGACAAGTGTCCAAAAAGTATCCAATAAAGTATAAGATACATTTAGGAAGTATCTAATAATGCGTATCCATGAATATCCAAAGAGTATCGGTATCCGATATGGATACGACAACCTTTTAGAAGTATTTGTGATTAATATACATATCAAAATTAACATAAAGTACAATATACATTTAGGAAGAATCTGATACGCATCCACAAGTATCTAAAGAGTATTGGTATCTGATACGGGTATGATATGGATACACCTCCCTTTTAGAAGTATTTGTGCTTCATAGGCTACTAGTTGCCAGTGTGATAAACTAAGTCAAGTTGTAGAATGGTACCACAATACATCATTCAAGACACATTGGCAGCCCCAAAATCATTTAAGGCCTCGTTTGGCAAGTGCCCCTTTTAGCCAAAAAGTCAAAAAGTTACTAAGGGTTGGTTTGGGATGTTCTAAAAAAGTGCACTTTTTGACTTATTGGCTTATATGGGTTGGGTTTGGGTTGGGTTTGATGTGATGTGTTAGAGAGGTGATGTGATTTAAATAAGATGATGTGACTTAAATAGAATAGTGACTTTTTGACTTTTTGTATTATTTAGTAGATGCCAAACTTGGCCTAAAAAAACCAAAAAGCCAACAACCCATACCAAAAAGTCAAAGGTTCTCTTTTCTCTCTACTTTTTGCACATCTTTTCATAAAAAGCCAAAAAGTCATCCCAAACATACTAGTTTTTTTTATATCACATTTTAGTCAAAAAGTCAAAAAGTTACTAAAAAAGCCTGTTCCCAAATGAGGCCTAAATATATATCAGACATGCCTTATAGGTAGTCTTACAACAAACGACAAACAACAACGACCATATAAAAAAGGCTAAGAAAAAAGGTTGAGAAGAAAGCTAAAACCTGCAGGTAGGTGAGTATGTCAACAGTGTTTACTCTGGATCCTCCCTCTTGTTGTCTCAAAATCCACTGATAGAGTTTTTCCTGCAAAAGATGAATCAAATTATGGCAGTGAATGTCAGATTACCCTCCAAATTCAAAAGATTTACAACTTCTATTGTAGCACGTAAGATGAGAGTGCCAAACATGAAACATCGGAAGTAGTATCACAAAAAGATTGCAGAATGATATCCAACATTATCACTTCCTACAAGAAAGTTTCTCTTTGGATGCTGCTTAGTAGACAAAAATATAATCCCATACAAAAAAAAATTAAGGAAAAAAAAAAAAGAGATTAAAGCCAAAGTACAAATTCAATATGTCTACCATAGGAAATATGCAACAGCCATATCTCCAGTGTTTTAAAAAGCCCTAAGCACATCGAGGCGCCAAGGTCACCTGGAGCCTAAGCCCCGAGACGCGAGGCGAGGCGCGCGCCTCACCAAAGCGAGGCGCAAGTTATAGAAGTTAAGCAAAAATATTAATAAAGCACAATTTCCAATATAAACAAATATTTAATATGTATATTATTAATTTTTTAATAAGAAAAAAAATAATTAATTTTTTAATATATATATATTATTTAATTTATTTATTATATTTTTTAAATAATGTGTTTTAATTATTTTTTTATTTTATTTTATATACATGTGTTTATTTTTAAATAATTAATGTATTTTATTTTACATATTATCTATAAGTATATTATATATTATATAATAGGTATGGTATAATATTATATATATAAATCAATTATATTTTATATATTAATCAATTATATTTTATATATTATAAGTACATGGTATATTATATATTTTATATAATAGGTATATTATATAATATTATATATATATCAATTAATTTTATATATTATAATCAATTATATTTTATATATTATAAGTATATTGTATATTATATATTTTATATAATAGGTATATTATATAAATTATATATATATATGAATATATATTATATATTTTATATAATAGGTATATTATATAATATTATATATAATATATGAATACAGAAGATAAAGGGGAGATAGATCGCGAGAGAGAGACAGTGATCATGAAGAGAGAGAGAGAGCTCGCGATCGCGAGAGAGAAGGCGAGAGAGAGAGCTCGCGATCGTGAAACGAAGTAGAAACAAAGAAGACAGAAAGAAGGGAAGAGAAGACAAAGCAGAGGAGAAGAAGCAAAGAAGAGAAGAGAAGAGAAGAAGAGGAGAAGAGAGCAGACCTGGGAGTGGAAGAAAGCCGAGGCGCACAAGGCGCTCGCCTTGCGCTTCGTAATAAGGCGCTCGCCTCATCGCCTAGGCAGCGCTTCACCTGTGTCGCCTCGCCTCACCATGACTGAGGCGTAAAGGCTGCGCCTCGCCTCGCCTTGAGCTTAGGCGCGCGCCTAAGTGCGCTTTTTAAAAACTGCATATCTCCAATACAAGTATGGCCAAAAAAAAGAATAGAACCCAGGCTTTTATAGATATAACCTAGCTTCACTTCTCAAAAGGATAGGAAATATGCAACAGCCAGATCTCCAATACAAGTATGGCCAAAAAAAACAATAGAACCCAGGCTTTTATAGCTATAACCTAGCTTCACTTCTCAAAAGGTCCTAGGAATATTAAATGAGTGATCTTTCAGTGCATCCATTACTTTGTATTATACAAAGCCAAGGCACAACTAGGATAGCCTAGTGTGACAAACTCACAGGAAAATTGAGCAACCTCTTGGTTTAATGATACCTGTTGGGCTCCTTGAACTGATCTTGACATTAGAGATTGAGAGTTCAAGCCACCCTAAGCTACCTTAAGACAATAAGGTAAAATTAGCCATGATGCAATGCTCTCATATTCATACGTATGTAGCACAAAAATCAATAAGCAATCAATTTCTTTCACGTTGAAGGGAAAAAAGAAGGCATTGCCCATTTTTTTTGAAAAGTTATCTAGTAAACCACAACTTCCGAAAGGCTAAAAGTTTTAGGCTTATGGCTGCTAGGACCAATTTTGTGTTGCCATCTTCTCAAATTTCAACAGCATTTGAATGAGTTTCATCATAGCCACCACTTTGCTTGTTGCACTTGCATAAATTTAAATACTTATTGGGCAAGTATAGCATCTTGAGTTTCTTATAGATCTTGACTACAGATAACTCACCGTAAAACAAGTACAAAATAGGTATTTCTGGATTTTCACAGTAGAAACAATTGAATCCTCGTTCATCATGACATTAAACTAAATGCATAAAGATTCCTACTAATTATTAACAAAAATATCAATTGCACGGTCCCATATTGATGCATGTTATGCATTGATATTGGTAAATCACAAGTCCGACACCCAAATGAGCGTCCTTCTAAGCCAAGCTAAAGGAATTCTGGCAAAGTCCTCTTCATTACATAGATAACATATCAGTCATTCACTTCATGTGTGTGACATCACTTGTGAATATGGCATCCCCCACAATTGATGATCTGTAGTAACTGGAAGAACATTGATAACAAGAACAAAGACGAATTCTTTGCAACCAACAGTATTATTAAATCACTTCTAAGCTTCAAATAATGATTAAGTAATAATTTTGAAAGAACCAGCAAATGAGGCAGAAACTTAAGGACAAATGTTATGCATCACTTCTAGTTTATTTGCAACACATCGCCACACCATCCTTTCCGCATACCAAAAGCCACAAGTTGCACCTGACAAATATGTACCCTAACGCTGTGTTTGGTTAAGGGATTTGGAAGGGATTTGGAAAGGAAAAAGGAAAAAGTGTGTGAAACTAGGTGAAATGTAGGCATATTTTATTTATATTTCACCTACCTTTTCCCTTTTCATTTCCAAATCTCCCAACCAAACACAGTGTGAGGGAATCTACAACAGATTCCATATAACTATCCACTAGGAGAATACTGCTGAAAGCTTGGAGTCACGTGCAAGCTTATCAGAAACAACTTGATTGCTTCTACTATACGAGAATAAAAATTATAGCACTACTACTCCCAAAATTGAACCTTCAGAATTGTGCCTCTTTGACACATGTCCTTTTCTCAATCTCTCACTATAAAAGTTCAGCAGATCAAGATCATCATTTGTTGCCTCCTGCACATAACATGGATTAATATATGGCAGTTTTGAGGCCGAATAACAACGTTCAAGACGACAAGCTGTTTCCAACACATCAAACCAATCTTCAAACAATTGGATGAATTGTGCCTCTAGTTGTGCATTTCATGCAACCCTATCGTATTCATACACTTTCTCAATTTTGGTATTCCAACCACCACAAGGTCCATGCACCATGATCGGGAACTGAGCAAGGCTCTGATAGCAACTGATGTAGCAAAAACGTGTAAGAATAGAATCCGTAGTAGCAAGAACACTACAACTCTTCTAAAACTCAATTGAATCCGAATATTACCAAAATAATGGAAAAAAGAAAGAGAAAATTCTCAAAGATTTTGTATTTTTCATCACCTATCAACTGAAGAGCCATAAAGCTTACATCATTATTTATAATAAACTAAAGTTAATTCTTGTATAACAAGAAACTAATAAAATAGGATAAATAAATTAGGAAATTTATTAATTTTAGCCTATTCCAATTAAACCAAATAGTCCTAATCAAATAGTAATTCCAAAATAATAAAATTAAAATTATAGATAAACTCTCGACTATATCATCATCAGACAGGAGAAGAGAAATAGGGACTGAAACATAAGGCTACCATAAACATAGCCTATAATATATTTCCCCAATAACATGTTAGCACAGTTCTTTTAACCTTAATCTAGAAGTATGTGCTGATATTGTTTCTCAATGCATATTACCCAAAGTGGGTCAGACCATTATTTTTTGATTGGTCAAAATTGGGCCACACCATGACACTTTCTCTTCTACGGATTTTAGTCTCCCCTATACTTGTTTATGTTTATTATTTGCTTTAATGCTACACTAACATAGCAATAATGCATCAACTTTACGTAGTACCAAATCACTCATTTTTTTCAACAAAAAGCACAAAAACAAATCACTCACTTTGGCATAATTGGACTTCAATCTATATACTAAATAAGCATCCTCATCTGAAGTTAATCCAAACTTTTGTGATCCGCCAAGAAATTACTTGACTTTCTTATGAGAAAAAAGGGATTTCTACAACCAACTTGTCCATAAACTAGTGAACACAATCATTTAGAAAATTCATTAAAACCATAGATTTAAAAGAAACATAATAGAGAACAAAGACTCATGTCCACCACCTCTTCGTGAGAAAACAATATCAAATATCTTACTATTATTTTGTTTCCTTTTTGCATTTTTTTTATCTCTAAATGCCATACTACTATACTAGAACCCTTTCATGCCATGAATAACAGCAAATTATACTTCCTAGGCATAGTTGTCAAATCGGAATTCGAATCATGAATCAAAATGATATTATACCGAATCGCGAATCGCGAATCGAATCGAATCGAATCGTGAATCGTAAAAAGTCAGTCACCTTTTTTAATTACATAAAAAATATATCTACACACTTAGATATTAAATATATCTAATAAATATGAAATATTTAGACTTAAATCAATAAAAATATTGTTTTAAATGATGATCATGTGGTCTGGGTCAGAAGTTAACACTAGTTCCCATGTTTACCACTTCACTTTTTCCCTTTTAGATATTATTTCTTATCAACCGTTCTTAATAAAGAAAGCAAACAAAGACAAACTTTTGATTTCCAATTAACAATAACTCAACAACAATGTTTTTAACTTTTTACAAGGTTAAAGAACCAAAATCTTTAAACTTTTTCAAAAATCTCACTTGATGCCTTCAAAAAATTCATTTTGTAAATGCTAGTGCTTAGATAAAATTGAATATGTAAGCCTAGAATATTCTAGAGAGAAAAAGTTCATTTTTTTCCACCAAGGTTGAAGTATTTGAGAGTAAATAGAGAGGGAAAAAGTTAAAAGATAACATATAGTAATCCTAGAGACCTTAAAAAGGTTGTATGAAGCATTTTCCAACAATAAAAAGTCAAAAAAAAAAAAAACCCAAGCATCGATTTTAGCAAATCGAATCGATTCACGATTCAGTTCACCAATTTACCGATTCACCTACGATTCATAGCTATTTCTGATTCCCACAACCTGTTCGAATCGATTACCTACTGAATCGAATCGAATCGAATCGTACGATTCTAATAACAAAGTTCCTAGGTAATGAAAATCATGAAATATTCCCTTTTTTAAAAATTATGTTTCATAAGATTTATGTAGTCCAATGTTGGCTTTCTTGCTTTCTACTTCTTCAACTTTAGCTACATGGTCTCTATGATTACTTATCTCAATTGCAACAAATAAATGCAGTCTACTTTTGCCACCATGAACAAGCCCAAAATTTAACATCTCCAGTGAATTGTTTCTCTTATCAAGTGGACCAAAAAAAAATAAGAAGAAGAATATTCTAATTTCAGCTTACAATTTTTACTCAATATGTTTGTTTAAAATCAAATTCCTTCCTTTCAATTATGCTGCTCTTACCTCAAATCAAACCAACCAAGTATTAAACTAAACTCATTACTTATCAAAATCCAAGCCCTTTGCTGTCAATCTAAATGCACTTTTTCTATTGTTTTATTCAATACTTCACTCTTTGATAGTATAGAAGTTTCAGTTTATCATCTTTTAGACACACACAGTATCAAGCTATCAACACCACATTAATCTTCGGAGCAAACCTTTGGTCATGTCTTCAATTAATATTTTAATTGTTTATGTAGATTAAAATAAAGTCCTCTCCCGCTTGAATCTACAATTCAAAGTATTAACAATAATAATAATAATAATAAATCAAAATTTGAATATCAAAAATGAATTTTCTTCAGTTATGGTGACTTAAAATTGGCTTTAGTTGTTTGATCTAGCAATGCTTTCAATCTATACACAGAGGTATATAGATGGCCCATTGCAGCACCGACTCAACAATTAAGCAAACAAAGTTGTTGCTTTAGGCATCCAATTTCGAAAGGCCCAGCTCTAATTTTGTTCGTTAAAGGCCTAAAAAAAATATATTTCCTATATATTAGTACAAAAAAAATTTCTTGCCTAAAGATAACAAAACAAAATCATTATAATTGGCCACTCATCTACACTATCAACTGAGAGGCAATGTAGAATCCTTGCCAAAAGCATGATTGATTTTTTTTTTTTTTTTTTTTTTTTTTTGGTTATTCGGGGCTTTTTCTTAGTTGTTTATTTCTTTCTTATTATGGAGCTCTTTCTTGTATCAATATTATATTTGTTGGCATGTATTGTTGGAGTTTCTTAAATAATTGATTATCCAGTTCAATGTAATTTTCTTGATATTTATAAATAATCCCCAAGTGATTGGGGGGGGGGAAAAAAAAAAAAGGCTCTCAATCAAAAATAATTAAAATACATATTTTTGTGTCCCCTAGAGCCCATAAAAAATAAAAATAAAAAAACCTTCCTATTCAGAGGCCCAAATCGTAAAGACTAATTCTTTTTTTCTTGTCTAAAGGTTCAAAAAAAAAAATTGTCCTCCTACAAAGGTCCAATTAAAAAAATATAGTTCTAACTAAAGGCCAAAAATTTTATTTGCAAAAATAGGAAATTAAATTTACGTATTAAAAAAAAACAAAAACAATAATATTATTTAAAAATATAAAAGAGCCTTGTATTAAGGCCTCGTTTGGGAACAGGCTAATTTAGTAACTTTTTGGCTATTTGGCTAAAAAGGTAGATAAAAAAAACTTGTATGTTTGGGATGACTTTTTGGCTAATTACGAAAAGATGTGCAAAAAGTAGAGAGAAAAGAGAATCTTTGACTTTTTGGTATGAGTGGTTGGCTTTTTGGCTAATTTAGTAACTTTTTGGCTAATTGGCTAAAAAAGTAAGTCCCCAAACGGGGCCTAAAATTTCACTTTAGGCCTCGTTCAAGGTTCAGCCAGCCTTGGCCCATTGCCTAGTGATGATCTGGGTGTTCAAGGGTGCCACAACGAGTGTACAAATTTCATACGGTATCCGAACATGAGCTTTATTTGCATACATTACTAGCATGAATAACCTCAAACTTAGCATATATATATAAACAATAAATTTATTTAATTTAAACAACGTGTAGCCTGGACAAAGTAAAATGGCAAAAAAGAATTCATGTAGCCAACTCCACTTAATTGGGACACAAGACTCCATTGGTTTGGTTTAGTTACTAACCTCAATTTCACAACTCTGTTCTTGCATTTAATAGCTTTTACCGTGGAACCAAACAGGAAACCCAAATTTGGAATACTATTATAAAAGATTTGTGTACTCTATCTTCAAATCGCTTAATAATACCTTCTATGCGAAAGTAAAAATTCCCCTTTTTTTCAAATAAATGCCATGAATGCCGTAATTACTCCTTTTGTTGTTTTAATCTTTCAATTTCAATAAAGGTACCAATGAAATATCTAATAAAAAATCCAAAACCACTAACAAAGGTTACGCTGCATTTTTGCAATAAATTCAAAGATACTATGGGAATCACACTGACAACTGGGCTAGTGCATCTCCAATCCTTGACTCAAACATATATCAAATTTAATTATGAATAACAATCACTCAAAAACCTCTCCAATCCTTGACTCAAACTTGAAATTGAATTTTACCCAAATCAAGAGAGACCCAAATGTTCGCAAAATTTTTCAAGACCATTTTGTAGTTTTCAAATTTACAACTCTGCCATTACTAAAGCTTTTACTCAAATTTATGCTTAAATATGAGTTTTTCCATTGGAGTCCTTCATATAAAATAAAGTTTTTTACTCCAATTTGAGTAAAAATTCAGTTACAGTAAGGAGATGGCTTTAGACCAGAATGAGTTCAGACACAATCCATCTTCCAAAGAGCAAAAACAACCAAAACACTTCTACCTTGCAACAGTCCCCACATAATGAATAAAAGAATATGCTTGTCTACACTCTTAAGCTAATGCTTACCCAGCTTAGTAAGTTTATTTGGCCTCCCAACATCAGAAACGCAAATGACATCTTCAATTGTAAACTTCCGGATACGAAATCACGGGCAATATAAAATCAATATATATATTATTCCTCTCAAAGCACCAAAACAAGTAATTATTATTTAATAAACATAACATAGTCAGATATCAAAGCATACCCTAAAAACAAAATAAACACGTCATATGATAATCACAACAATCAAAAGATCTATGCAAAAATTCATACAATTGATAGCCTTGATATATTGAATTAGCGAAGCAAAATCACAACTTTTGTACATATCTAGCTAAACCCATAACACAAATTGATCGGATGAAGAAAGAAATTACCAGTCCATGGCGTTCACCAGTTTGGAAGCTGAGTTTTTGCTGGTTCATGGCCTGGGTATAGAGCTGAGAGAGCGAGTTCGCAGCGCTACAAAACGTCGAATACATCGTTCGATCGACCTCGTCGAGGCTCGTCGCCACAGACTTCCTCTTCTTCCCCATCTAGAATCTACAAACCCCCCCTTACTTTTCGATTCGATCTCCGCCAAAATCACAAAATCAAATACATGAAATTCAATTCGATACAATCACGATTCGAATACAGATTTTGCTCTGGCAATCGGTGGGGCTGAAATCGAAGTACCTAGAGGAAACGTTTTGGAGGAGGGGAATGGGGTTGGGAGGAGGGTTTTATATATAGTTTTCATTAGTGTGCGCCGAGTAAAATTATAAATCCAACGACGGAAAAACAAATCACAGATTGGCCAGGTGAATTAGTAGAGTGAAAAATATTTTAACAAATTATTAAGTATTTGTATATTATATAATATTAATAAATTTTATATAATATTTTATTTATATAATTATTAATTTATAATAAATTTTATATATTAAATCTTATATATATATTTTTTAATATAATTTTATATATTAAATCTTATATATATATATATATATATTTTAATATTTTGCTATAAATTAAAAAGTATATATGTATTAATTATAATAGAGTGGAGTGATTTTATAAAATTTTAAAGTTTAAGAAATTGTTTGGGATGAATTATATAAGTGTACTTTTTGACTTTTTATCTAAAAAAATAGAGGAAAAAAATATGATTGTTTTGAATAATTTTTTGACTTTTTAGAGAAAAAAAAAATATGTAGTAAAATATTGTATAAAACGCCAAAATTACTTTCTTACTCCTCTGAGTACTGACATGCTTTTTGTGCATGTCAGTACAGTTGCACAGTTGAGAATTGTTGTTTTTTTTTTAATTTCTGTGCATGTTAGCAAGGGTTTTTTTAGTTTTTTTGCCCTTTATGTATGCTGACTTTTTTCTCACCCAATTGATTAGTAAATAGTATTAACTTTTTTATTTTTTGAGTAATTTTTTAACTTTTTGTCTTTTTTAGGAAATCCCAAACAAGCACTAAATCACGGTTAGCGGATAGAATGGTATAAATTAATGCAGATCGGTGTGATTTTAATAAATTGGACAGTATTTTGCACAATCTTTACTTTATTTTTTATTTTTATTTGGTAAACAAAAATGGATTGACTTAGGCTTCGCCAGACTCCAACCTCGGTCAAGGCTCTCCTAGTTGTTGATCCAGCGAATCAGGCTAGGGGATGCAAAGGCGCCACATTGAGAGACAACAGAGAGTCAAACCTTGGTTGAAAGTGTTTTTGGGCCTCCTTACCGCTCAACCCACCCCCCAAGGGCACAATCTTAATTTTCATTGCAGAGAAGAATGGGAAGTTAACGGGGAGGGTGTATGATAAGTATAGTGCACATGTATCGTACCTAATAATTTTAGTCAAAATTGGGTAGTGATTGAATATGATGGGACACGTGGTGATACATGTGTTCGCCAGTTGAGTGGGGTTGATTGAGAACCATCCTACGGTTTAGTGAGTCTGTAACGAGGAGCCATCATACAAGTATACATACTCTATATGGTGTGAGTCACATGGTTCAATTTAGGTCTAAAATAGAGGTTTCATTTTTCTCATATTCATATGAGAGGTTTTAATATTTAATAAAAAAATAAAAAATAAAAAATAAAAGTTGAAAGTTCATCATGAGACTTGTTTTTATGATTTGAATATTTTATTTTGTAAAATTTTTACCACATAATTTATGAAAAGACCCATCTTACGATTTAGTGAGTCTGCAATAAAGAGTCATCCTATAAGCATACTCATTCTATATTGTGCGAGCCATATGATTCGATTTAAGTCTAAAATAGAAGGTGCACTTTTCTCATGTTCATATGAGAGATTTTAATATGAAAGAATTTGAAAGTTTATCATGAGTCGTGCTTTTATGATTTGAATTTTTTATTTTGTAAAATTTTTAATATGTATAATTTATGAACAAAATTAATTTGATCTGATAATCGTAATATTTTTATTTTATCTCACTTGTTTTCGAAAAAAATAAACGACAAATATATTTTTAAAAAAAGATTATTAATTTTTAGATACAAATATGATAAAATGAAAATATTATTAGATTGACATAATTTTTTTGATGAATGATATACATTAATGGGGTTGCAAAATGAACGACCTTATAAAATAAAGGATCCGAATTATTGAAATAAGACTCATGATGAATCCAATTGATCCTTCAAATTCTAAACTAATAAAATATAATTTGATTTGATGTGAAAATACACTATGTGAAATATAATTTGATTTGATATGAAAATACACTATGTGAGTGCAAGATTTTATATGGTGATGTTAAACACTCTAATAACATTCCACACCGCAAGTAACAAATATAATTGAATGTGTTTTTTCTTGAATCGCTTCCGCATTATTTTTATGTTTTATAATGTGATTTTTTAAGTGTATCCACTATGAATATCTCGCCTTTAATTCCGCCCATGGAATTAGATACTTTTTGTTTTTTTTTTTTGTGTTTTTTCCAATCTCTTTCTCTTTTTATGGTCCTATTACCCTTTAGGAAAATGACTCGTAACTCGAATTCGGTGGCTCGAATTCGGCTCAAAACCCAAAACGACGTTGTTTTGGATTTCGATTTTTTTTTTTTCTGCCTTTTCTTTCTCTTCCTTTTCTTTCTTTCTTTCTTTTCTTCTTCTTCTTCTTCTTCTTCTTCGTTGAACACAGGAGAAGAGCAGAGGAAGAAGAGAGGGAAGAGAAAGAGGAGGAGAGAGGGAGAAAGAGAGAGGAGGAGAGGAGATCGTCACAGCACCACCGCCGTCGCCTCGCCGCCGCTGATCGTCGCAGCACCAGCGATCATCGCAGCACCACCGCCGTCGCCTCCGGCCCCGCCTCCGCCTCCTTCTCCCCCTGTGATTATGCCCCCTCCAGTCCTCCTCCTTCCTCCTCCTCCTCCTCCTCCTCCTCTTCTTCTTCTTCTTCTTCTCTTCTTCTTCTTCTCCGAATTCGAGCCAAATTCGAGCCTCCAAATTCGAGCTACCTATCGGAACCGTACTCTTTATTAGTGGGATTTCCATCTCTTAACATCGTACTCAAAATGTGAAACAATAACCATCTTTCTGTTTAGTTTCAATTTTTAAAATTCATTTTTTTAATAATTTTACTTTTTTATTTTTCATATTTTTTTATTTTTACTAAATTTTTTTAATATTTTAAGAAAAAAATTTAATTTTTAGACACACCTAACATAAATAAACTTCAAAAAATATAATATTTGTGAAAAAAATATAAAAAATTCACCAAATATAAAAAATATAAAAAATATATATATGAAAATTCAATACATTTTTTATATTTTTATGTATTTATTAATTTTTTAAATATTTTTCTTAAATATTTTACTATTTAGATACATCTAAATCAGGTGCATCTAAAAAAATAAAAAAAAATACTTAAAATTTTAAAAATATTCACTAAAAATAAAAAAATGTAAAAAATAAAAATTAAAAATTAAAAATTGAAATCAAATACATTGATGTAAGTAAATCAATAGCGATATATGTACACAAAAAAAAAATACACATAAATATTAATATGCAACTCAAATTTATTTTGTAATAAGGATTACACTCATACATTTTATATATATATATATATATATATATATTATAATTTTTTCTGTACACTATAACATTATTATAAGCCGACACTTTAATAATGTTGGGTTAACTTTTTTTTTTTCAATTTTTTTTTTTCAGTTCCATTTGGAATTAGATACTTTCCTCTTCTCTTTTTTTTTTTGTTTTCTAGTGCTATTACTGTTTATTATTTATTGGCGGGCTGGCTGCTTTAATTTCATGCTTAAAGTGTGAAAGAGTGACACATAAGTCAACATCTTAATATTGGTGGATTGTTTATTCAACTTTTACTTTTATTTTTATTTTTTATAATTATTATTCTGTTAATTGGAAGAATCTTAGGTAGTAATGTATTTTGATGTAACAAAACAGGGTGAAGTTCTGTATTTTTCTGTCTAAATAAACTCTCAATTAATAAAATTTGTGAGAATTTTAAGACACGTATTCAATAACTAAGAGTGCAATAAAATAAGAAATAAAGAATCGCATACCACAATCCTATTTTAATGTTCACATAATTAATCTCATCATCTATTTGTCCAAAACAAAAAAAACTTCTCAGTGGCTCTGTGGTAGTTCGGAAAAGTTGTTCTTTTTCACTTTAAATAAAAAAATCCAAAGGCTTTGTTGGGTTTTGTATGGGGTTCAAGGTTAAGAAAGTGATTAGAGAGTCAAAACTATATTAATGGTCCAACAATGGTGGAATGACAGGAGGATGAGCAACAGCAACTGTCTGAGAGGTTGAAGAATGAGTAACTGGGTGAGGATGAAGTAAGTGGCTCAAGAAGAAATGTATGGCAGTGCCAAAATGGGCAGTGTCTCTTCCAAATCCCCAAAATTCCTCCCTTTGAACCTTAGGAAATTGGTCCTATTTATGGGCTTTTCCTTGGTGCCAAGAGGACACCAAGTGGCCAAATAGAGAGAAGACATGTGTCCTAGAGGATCACATCCCTGCATGTACTATGTACTATCTGTTTGCCTCCGCAACTTCCTTTTTGAGTCTCAGCAAGTGTAGTTGCGACGAGAGTGTTTGGCCCTGCAACTCCCTTTTGAGCCTCAGCAAATGCAGTTGCAGCGGAAATGTTTGCCTCTACACTTGCCTTCTCAGCCTGAACCTTAGCAAGTGCACTTGCAATGGTGAACCTTACCGCTGCACTTGCCTTCTTAGTTCTATTTGGCCAATACATGCATTCTTAGGACTCCATTAGCCTGTTATCGGCAATGTTTGTATTCACCTCAGCGAAACCTCCACTCTTAGCCACCTAACCACCAACTCCCCAGCTTCCCAGGGCGAAGGCCACAGCCAAGCCTGTTATCAGCCATGCTGTGCCTTAGTACCAAGCCCAAGAGGGCTTCCTTAGTCCTGCCTGTGCAACTAAGGCAGGTTCATGAGCTGGGTAATGGAAAGGGAGTCCCTTATGCTCAGGCTACCCTGCTCTCATTTTCGCAGGATCACCGTGGTAAACTGGTATCTCTAGACCTGCTATCAGCTCTAACCAGTAAGTTTTGGGGCCTTCTATCAGCGCCAAGTTAAATGAACTTTGGGGCCTGCTATCAGCGCCAAGCATTAGCCTCTACTTGCAGAGGGAAGCCTCTCTCAAAGGCTACTATCACCTTAGCAGGATATTCCCTCTGCAACATAGTTGCTGCGGTCGTAGTTGTTGTGGTAACCATTTCCCCCGACGAGTTCAGACAGCAAGACCGACAATGTTACAGATGGCGACGCCGACAGAATGCCTCCGCAACTTAGGCGCTGTAAGTACTACCTCTACAACTTAGTTTCTTCGGTTTGCTCCTTCCATCAACAACTTCAGATGGCTGTGGTACCGACATTACTTGAGATGGCGGCGGTACCGATGTTACTTATAATGGTGGTGCTAGGACGAAGTGCCTCCGTAACTTGTCCATCGCAAGTGTTACCTCTGCAACTTAGTTGCGTCGGCTTTTTCTTTCCCTTAACAACTTCAGATGGGGACGGAACCGAAGATATTAGGAATGGCGGTGCTGCATGTGTTGTCTCTACAACTTGACTTGGGCATTTTCCATTGTGGAGTCCATTTGGACCTTTAGCAGGTTGGACCTGCTTCGGCCTATTGTTGGCCTACTTCCCCATGCTCCTTCAGTCATTCTTGGTCGCCTTAAAGGGGCAACACCAGTGCTTAGGTCCATACTTAATTTGGGGTTTAATTTTTGACCCTCTACATTTGCCCCATGCGCGCATAGGGGACACGCTTCTGGTTTCCTGCGTGTGCATGACGTCAGCAAGTAACCCAAGGGTTGCGTCGGTTGGGTCAGAAGTTGCGTCGACTCTGAAAAGGTGCCCCCCTTTGACTGACGGGTCATAATGGACCTAGGGAAGCGTGTTAACACCTTTTTGTTGCTCTCTTTAGTCCACCAGTCGCCCACTTCTACCACAACATACTTTCCTGTCTCCTTGTCTTCTTCTCTTTCTTGCCCTCACTTTCCAAAGTCTTCTTACTTTTCTTTATTCTTCCTCATTGCCAGCACAAGGTTTCTACCCGATAGGGCTGCCCCATCCCCTACTAAGTAGAGGAGGGCCCCATACTTCGGAGGGCTGGCTGACCCTTTCTGGAAGGTAATTGACTCCTTTGTTTCTGATGCCCTTTCTCTGGGGTAGCCTCTACTTCTTTTTGGTAAGGCTACTTTGGATAATGCTGACATGGTGAACCTAGTCATTGTGCTGCGGTTTCACATGGAGTGTGGCGACTTTCTCCATTCATACATCTACTATCGCACTCACTCGGGCCTTCTAACAGACTGGTCCCTCTGGGTTGATGACATCATTACAAATGGTGGCTTCGAGTTCGTCTCTTCAATGCCGTTTTGATTTCAAGGGAGTTGTCAATGTGCAAAGTACAGACCAACACTGACATGGTTGTCTCCCGCTGGAGCCGCAACACTCACACATTTGCCTTGGCATGGGGGGAGATAACTCCAACCCTCGAAGATGTCGCCGTCCTTCTACACTTGAGTACCTGTGGAGATCACCCATTCGATCCAATGTCCCTGACTTCTGTAAAACAAGTTGCTGTCACTGCCTCTAAAGTGCCTTTCGGGAAGGCGTGGAAGTATGGCTCCTGGTATGATCTTAAGACTGGGGAACTGCTCCAGGAGAGGCCTGAGAGGGACAAGACCACCTACCTTTATTGGCTAAAACATTTCTTCAAAGACCTGCAACTAATTGTAGGCGACATCACAGAGGAGAGCCGCAACTCCGTAGCTAGGCCGGGCTACCGCGGCAACTTGTTCCTGGCCACCTTTGTCAATTATTTCATCTCTTTTTTTGTTCTCCCTAGCAACCCCACTGAAAGTATCAATCCTCTAGTGTTTTCTTTAGCTGTCAAACTCTACAGCGGCAGTCAGATCCCTCTGGCCTCTCTCTTCTTGGGGAACTTATATTTCCGCCTTGACCTCATTCACTCGAACATGGAGCGATCCATGGGCCGCTATGATGTATAGAGCTTTGTACACACTCAGTTCCTGACCATTTTCTTCTACGAGCAATTCCCTGCTATGGGCCCCATCCCTAAAGAACATGAGCCCTTCTTCACCAACGAAATCCTTGATGCAGAGGGTTGTCCTGTTCTAGATACAGAGGGTCGACTTGCCATGAGGCAAGTGCGCCAATCCCTCCCTCCCATCTCTCGGTGGTCTGGTCTTGGCACCAATAAACCCTTTGTGGATTACGTCGACCGCATGGAGGAGTATATGTTTCGCCCTTTTACTCAGCTTCTTCTAGGCATTTCTGTTGTCTCATTTTATTTCTCAAAGGCTTGTCACGTTGATTTTTTCCTTGACAGCATCCAGGCCAACTCCTTCTTCTGGCTGCCATGATACGCCTCAGGTTTCTGCTTGTATGGAATGAAGAAGGCTTGACCAGTGTTGTCTATAGACTGGATAGGGTCCTTAGGCAATTTGGCATGGACCAGGGCATTTCCCACGTCCCTCCACCTCAGACAGATTTCCATCAAAGCTTCCAGAGGTTTGGTCGTGACTACACCGCTTTACTCGTTGAGGGTTTAAGCCTCATGGAGTTGCCTTTACTTGGACGAGAAGGTGCATTGGCTATTCTGGCACTACATCCTCAACTTTTTCTTCAACTTTTGTAACAATGCTCCCGTTGTCCCTGCGATGGAACCCATTCCGCAGCCTGACTTATCCCTTCGTCTCCCCTCTAGTCGAAGGAAACAAACCAGTATATTCTGTCGTTTCAAGCTTCTATCCCTACCTGCTGTGGAGGAGCCTCACTTGTCTAGGGTAATGTCCGTTCAACCTTTGTAAATTGCTCCCCCTCAATTCGGCACAACAGTACGCATGACTCGCTCCAGACTAAGAACAGCCCAAGGGCAACGGCATCAGTTGCTGAGGCACGTGCCTCACCCAATAGGAAGAGACTCTGAAAGGTACCTATACTTAGGAAATATTTTGCATTACTTCTTTAGGCTTGTTACATTTACTTTAGTAATCACATAATCTTTTTTCCTTTTCAAGGCCCACCAGCCATACCACCTTCGGACCCCGGAGGTTCTTCTATTGCCATCAGAATTTCCTCAAATTCGAACAACAACGACGACCTTCCCATTGCTACAAGGATCACAAGATTCAGGACCCGCGGGATGGTACTCCCAGATGTTGAAGAATAACTAAGTGTTGGGGCCGAACCAACTACTAAGGCTAAGCCAGCTGTGGAGGCTACAGAAAATGAACAAGTCCCTCCTACTGTGGAAGTTGCAGCAGGTGGTATAGTTACTGAGGGTGCAGAGCCTCCAAACCCTACTGATTCTGTTCACTTCGACCGTTCCTCTGTCAGCGGAGATGATTTTGTCCCTGAGATCCCAAGGGAAGATCGCGGTGTAAGAGAGCCTCTGGAAGTTGCATCACCTCCCTTTGGAGCTGTATCTGGTGGTTCTTCCCAGTCCATTGAGTCTTCATTGGTTCAACAGACCCCACTTTCAAACGTCCAAGTGACTGAGAGAAGTGGCTACTTCCACCGTTCCTGCTGTAGTCCTCTTAAATTTGGACCGACTTACAGAGGCAGCTATCGCCTTAGCCACTCATGTTGTTACTACTGTCGCTAGGACCTCTGACCCAGTTGCTTCGGCAACTTCTGAGCAGCTCACGGACCTATACCCAACTCACTTTCCCGAAGTGCCAGTTGACCTTGGGGTATCCAAGATTTTTATACTGGGATGGATACTACTGCTGTACCAGATCTAAACGTTGGAGACTACCAAATGGATGACCTCTTTTCGGAGTGACATGATGGTGCAGGCAGCTTTAGCCTTTCTCGGGAAGCCAGTTCACCCGGTCACTACCCAGCATCTATCCATCTAATGTTGCTGGGCAATCATCTTCAGGGGAAGTGCGTCGCCCATAGACCTTTGGTCGCTCTGCTAGTCTTCCTCTAGTGATTGAAGCCGGCGGCGGTGTGAGAGAGTCCCCTCAGTCCTCAGGAAAATTTTCTTTTCTAAGTTATTAGGTCTCCTCCGAAGCTGCTCTCACTCTTGCCCGTATCCAGGCGCTGCACCCCGGTACCTTTATTACTTTTAACGTTCCTGGATCTATGGTGCAAACAACACTGCTCGAGTCACTTGCCAGCTTCATTTGTGACCTTGCTACTAAGAAGATTCTAACAACCCTCAACAAGTTCGTAGAAAGTGCTGAGGCTAACCTAAGCGGCTTTCAGATGAATGGTTTGGATCTATTGTGGATGAGGGATAGGCTTCAGGCAGTTGATGATTTCCTTGAGCATGCTGGCAATGTGGCGATGATTACGTCCTTAGAGGAGACTATCAAGGAGTGTGAGGGTGCCTTGGAGTAGCATCGGCAGAACCTGGCTCGGTTCAAAGAGAAAAACTCTGCACTGGTTGCTCAGCTGCCTATGGATATGACCCTAATGGACTTCCTCATGAAGGGTTTGATTTGAGTTAGTGTAACTCTGTTATGGCTCATTTTCTTTGTACTTTTGCTATCTTTTTTTTTTTTCTTTGCCTTTTGGACATTGTAATCATGCTATGGAAAACTTTGATGTTTATGAGAAGCAAAGATATTGAGTTTTACTTCATTGCATTCTTTTCATTGCCTTTACATATCTTCTAAGGCTGAACAAAACTCTTGCTATGAACAGAACTCTGCCATGACTAAGTTCCTCGCACTAAGTGTTTACAAGGTAATAGGTTTACTAAGTGAATGACACTTTCTTTACACTTTGCTTTGGAAGTATTAACAAAGAAACTTACAACTCCCTTTTTTTTTTTAGACAAAAGAAATTAAGGAAAATACTCTTTGACATACTTGGCGTTGATAGGGCTAGTTCTGAACCCATCATCTACTCTTGTCAACTTGTTGTACTCGCTGCTGCTTGCCTCAGCAACTTTGTAGGGGCCTTCCCATCTAGGTGAGAACTTGGGGATTGGTTGCCCCCGCATGATTGCGTCCACTGTCTTCCATACCAAGTCCCGCTCCTTGAACTCCCTGTGTTGAACAGACTGATTGTAGCTGCGAGCTATGGATTAATGATACTTTTCTATTGCCCGTGAGGCCCGATCCCTTCTTTCTTCGGCTGCCTCTATGTCGTTCTTTCTGTTATCAGGAACTAAGTGTGTTGACATAGCCATTCTTGTTGAAGGTACTGCTAACTCAACTGGTAACACAACTTTTGACCCATATACTAGGGAAAATAAGGTTACCTGAGTTGGCCTCCTCTTTGATGTTCTATACGCCCAGAACGCTATGGGAAGTTGTTCGGACCATGTGCCTCCTGCTTCATCTATCATTTTACTCAGTATTCAGATGAGGGTTTTGTTGGTCACCTCAGCTTATCCGTTCCCTTGAGAGTAGTATAGATTAGACTTGTGGTGCTTGATCTGGTAGACGTCCAGCAGTCTTCTTACATGACGATTTACAAAGGGAGTTCCATTGTCAGACAGTATTACTTTGGGTATGCCAAACCTACAGATTACGTTTTCTTTGATGAAGTTGGCTACTCCTGCCCCATCTACCTTCCTCATCGATATAGCCTCTACCCACTTGGAACTAACTTCAATCGCTGCAAGTTTTTATCTGTGGCCCTTGGATTGCTACACTATAGGACCCACTAGGTCGAATGTCCAAGTATAAAACGGGTAAGGAGTCTTGATGTTGTGTAGTTCAACTGTCGATGCATGTATCAAGTTTCCAAACTTCTGGCAGGATTGGCATCTCCTCACAAAGTTTTTAGCATCTTCTTCATTGTCAACTAGTAGTAGTTGAGGTGAATGAGATGTCCATATAATCGCTGTCTGCTTTGATGCTCTGTCCTGTGGGCTTCCCTCAGTACCTCATTTGCCTCATCTTTTGATAAACATGCCAAAGGTTCCCCTTCGAAGCTTCTTCGGTACAACTTGCCTTGGTCAAGGAAGAAGTGAAGGGCCTGCCTTTTAACTCTGATTGCATCGGCTTTGTTCTCAGACAGTGTGCCATTTCCAAGGTAGTCAATATATGGCTGCCTCCATTCTTCACTACTTAAGAAATGGGCTTCCTCTTCTTTAGGATAGGACTGACACTTTGCACATTGCCTCTGTAACTCAATACTTTCATTTTCCATCTCTGGCCAGTAATACCCTTGCCTCTGTATCCGTCGGTATAGACTGATATCATCATCTCCACAGGACTTAGCATGGATCTGCTTAAGTTTGTAAGTTGCTTCTTGTCTGCCGACGCACCTTGCCAGCAGGTTGTTGGGACCGCAAAAATACAACTCTCCTCTAAGGAGTAGAAATGATGCAAGTTCTACTGGTCTGATTATTCCCTAGCCTGTTTTCAACTGCTGGATTATCTCTGCTTTCCACCCCTCAGCATCTTACTCTGTATGTTCTTTGGCTAATACCGCTGGTGTTGTTCTTTTCTCGATGACGATGCTATACTATCATCTAGTATATCCACCTTTGCCCTCAGTGTAGCCAAGGCATCGAAGAAATGGTTATGTGTTTGAGGGGTATGCTGTATTTGGACATCATCAAACTGAGTGAGCAACCTTTGAACCACGGTGCGATATGGTGCCAACAAAGGCTCCTTCAATGCGAAATCACCCATTGTTTGCTTGACAACTAGCTTGGAGTCACCCCAAATTTTTAACCTACGGAGGCCCTTCTTTTGGGCAAGAATTAGACCTAGTATCAACGCCTCATATTCAGCCTCATTGTTTGAACATTCAAAGTCAAGCTTATATGATAAATGAAACCTCTCTCCTTCTTGACTGATTAGTGTTATGCCAGCTCCACTTTTCCCAGCTCTAGAAGCTCCATCAAATTTTAAGTCGCAATAAGTCTCAACAGCAATTGCTGAGACATGGACCTCACCTGGTAGAGATATCTCTACACGTTCATGCTTACCAGATGGGAATTGGGCCAGTAAGTCTGCAAGTACTTGACTCTTACTAGCCTTAGGAGTAACACAAGTGATGTCATATTCTGCTAGAGCCAAAAGCCATCTTGTCATTCTTCCAATCAGAGCAGGCTTGCTCAACAAGTAGCGGACTAGATCACTTTGGGTCACAACCTAGATTAGGTGTGCCAAAAAATAGTGGCGCAACTTCTGCGCTGTAAAGATTAAGGCTAAACAATGCCTCTCAATTGAAGTATATCGCGACTCGGCACCATTGACTTTGCGACTGTTGTAATAGACTGGTTTCTCAATGACATCTATGTCTTGGACAAGTAGAGCTCCAATAGACTGAGGTGTAGAGGTCAGGTACAGTAACAGAGGCTTTTCGGATTATGGGGCAATTATTGTAAATAGAGAGGTAAATGTTTTCTTCACCATATCAAATACCTGTTGGTGTTCTTACAACCATTCAAACTTGTGATTCCCTTTCAGTAGTGTCCCAAAGGAAAAGGTTATCTCAGCAACGGCTAGAATGAACCTCCTGAGGTATGACACTTTACCTAGGAATTTCTTCAAGGCCTTTTAAGAATGTGGTGGTGGCATCTCCATGATTGACTTGATCTTATCCCCATATATTTTGATCCCCCGCTGGTGTAGAAGAAAGCCAAGGAACTTGCCAGCGGTAACTCCGAAGGCATACTTGAGAGGGTTCATCTTTAGGCAGAATTTGTGGCAACGCTGAAAAACTTTTTCCAAGTTGCAAAGGTATCGGTTTGCCTCCGTAGACTTGACCACCAGATCATCCACATATACTTCCACTTCATGATGCAACATGTCATGGAACATTGCAGTCATAGCCCGTTGGTAGGTTGCCCCCGCGTTTTTCAAACCGAAGGGCATCACTGTATAGAAAAAATTTCCCAAGGGCATTCTGAAAACTGTCTTTTCTTCATCTTCTGGTACCATTTTGATTTGGTTATAACCACCGAACCTATCAATGAAGGAGAACATCTGATGGCCCACAGTAGAATCGACAAGTGTGTCAACATGGGGCCATGAAAACTTATCTTTCAAGCAGGCCTTATTCAGGTTGTGAAAGTCTAGACAGGCCCTAATCTGACCGTTTTTCTTCTGCACAGGCACAATATTTGCTAGCCAAGTTGGGTATTGTATAGGCTCGATGAACTTGGCCTTGTGCAACTTTTCTACCTTCGCCTTATCTTTGCTTCAAGATCAGGGTGATACTTTCAAGCATACTGCTTGATTGGTTTAGAGTTGGAAAAAGTGTCCAGATGATAAATGGCAAGGGATAGGTCAAGACCCGGCATCTCGTCGTATGTCCAAGCAAAGACGTCACTGTATCACTTTAGTAGTGTTATCAATTCTAACTTAGCTGCTGGAGCCATTGTATTGCTGATAAACATAGGCTTGCTCTGTCCTGGTAAGTCACTAAAATTAACCTCATCAAGTACCTCATGTTGCGGTTTGGGTCTATCTTGCATGCATTTAGGGCGGGCTCAGGCATCTCCACCAACCCTTCTTGGGACCTATCATCGTCATATTTATTCGTCTCGGGGCCATCCTCTCAAGGTATGAAGTCTGGCCCCTAAGACCGTCATAGGTAGTAAACTGTCTTACCGCCCTCACATACTTTAACAATCTTGGGCGGAGGACTTGTGGACTTGCTGCTCATCTTCTGCCTACTACTGTCTGGAGCAGTCTCTACATCTCGAATGTCTTCCCATTTCAGCAATTTTACCCCTACAATTTTACCAGTCCTTGGAGTTTAATCTGTTAACAACTCAATAAAGAAAACTACATCGGAATAGTATGCCTCATCCACTCCGAATGGCCTTTTAGATGCATTTACGGTTACTGTGCACTTTCCTAACTTTGTCTTTATGCATTGGTGATAACTCAATGGGATAGCTCCATATCGGTCATCCAAGCTCTGCCAAGTATCATGTGGTAATTTGTGTCCGCTTCAATCACATGGAACTTAGTGGTGGAGCGGATCTCGCCAACTGCTAAGTCTACTACAATATAGCCCTTAGTAACCTTCTTCTCACCACCAAATCCCATTATAGTGATGGGTTAGCGAACCATCCTAGACTCTGGGATACCAACCTTTGCAAAGGTATCAGTAGTGATGATGTTTATAGACGCCCCACCATCAAGGAAAGCACGCTTGAACTCTACATCATTGATGTAAGCTATAACAAAAAGAGGACGGTTATGAGGAAATGGGTATGCTCTGTCTGCTTCTGAAAAAGTAATGGCTCCGTAGTTGTCTCGGATAAGCCGACGCACATGCTCCTTAGCCTCAGCAACTTCAACATGGTGCACTTCGAAAATGTTAATGAAGGCCTTTGTTGCTTCCAATCTGGCAACTTGGTGCAGCCCCAACTGGTCAAAGAAGGTGCGAAACTTAATAGAGTTTTACAAGGCCTGAGCATAAGTATCCTCTGCGAATTTTGCCTCTCCAGGTACTATCTCAGGGAGCTGGCCGCTAGCGATTTCTTTTAATTCATCATAATAGGACACCATGTGCACTTGATCGCGCACGGGCCCAAGGTACCCAATCATATGTACATTATTGATCTTCTCTTTGTGATTAAGATAAGGGTCCTTCCTTATGTCACGATTACCGACGTCTTTGAACTTTAGTTCATTTACGTCAACTTTTGTCTTGAAGATACTTTTCAAAGTCCAACAGTCCCTAGTGGAGTGTCTGGTGGTCTTGTGATAGATACAATAATCTAGGCTTTCTTTGTCCTTCTTAGTTGGAGGAACATCAACCGGAGGCAAATTAAGCTCACCATCAGCTACCCATTCTTTAACCAAGGCCTTAACATTATCAAGGCTGCAAAGATATGGATTTTTATCCTCATAACTCTTTCTCTTTCGAGAGGACAACGCCTCCCCTTGCGAGCGGCTCCCTCATATAGAGGTTATCGCAGCAACTCTGCTACTGCGGGGGTAGCGGTGGCTATCATGAGATCTGTGCAATGAAACAGTGGTACTGAGGTTCCTAGTTACCTTAATCAAGGCTAAAAAGGTAGGCAGATTATGGTTCACCAAGAAAATTTTGTAGTCGCGTATGGCACCCTTCACACATATGCTGACAGTCAATAACCTTATCTTGGAACTGCTTAACATAGTCTAATATATCTTCGCCTTCTTTTTGGACATCTCGCTCAAGTGTAAGGGTTGTAACTTTCTCTTGGACTTGGAAGAACTTCGTGTGGAACTTGTTCACCATCTCTTCCCAACTCTTGATCGAGTTAGGAGCCAAGTTCACATACCAGTTATAAGCCCTCTCAGTAAGTGATTTTGAGAACTCCCGAAGGCACAGAGAGTGGTCACTGCCATGGGCACCAGAGTTTCAATGAACCTCACCACGTGTTCTTTAGCATTGCCTTGTTTTCCATCAAACTTAATTAACTTGGGCATTGTATACCCAGTTGGGTATGGCATGGTCAATATCTCCTGAGAGTATGGGGGCTTCACATCTAGGTTAGGGAGAGATGGTAGTTGCTTCTTGCTACGCTCTTGCTCGAGCATAGCTTGTACATCGGCTAGAGTAACAAAGTGAATGGGCTGGAATGGTCCAGTTTACTCCTGGGTAGCTGAACCAGCAGCCGTACCATTCGCCTGAGGTACCACCGAAGGCACCTGGATCGGAGCCCGAACCTCAGGGAGCAAGTTAGGCACTAGGTTTGGGACTGCTACGAGTGAAGGTGCTTACGCTAGGGCTGGTCTGGACGCCATGGCCATAATAGCCTCAGTGAGAGTTTGCAAAGCTGCCAGGTCTCCCTCTACGTATCCTGGAGTGACTGGACTGCCTTATCTACAACATTGTGGTTACGATCCTCCACATGTACTGCTCCGCCATTGGAAAAGCCTTGTTGCCGTGGGGGTTGCCGAACTTCATCTTCTACCATTTTTTCCAGTGAAGTGTGTAAGCCACTGTGAGTTTGAACCATCAACAAAGCAGCTTCCCCAACAGAGTCGCTAAAAATGTAGGGAGGTTCAAGGTTAAGAAGGTGATTAGAGAGATAAAACTATGCTAATGGTCTAACAATGGTGGAATGACTGGAGGATGAGTAGCAGCAACTGTCTGGGAGGTTGGAGAGTGAGTAGTTGGATGAGGGTGAAGTAAGTGGCTCAAGAAGAAATGTATGACAGTACCAAAATGGGAAGCATCTCTCCCAAATCCCCAAAATTCCTCCCTTTAAACCTTGGAAAATGGGTTCTATTTATAGGCTTTTCCTTGGTGCCAAGAGGACACCAAATAGCCACATAGAAAGAAGACATGTGTCCTAGAGGATCACATGGAATATTCTGTCTTAAGTCACTAGGCTAAAGGTGCCACGTGTCCCTCTACATGTACTGTGTACTATCTGTTTGCCTTCGCAACTACCTTTTTGAGCCTCAACAAGTGTAGTTGCAACGGGAGTGTTTGGCGCTGCAACTTCCTTTTGAGTCTCAGCAGGTGCAGTTGCAGCAGGAGTGTTTGCCTCTACACTTGCCTTCTCAGCCTGAACCTTAGCAAGTGCACTTGCAGCAGTGAACCTTGCCACTGCACTTGCCTTCTCAATTCTATTTGGCCAGTACATGCATTCTTAGGACTCCATTAGCCTGCTATCGACAATGTTTGTGTTCACCTCAGCGAAACCTCCACTCTTAGCCACCTAACCACCAACTCTCCAGCTTCCCAGGGTGAAGGCCACAGCCAAGCCTGCTATCAGCCATGCTGTGCCTTAGTACCAAGCCCAAGGGGGCTTCCTTAGTCCTGCCTGTGCGATTAAGGCAGGTCCATGACCTGGGTAATGGAAAGGGAGTCCCTTATCCTTGGGCTACCCTACTCCCATCTTCGCGGGATCGCTACGGTAAACTGATATCTCTAGGCCTGCTATCAGCGCCAAGCATTAGCCTCTACTTGTAGAAGGAAGCCTCTCTCAAAGGCTACTATCACCTTGGTAGGATATTCCTTTTGCAACATAGTTGCTTCGGTCGTAGTTGCTGAGGTAACCAATTCTTGCAACGAGTTTAGATGGTAGGACCGACAATAATAGAGATGGCGGCGTTGACAGAATGCCTCCGCAACTTGGGCACTGTAAGTATTGCCTTTGCAACTTAATTGCTTCGATTTTCTCCTTCCATCAGCAACTTCAGATGGCTGTAGTACTAACATTACTTAAGATGGCGATGGCACCGACGTTACTTGTAATGGCGGCGCTAGGACGAAGTGTGTCCGTAACTTATCTGTCGCAAGTGTTGCCTCTGCAACTTAGTTGCATCGGCTTTTTCTTTTCCTCAGCAACATTGGATGGCGGCGGAGCCGAAGATATTAGAAATGACAGTGTTGAGGCAAAGTGCCTCAACAACTTTCCCACTACATATGTTGCCTCTACAACTTGACTTAGGCATTTTTCTTTGTGGAGTCCATTTGGACCCTTGGCAGGTCAGATCTGCTTCGGCCCACTTCCCTTAAACTTTAGCCCATGCTTCTTCAGTCATTCCTGATTACCTTAAAGGGGCGACCCCGGTGCTTAGGTCCATACTTAATTTAAGGTTTAATTTCTGACCCTCTACAGGTTTAAGTTATCATAAAGTATTTTAGATGGATTTTTATTTATTTTTACTAATTTTTTTAATATATATTTTAGTCATTTTTTTATGTTTTAGATACATTAAGAGCAGATGCATCTAAAAAGTTTTTAAAAAAAAATTAACTAAAATATGAAAAAAAAAATTCACTAAAAAAAATAAATACTCAAAAAAAATTATATAATTTTTTGTTCGAATTGTTATTTGTTTTTAGTGATTTTTTAAACATTTTTAGTCGATCTATTTTACTTTTTGCACGCATCTTGATTAGGTGCATCTTAAAAGTACTAAAAAAATGATTAAAATATCAAAAAAATCACTAAAAATAAATAATAAAAAAACTCGTCTACAAATAATTTTTAAAAAATCAAATCAAACAAACACTAAATAATTGAAACTGAATATATCTAAGGATTAGCCAAGTAAAGCTCTGGACATCTTCATCAACAAAAAAATAAACTATTACTTATTACCTAACATCATTTTCATACCAAAAAAAAAAAGTTTTAATCTACAATAGGCATGCTAATATGCTATTCAAAGTATACAATAACCCTAATAATCAAAAATAAATATCAGATACTTCACAATTTAATAACAAATCTAAATTTTATTGATAAAATTGGATATCGAAATTACAAAGAACAATTTGATATTCTACATGGACAATTCTTAGGTGTGTCTTGCATACCATATGCAAGCCATACATGGATTCTTTATACTTTTAATTGATTGAGTTATATAAGTTTGTGTTAGAACTTATACATTTTTGTGTTAGAACTTATATATTAATTGTTGACCTGCTAGGCAGGTCAACTTACAGGTAAATGTATTAAAATAGTAGAATATATTATATAAGTGTAAGTATTTTCACAAAAATGCGTAAATTTTCATAACAATGCGTAAGTTTATTTTCAAAAATTTGGAACAACACAAAAATGTGTAACTTTTTACAATTCGTGTAAGTTATTTTACAAAAATGTATAAGTAAACACAAAAACACGTAAGTTTATTCCTAAAATTTAGAACAACACAAATATGCGTAAGTTTTTGTAAATCACATAAGTGATTTCATAGAAATACGTAATTTTCACAAAAACGAGTAAATTTGTTCCCAAAAATTTAGAACAACAAAAATATGCATAAATTTTCACAAACCATGTAAGTGATTTCACAAAAATGCGTAAGTGAACACAAAAACGAGTAAGTTTGTTCCTAAAATTTAGAACAACACAAATATATGTAAGTGTTCACAAATCACGTAAGTGATTTCACAGAAATGTGTAAGCTTTTATAAAAATGCGTAAGTTTGTTCTAAAAAATTTAGAACAATACAAAATGTATAAGTTTTCACAAATCACATAAGTCATGTCACAAAATACATAAGTAAACACAAAACTACGTAAGTTTGTTCCCCAAAAATTTAGAACAACACAAATATGCGTAAGTTTTACAAATCATGTAAGTGATTTCATAAAACTATGTAGTGTTCACAAAAAGTGTAAGTTTGTTTCTAAAAATTTAGAACAACACAAAATACGTAAATTTTCACAAATCACATAAGTTATTTCACAAAAATGCATAAATTATTACAAAATGCGTAAGTTAGTTCCCAAAAAAACAACACAAAATACATAATTTTCACAAATCACGTAAGTGATTTCATAAAAATGTGTAACTGAATACAAAAATGCATAAGTTTGTTCCTAAAAAGTTAAGATTAATACAAAATACATAAGTTTTTACAAACCACGTAAGTCATTTCACAAAAATGCGTAAGTGAGCACAAAAATGCATAAGTTTGTTTCCAAAAATTTAGAACAACACAAAATGCATAAGTTTTCACAAATCATGTAAGTCATTTCACAGAAATGCGTAAATGAACATAAATACGAGTAAGTCTACGGAAGAAAACTTGAATTTTGCAAAAACACGTAAATTTTCACAAATCACGTAAGTGATTTCACAAAATTGCGTAAATTTTCATAAAAATCCTTAAGTTTGATACCAAAAATTTAGAATAAGATAAAAATGCGTAAGTGATTACACAAAATTGGGTAAGTGAACACAAATACGAGTAAGTCAATGGTGAAAACGTGGATTTCAAAAATGTGTAAGTGAACAGAAAATTCACGTAAGTTTGTCACTAAAAATTTTGAACAACATAAAAATGCATATGTTTTCACAACTAACGTAATTAAGTTATTACCCAAACAATGCGTAAGTAATTGCAAATACGAGTAAGTCCTTGAAGGATACTTTTATTTCACAAAATAACGTAAATTTTAACAGCTAACGTAAATGATTTCCCAAAAAATACTTAAGTGATCACAAATACGAGCAAGTCGTTGGAGAACACTTTTATTTCTCACAAAATTGCCTAAGTTTTCACAAAATTACATACTTGTTCACAACTTACGTAAGTTGTGACACAAAACTTAGGGTAGTTAGCACAAGATGACAAGTAAATTTGTTCCTAAAAATATTAAACAATACAAAAATGTGTAAATTTTCACAACTGACGTAAGTGGTGTCACACCCTGAAAATTTACACAATCTAAATTCATCAACTTCTATTGTTTAATGAAAACGTAAGTAAATCACAATATTAGCATCATCATCAAATCTCCAACATTTTTAATTCATTAACCATCAAGAGATTTACAAAAGAATTGTCCCACATGCGGTTATATATTCAACATTCCTAGAATATGAATCTATAGCATGTAGCAAGGAAGTTTAGTACGAATTAATGCCCTCGAGGCTACAAATTCCAAGGCTTAAACCCAGTTACACAAAAGTGGTTTCAAACCCATATACAAAAAGCCCTTGGCTTGTCAAAAATAATTACAATAAAGAAAAGAGCCTTGTGCTCTCAAAACAAATCTCTACGCCTTTAATTTGGCAGGATCACCACATCCTTTCCTGCACAAAATCCTATAGGGGTGAACATAAAGCCCAGTAAGAAAACATTAACAAAGTATATACATTTTATACAATCTTATGAGATGCATGGATATGCCAAACCATGTTCAAAAACATATATCTTATCTTTTGAAACTTTTGTGCACAATGCAATCTTGAAAATTTAACAATTCAATAATTTTAATATAGTTCAACGGGGTGGTAGATACGACTCGGGTAATCCCTAAGTTAGTGTTTACAAGTAGGCATAACAAGTATTACCAATTCCCGCTTTACTAGTAGCTAACCGGAAGGCACATGATATCTCCTCCGCGTGTGTTTTCAACCTTTCATCATGGACATTTAGGCCAACTTAACCAATATCAACTACGCCCCCTATCTGGACTTACCAACGTATTTACCCCAAAAACAATCAAATTATCTTATTTCACAAAACAATTTCCTTGTTCCAATGCAATAATTAAAATCAATCGCATCAATGCTAAGATGACATGGCGATGCAAAAATGTCCAATGCATTAACATAATCCATTTTCACTTTCCCCCACACAATACTCCATTTGTGATCACTTTCACATCTCTTGTCAATGCAATATCATAATACATTATAAGAGGTAAAATAATACAACAATAATCTTCCAGCATTTTTCATATATTAATCATCATAATAACATTCTAAAGGATGATATAACAATCTCAACATCCATGTATTCTCCACATGTTAATCCCTATTTTCCCACTTGATTATTTCAAGACCAACCAATAAAAGCTATACAACAAGCTTAAATTTAATCATTTCTCATTTTCTTTCCATGGAATTTCCTCTTTATACACAATCATAGGAATATTCCAATCACATAGTCACCATAATACTCGACAACCATAGATTTCATAACATCTTATCATTTTTTCAAAATAAAACCCCAATTTCTAGGGTTTCACAAAACTTGGTTTTTCTCATTTGAAATGATTTTTTTCCAAGACAACATCCCTCATTAACAATGTAGTTCATACTCTCAAGAGTTTTTAGAAAACATTGAGAAAACCCACTTTTAAAATCACCAAGAACTCATGAGCCAAAATCAAAATTCAATACTACAATAGAAAATTCCAAAATCAACATAAACTTGTAAAAATGTATATATAACTCTAAGAGAATCCCTACCTCAAGCTGAGAAGAGGAAGGAGAGAGAAACCCTAAAAGTAGATGTTGATGAAAATGTGAATCAATCAATGATAACGTAACCCTCGTTGCCCTTTTCAATTTGCGGCAAAAAGCCCTCTCAAATTCTTAGTAGATCTTGCTAAATCTTAAAGAGAAGATTGAAATTTGGTGGGTTGTAGAAAGAATGGAGAGCAAAGATAAATATAGAAAGAAAGAGAGAGAGAGAGTTGAAAAAGTGGTCAATACATCTTTTTTGCATCAGTTTTGAGGAAAAGAGCACAAAAATTGAGATAGACGTGCGGAAACCTGCCCCAATGTAGACACCCCATTTTTGACCGACCTTAAGACTCAGACGTCACCAACTGAACGCTCGGTGATGTTGCATATTGTGCTCGCTCTGAGGTTTCAGAGTCTCGGCTGCGAGCCTTACCTTCGGACCTCGAGGCTCTTTTGCGCTTTGCCTCGGTTTGCGAACCAGGTCCCGTTTTCTCTGTTTTCTCTTCCCGAAGGGAGGGAGAGGTCTTGTAGACCATCTCTCAGTGGCCATAGGCTACGTTTCGTGGTCGTAGGCCGTTTTTCCCGTTCGGAGCCCGGTTTCCCGTTTTTTGGAGTCGTCGGCCGTGTGCCTCGGTTCGGGACCGCTTAACTACCTCCGTTTGCTCCGGTTTTTGGTACACACCTTGTCTCCTCTCTTTTGAGAGATACTGTGGCCCGGGAGACCACCTTCATGGTCGAACGCCACTTCCGGTGCCTAACAGCCTGTTTTCGAGGCCCCGAACTGCGTGTTTTGGCCCCCTAACCTTCGTTTTGCATCCGTCTTGGTCCATTTTTGGCAGGGACCTTATTTTCATTGTTAGAAAGCTTGTAGGAGGGTGGGAGACCAGCAATTTTTCTAAAAAAATAGCTTTTTTTGGTCAAAAGTGGTTCAACATGAATTCGGGAAGGAGGAAAACATCTGCGCGGCTTCACCGAAACAGGCATAACTCTTTGCACATGAGGAATTAAGATATGAGGCCACCACCGTTGGAAAGCTTACTTCCGGGGCTTCATTTTACACTCAAGAATCTCCTAAGGACAAGTCCGAGCGGGGGAGATATAATTGGTTGAAGTAGGGGATCAATCCGGTTGGACCAAATCTGCGCGGCTTCACCAAAACTGGCATAACTTTTTCCACAGGAGGAATTTTAATGCAAGGTTTATGGCATTGGAAAGCTAACTTCAAGGGCTACATGGACGACCAGCTTTAGTGCTTGAACCTTTTGACCCCTGGTCGGCCGACCACTTAAACTGGTCGGCCTACCACCTTGCCTGGTCGGCCGACCACCTTGGCCTTTTAAACCTGGCCGGCCATGTTTGCCCTCCTGAGTGTGTTCCAATTGTGCCAGCTATTTTCCACTTGACCCACTGTCCGAGGGTTTGTCCTTGCTTTTGGTCCTTTTAAGGTGTTTTTGACCCCTTTGCTTGGTTTTAAAAAGAGTTTGGCCCTTTTGGTCAAGCTTCTTGGGGAAGCTTGACCCTTTTGGTTTAGTTTCCTCAAGAAGCTTGACCCCTTTGGTCAAGCTTCTCTCAGAAGCCTTGAACCTTTCTCTTGGCTTCTCCAAGAAGCCTCACTTCTTCTCCTCTATACATACAACCCTCTACCTTATTTTGCAAGGGTTAGAAAAACCAGCTGGAGCATATCCCTACAATCCTCCATATCTCTCTCATCCAAGCCTCAAAACACCTTTGTCCTTGCACCATCTACACACCAACTCATAGCCTACCACCTCCATCATCCATTCCAACACCTTGAGGCTGATTTTCAGAAGTTAGGAGCTCATTTTCATGGACCAAAAGCTGCTGCATTGCTGTGCTACAAGGGTAAGCCTTCATTCCCTCTTTTCTTGCATTATTTTACTCCATAGTTTAGCCCTATTTACAAGCATTTTTGGGCTTCGACCCAAACTGTAAAGTGTCATATTTTGAGCCCCTCTTCAACTTTGTTTAAGGACACTTTACTGTTTGAAGTCATTTATTTCCTTATTTGTTCAATCTCTCTTTTAGGGCTATTTTTGCATCCTATTTTAGCCTTACTTGTGAACATTTTTGAGATTTGTTATAAATTGAAAAAAGTCTTATTTTGACCTCCTCTTTAAGTTTTTTTGAGGTCACTTTTTTGTTTGGAGTCATCTCCTTCCTTGCATGCTTCATTTCTACATGCTTTGAGCCATACATTTGAGCATTCGCATTGGCCTTGTTTTGGCCTCTTAGTCACTGAAATCCAGTGGATTTTTAGTGGCTTTGATGAGGTTTTGAGCTTTGAAATCATAGAGGGGTGACCCTCTCACCCCTCATTCTCTTTACTAGCATGTTTGGCCTTCCAAAGGGACTCTATTTTTCATGCATTGAAGTCATGTTTCAGGCCTTATTTTGAGGGTTTTAAGGTCTGCCTAGGCTCTTTTAAGAGCCCATTTTGCCATATCTTATGTCTATGATGCATATGTAGAGCAATCCCATTCAAGGCCTCTCAAAGAGGCCTTCCTTTGCATATTTCCTAGACTGATTTCATGGCCTATTTGGTGAGTTTTAGGGATGTCATAATCCATTTCCAGAGTTGGTTTGGTCTTGCTAACTGTCTATCTTATATGTGCTTAACAACCCCTTGTATGGCCCTTTAAAGGAACTCATCATTTTTGCATGTGTTGGCTGCATTTCAGAGGTTATTTGGGCATATTTTGACATGTTTTATTCACTGATTTTGGCTGGTTTGATGAGTTCTCTTGTACTTCATATACATGCCATATAAACCATGTTTACTAGCCATTGTTGCATGTTGTTTTAGCCCATCATGTTAGCACTTTTTGGCCATGCTTTAAACTAGAAATGTGCATGTTTTGGGACTACCTTGGCTCTGTCTTTGTGCTTCATATTCAAATAATGCTTGCTTTGCATGGTTATGGTTCAATACATGTGCCTAGTTTTGAGTTTCGGGGCCTATAGCATGCATTGTATGACATATTTGCATGATTCGGGATCATTTAGCATCATGTTTCAGTGCTGAAATTTACATGTTTGAATGCCATGCTTCATCATTGCCATGCCTTGTTAGAGTTGCATGTTGTGCCTTAGGTTCGGTCCTCGGTTTGCGTGCATGTGTGCACGCATTTCGGTTGTCTCATTTTCATCTTATGGCCGCTGATATGAGTGTGGCTGAGGTCCACTCATATTGGTGTAAGCCCATATTGCATTGTGTATGCCATCTTAGTCCATAGCATTGTGTATGCTAGGTTGTATGTTAGAGCATTGTGTATGCCATGTTATATCGAGCATTGTGTATGCCAGTTCATAGCATTGCGTATGCTAGGTTGTATGTTAGTCGCATTCATGCATGTCATGCATATTGCATCGTGTTTGGGATAGGAGTTAGCCCAAGCACGGGAAACGAGGGACGTTTCGTACTCGAGTGACGGAACGTGTCTCAATTTCCGGTCACCGACACTCCGGATTAACCATGATGGAGTCTCAGTCTTGTTGTGTTTTTCATGTGCATTCATTTCATATCGAGTCGTGCAATTCGACCCCTCGGCCATCATGCATCGAGATGCGTGGTTGATGGCACGAGGATCGAGGCGAGCATACATATGTGAAAATACTTTGCCATGCCCCTTTCTTGCTCTCTGTTGCAGTAAATCAAGGATCAACATCCTTCAAGAGCTTTGCACAACATTCCGGGATTAATTGCAAACAGAGGCAAACCAGGGCATCGCACTAGATTTCCGCGCAAGGCAACTCAAGCATGCATCATTCATCATCCGGAACAGAGCTGAGGCGGTCCATGGGCTTGCATGCTAATTTACTGCTTTCCTAGTTAATTTGTTAATTAATTAGGGTTTTGCACTTATTCGGACTGTAATTATTTATTCGAACTGTATTATTTATTCGGACCCTCCGAGCGAGGGCAATTGTGTAATAAGTGTGTGTGAGTGTGTGCATGTCTTCCAACCCCACATCTTTCTTCCCTTTTATTTACTAGCTTTCGATGGTTAGTTTAGGGCATGTTCAATTAGCATACTCATGATAGCATGTTTGCATCCATTCATTCGTTTGCATGCACCGGGCTCAGTGCATCATACTAACTGCATTGTATTTCAATTCCAAGTTGAATACGTGTTAGCTGTAGCATCATCATATGCCATCTTAGAATAGCCGAGCCTATTGTAGTTGCATCTTGCATGTGTTGCATTAGCCATTTTAACATGAACTAGGATCATGCATATGATTACTAACTAGTTTCTGTTTTGGCTTGGAGTACTCGGTAAGTGTTTATGCTTTAGCATCATTGCATGTGTGTGAGTGACTGCCATGATAGCATGCTTGCCATGAGGCTAACTGCTTATGTGATATAACTGCCTGAATGCCTGTGGGTGAAGGTTGGGTTATTTGAATTGGAACAATTCATCGATTGTGAGTTTTTAAGCCCACTTGAGAGTGGCAAATCATCATGTTTCCTAAGCCCACTCGAGAGTGGTAAAATCCGCATTTTAGCCTACTTGCGAGTAGCAAACCGTTTTCAAAACAAGCATGAAATGTTTTGTTCCAATTCAGGCGACCCAGTCTATATTTGTTTGCTGTGCGCATCACATAGTAAATCTAGGCTAATAACCGGAATAAGAATGCATAATGTCTTCAAAACTAGATATCATGGTTAGTAGAGGCCGATCTTTGATCGGGCGAGCGAGGGTGCTCACGAAGTGACCTTCCCCAATCGTACCCAAGTTCCCGAGCCGAGGCAACTTTGGTGATGATGAACACGTGGCCTTAGGCACGAGTCAGGGTT
Source organism: Camellia japonica (assembly GCA_030407325.1). Classification (NCBI taxonomy): domain Eukaryota; kingdom Viridiplantae; phylum Streptophyta; class Magnoliopsida; order Ericales; family Theaceae; genus Camellia; species Camellia japonica. Next base: position 96,783,037 of record JAPPVO010000036.1, read on the forward strand.
TCCTAAATTTCCCAAAATAAAATATTTAGGTGGCGACTCTGTATCTGGCAAAACAGTCCATGTTTGGCACTTCTTTCTAAAAAATCAGTTTTCCAAAACGATTTGCCGGATTTGGACTCTTTGATGATTCATCGGTCTTGCATTGCACTTTGCGAGATTAGATACAGAACCGTGACATTGAGTCCTGAACTGTAGTGAGTCCAAATGAACAGAACGGGGGGATCCCCCCCCGGGCGTTCGGGGACGTCTACACCCAGCAATTTGGATTCCGTACAAGCGGAATTCCTAATCCGCACGAACAGAAATTTTCCCCTTCACAAGCGGATTACTCCAGAGAGCTGCCCAGAAAAGTCACCCAAAATCCACTCGAGCAGGACCCAAAATCCATTCAAGCGGTTTTCTGCCCAGAAAATCCAAAACAATTTGAAAGACTCTGTGAGGATCCATTCGGGCGGATTCCAATTCTGTACAAACGGTTTTGCCTAGAAACTCAGAATGTGATTTTGCAAACCAAGGCAAGTTCCAATACCCAAAACTCAAAGTTTTCAACCCGAAAAAGTTAAGAGGGGTTAAGTAAGAGTAGAAAAGGAATCTTAATAACCCAATATAGTAAACAAAACATTGAAAGAGATGCATACTACCCTACTACACGATACAAATCAAGCCCAAGACCCGGGACATCACAAGTGATTTCTCAAAAAATGCGTAAGTAATCACAAACATAAGTAAGTACTTAGAGAACACTTTTATTTTACAAAATTGTATAAGTTTTCACAATTTATGTAAATGATTTCCTAAAAAATGCGTAAGTAATCATCAATACGTGTAAGTTCTTGGAGAACACTTTTATTTCTCACAAAATTGTGTATGTTTTCAAAAAATTACATAAGTGTTCACAACTTACGTAAGTTGTAACCCAAAAGTCAGGGTAGTTAACATAGAATAAGGAGTAATTTTGTTCCTAAAAATATTCAATAACACAAAAATTTGTAATTTTTCACAACTGACATAAGTGATTTTCCAAAAAATGCATAAAGTGGTCACAAACACGAGGAAGTACTTAGAGAACACTTTTATTTCACAAAATTGTTTAAGTTTTCATAACTTACGTAAATGATTTCCCAAAAATACGTAAGTGATCACAAATACGAGTAAGCCCTTGGAGAATACTTTTATTTCACAAAATTACGTAAGTGTTCACGACTTACTTAAGGTGTCCAACAAAACTCAGAGTAGTTAACACAAAATGATGCATAAGTTTGTTTTTAAAAATTTTCAACAACACAAAAAATGCATACGTTTTCATAATTGACATAACTGATTTTTCAAAAATTGCATAAGTGATAACAAATACAAGTAAGTCATTACAAAACACTTTTATTTCACAAAATTACGTAAATCTTTACGACTTATATAAGTGATTTTACAAAAAATACGTAAGGGATCACAAATATGACTAAGTCATTCGAGAATACTTTTATTTCATAAAATTGTGTAAATTTCACAAAGTCACGTAAATTATGTCACAAAACTCAAGTTAGTTAATAGAAAATTACACATAAGTCTGTCTCTAAAAATATTGAACACACAAAAATAAGTAAGTTTTCACAACTGACATAACCGATTTTTTTCCAAAAATGCGTAAGTGATCACAAATACGAGTAATTCCATGGAGAACTCTTTTATTTCACAAAATTGTGTAAATTTTCACAACGCATGTAAGTGATTTCAAAAAAAATGCGTAAATAATCACAAATACGAGCAAGTCCTTGGAGAACACTTTTATTTCTAAAAATTGCGTAAGTGCTCACAACTTATGTAAGTGATGTACCAAAAAATGCGTAAGTAATCACAAAAACGAGTAAGTCATTGTAGAACGTTTTTATTTCTCAAAATTGCATACGTTTTCACAACTAATATAAGTGATTTTCCAAAAAATGTGTAAGCGATCACAAATACGAGTAAGTCCTTGGAGAACATTTTTATTTTTGAAAATTATGTAAGTTTTCACAACTTACGTATGTGATTTTCAAAAAATGCGTAATTGATCACAAGTACGAGTAAGTCGTTGGAGAACACCTTTATTTCACAAAATTAAATAAATTTTCACAAAATCACATAAGTTATGTCACAAAATTTAGAGTTGTTAACACAACATGACGCATAAGTTTGTTCCCAAAAATTTTCAACGACACAAAATTGCGTAAGTTTTCACAACTGACGTAAGTGTTTTCCTAAAAAATACGTAAGTGATCACAAATATAAGTACGTCATTGGAGAACACTTCTATTTCAGAAAAATGAGGAAGTTTTTACAACTGACGTAACTGATTTTTCAAAAAATACATAATTGATTACGAATAAATTCTTAGAAAATACTTTTATTTCACAAAATTGCATAAGTCTTCACGACTTACCTAAATGATTTTCCAAAAAATACATATGTGAGTACAAACACAAGTAAGTGTTTAGAGAACACTTTTATTTCACAAAATTGCGTAAGTCTTCATGACTTACCTTAGTGATTTTCTAAACAATACGTCTGTGAGCACAAATATGAGTAAGTGTTTGGAAAACACTTTTATTTCACAAAATTATGTAAGTTTTCACAAAGTCACGCAAGTTGTGTCACAACACTCAGGGTAATTAACACAAAATGCCGTGTAAATTTGTTCATGAAAATTTTGAACAACACAAAAATGCGTAATTTTTCACAATTTACGTAAGTGATTTTTCAAAAAATACATAAATGGTCACAAATACAAGTAAGTCTTTCGAGAACATTTTCAGTTCATAAAATTGCGTAAGTTTTCACAAAGTCACGTAAGTTGTGTCATAAAACTCATGATGGTTAATACAAAATTACGCGTGAGTTTGTTCCTAAAATTTTTCAACAACACAAAAATGCCTAAGTTTTCACAACTGGCGTAATTGATTTCTCAAAAAATGCATAAGTGATCACAAATATGAGTACGTCTTTGGAGAACACTTTTATTTCACAAAGGCTTATTGTGGGAACCTGACTAAAAGCTAGCTTTTTAACTTTTTAGTTTTTTTAGATCACATCACCTCTTTATTTTTTTACTCTTCTTTCTTTTTTTAAAAAAAAACCCAAAAATCAAGTTTTAGCCTAATTCATATCACCATCCAAAACTGTGTAAGTCTTCATAATTTATGTAAGTGATTTTTCAAAAACTGCGTAAGTGATCACAAATATGAGTAAGCCTCTGCAAAACACATTTATTTCTCAAAATTGCGTATGTTTTCAAAAAGTCACGTAAGTTGTATTACAAAACTTAGGATAGGAAACACAAATACGAACTAGTCGTTGAAGAAAACTTTGACTTCACAAAAATGCATAAATTTTCACAACTCACGTAAGTGATTTCATAAAAATACGTAAGTGAACACAAATATGAGTAAGTCATTGGAGAAAACTTTGATTTCACAAAAATGCTTAAATTTTCACAACTCACATAAGTAATTTTACAAAAATGCATAAGTTAACACAAAATTCGCGTAAATTTGTTCATAAAAATTTAGAACAACACAAAAATGTGTAAATGAACACAAATACGAGTAAATTGTTAGAGAAAACTTTGATTTCACAAAAATGCATAAGTTTATACAATTCACGTAAGTGATTTCACAAAAATATATAAGTTAACACAAAATTCGCATAAGTTTGTTCAAAAAATTTAGAATAACACAAAAATACATAAGTTTTAACAAATTATGTAAATGATTTCGCAAAAATGTATAAGTGAATACAAATACAAATAAGTTGTTGGAGAAAACTTTGATTTCACAAAAATGTGTAATTTTTCACAACTCATGTAAGTGATTTCACAAAAATGCGTGAGTAAACACAAATACGAGTAAGTCGTTGGAGAAAACTTTGATTTCACAAAAATGGATAAATTTTTACAACTCACAAAAGTGATTTCACAAAAATGCATAAGTTAATATAAAATTCGCATAAGTTTGTTCATAAAAATTTAGAACAACACCAAAATACATAAGTTTTCACAACTCACATAAGTTATTTCACAAAAAATATGTAAGTGAATACAAATACGAGTAAGTCGTTTGAGGAAATTTTGATTTCACAAAAATGTACAAGTTTTCACAATTTATGTAAGTGATTTCACAAAATATGTAAGTTAATGCAAAATTAACGTAAGTTTATTCCAAAAAATTTTGAACAACACAAAAAGGATAAGTTTTCACAAATTACGTAAGTGATTTCGCAAAACTAAGTAAGTGAACATAAATACGAATAACTCATTGGAGAAAACTTTGATTTTATAAAAATGTGTAAGTTTTCACAATTCACGTAAGTGATTTTATAAAAATGTGTAAATGAACACAAATACGAGTAAGTTGTTGAGGAAAATGTTGATTTCACAAAAATGCATAAATTTTCATAGCTCACGTAAGTGATTTCACAAAAATACGTAAATTAACACAAAATTCGTGTAAATTTGTTCCAAAAATTTAGAACAACACAAAAATATATAAGTTTTCACAACTCGGGTAAGTGATTTCACAAAAATGCTTAAGTGAACACAAATATGAGTAGTCCTTGGAGAAAATTTTGATTTCACAAAAATATGTAAGTTTTCACAACTCATGTTAATGATTTCGCAAAAATATGTAAGTTAATACAAAATTCGCGTAAAATTTTCTCCAAAAATTTAGAACACCACAAAAATGCATAAGTTTTTACAAATCACGTAAGTGATTTTACAAAAATATGCAAGAAAACACAAATATGAGTAAGTCATTGGAGAAACTTTGATTTCACAAAAATGTATAAGTTTTCACAACTCACGTAAGTGATTTCACAAAAATACGTAAGTGAACGCAAATACGAGTAAGTCATTGGAGAAAATTTTGATTTCACAAAAATGCGTAAATTTTCACAAATTACGTAAGTAATTTCAAAAAAATACGTAAGTTAGCACAAAATTCGCATAAGTTTGTTCTCAAAAATTTAGAACAACATAAAAATGCATTAATTTTTTCACAATTCATATAAGTGATTTCACAAAAATGCATAAGTGAACACAAATATGAGTAAGTCCTTGAAGAAACTTTGATTTTACAAAAATACATAAGTTTTCACAAATTCATGTAGGTTGTCTCACAAAAATGTGTAAGTTAATACAAAATTTGTGTAAATTTGCTCCTAAAAATTTTGAACAACATAAAAATACGTAAGTTTTCATAAAAACGCATAAGTAACCAATTGAACAGGTAGCCTTATTTTAACATTAAAAAATTCAATGGTCAAGATTAATTCATTTTAATCCAATGGCTATAAATAAGGCTGCATATGGTGTGCCTAGAAAAGCTCATGCTTCCATAGGCTTACAATCTTCCTTTATATAGAAGGAGAGAGCAGATTTGAAAGCATATGAAATCCATACAAGAGTTATTGGCATCGTTCATTATTGAGAATTTTTTTTTTTTTTTTTTGCTGAGCTGAAAAGTGAACAACTGAAGTCCATATATCGTGATTGTCTATTGCTATTAGTGGCGGAGTCAGAAATTTAACATAAGGGGCACAAATTAATGACAATATTGATTTTTTTTTTCATAATAAACAATAATGAAATATTATTAAACTTAATTATTATAAGTACATTTGGATAAAAATGAATTTCAAATTAAGGGATTTAAGGTTGAATTTTATAAAAAATATTGGAGAGTAGCTATTATAAGTAGATTAGAAAATTATAAAAGAAAATAAGTCGAGGTAGAAATGATATATTTTAATAGGAAAATTTTATAAAACACATCGCAAAAAAGTGTGTATTATATTATGTCCCAGTTATGATCTTTATATGACACATTATGGTGTTAATTATAACTCATTGTGGTGTTTGTTATAACTTAATTATGATTTCTTGTAGTTGTTATTTTGTTTATGACTCATTATGATGTTAGTTATTGTCACGACCCAAACCCGCCCCTATAGATTCAGCATTATAACCGGCTAGTAGTTCTAAGATTACCAATGGCCTCTGAGACAAATTAGCTATTAATCATGTTGTTTAATTTTGATGATGTCTAAAACATTAATTGAAAATTTGTAAATAATATACATATTTTATATTATTTGACACAAAATATTATCTATTTAAAATATATATTGTATGATACATTTGTTAAATATTATTTAAATAAAAAATATTTTTGAAAACTTTACTATTCACTTTTGAAAAATTAGGCTGATTAATATTCATATTTTGACAAATTTGATATTGATTGGTTGTATTATTTTGATAAATTTGATATTGATAAGTTGTCTTCTTTTGACAAAAGTGATATATCCACATGAAGTGATAGGTTATATTTAATTTAAAATCTCTACAACATATACAGAAATTTAAAAAGGGTATATATGTTCAGATTTATCACAAATATTACTTAAACAGATTTTTTACTATGTATGCAAATATTTGTTTAGCATATTATATATAATGCATATAATATAAATAGAATATATCACGTGAGCAATTGGATTTTTTACACAATTGATTATATCATGTCATATATATATATATATATAAATTATTATAATAAAAAAGAAGAAAAAGATGAAGCAAATAATTTCATATCTTGCTTGTTTAAATTCAAAATTGTAAATATTATATATATAGTCAAAGTCTTGAAAGTAATATAATATAATGTAATGATTACAAGAGAAGACTTATGTAATTTTTCATTGTAAATCTTTGAACATGTTTTGCCTGCAGAATGAAAAAGGAAAAAGTTGCAAAATGCTTTGAACTTGCTTACAAAAAGAAAAAGAAAAAGTAAACAAAGAAAATTTATAGTTTGACAAAAGAAAAAGTGCCCATGTCATCCATGACGTCAACAAAGAGTGTCTTACCTCCAACGGGTATATTTTTGTGTATAAATAGAAGTGTTGTGTGTGGAGAAAATCAAGAACTTGAAAAGAAAAATTTCTGTGTGCTCCAAAATTCTGAGTATATTGTATTCTGCTCTTTCACTTTCAGATCTAAGTGTAGCCTTTGTTCTTACACTTTCATATCTACTCTTTGTGAGAGAATTATTGTAAAAGAAGGTTTAAGCATCACTTATTTGTATTCATTATTTTTGTGAGAGATTTTGTAAGGGTAAGGCATTTATTGTTGAGTGAAGCTCAATAGATAAGAGTAAGTTCTGTGCCAAATCCACAAGTTTGGTGGTGTATTTATTCAATTGATAGTAAAGAAATTCTCAAGGAAGTTCCTTAGGAATGGACGTAGGCCTGGCGTGCCGAACCACTATAAATCTCAGTGTTTGATTTTCTCTCCCTATCTCTCTTACTTTTATATTGATAATTATTATTCTATTTTTTTTATTTGTTAAAATTCTGAATATTGTGTTAATTTTAATATTATAAAATTTTCAATAACCCAATTCACCTTCCCTCTTGGGTTGCCTACTTGGGATAACAATTGGTATCAAAGCCTAGACTCTAGTTTGTGTGACTTAATTATCTTAGAGTAGATCATGGCAACCCCTAGTTATTCCTTACCCGAGGAACAAGCATCCAAAAGGCCACCACTATTTAGCGGCACAAATCTTAGCTATTGAAAAACTAGGATGACCATATATGTTCAATCTAATGATTATGAACGCTGGAAAATTATTTGCAATGGTCCAAAAATTCCTACCAAAACCGTAGATGGACTTAGGGTACCAAAACCTGAAGATGAGTGGAATGAATCATGTACTAGAATGACCCAAATTAATGTCAAAGCCACAAACATGTTGTACTACGCCTTAGATGCCAACGAGTTCAACAAAATTTCCACATGTAAAACCGCAAAAGAAATTTGGGACAAGCTTATAGTGACTCATGAGGGAACCAAACAAGTTAAAGAATCTAGAGTCAGTTTGTTAGTCCATAATTATGAACTCTTTAAAAAGAAGCCTGATGAGACTATTCTTCAAATGTTTACTCGCTTTACTGATATTATTAATGGTTTAATTTCTCTTAGAAAAATATATATTAATGTTGAAATTGTAAGAAAAGTGCTTAAGTCATTACCAAAAAGTTGGGAGATAAAAATCATTGCCATTACCGAAGCCAAGGATTTATCAAAGCTAAGTATAGATGAGTTAATAGGATCTCTCTTAACTCATGAGCTCATAATGCAAGAAGGAAAGAAAGAGGAGAACAACAACAAGAAGAACGGAATAGCCTTCAAATCCACCTCGAAACATCAAGAAGATGATGAAGATGATGAAGATGAGGATGAGGAAATGGCATTCATCACTAGGAAGTTCCAAAAGTTTGTGAGAAAGAAACAAGGCGTACGAAATTTTTTCAAAAAAGACTTCAACAACAGGGATTTTCAAAGAGGAGAAAATCATAAAAAAATCTGAAGTTACCTGCTATGAATGCAACAAACCTGGACACTACAAATCAGAATGTCCGAAACTTAAGAAAAAATTCAAGAAGGACAAGAAGAAAGCTATGATTGCAGCATGGGGAGAAGATAGCGATGAAAGCGACACAGAAACCGAAGTTTGCAAAAATGAGGTTGCTAACCTATGCTTAATGGCACTTGGAAACGAAAATAAGGTAAATGACGAATCCTTTACATTTGATGAATTACAATTAGCTTTTGATGAATTACATGCTGATTTAAGAAACTTAGTTTGAAAGGTAATTGTCAAAAGAAAGTGATTTTAAGTTTATCAAAAGAAAATGAATCATTAACTTTCAAGATAAATGTTTTAGAAAATGAAGCCATGAAAATGAAAAAGGAAAATGAGGTTTTAACTCGAAAGGAGTCTTCAATTTCTAAAAAACATTTAGTTGTATTGCAAAAAGAAAATGAGTCTTTAAAAAATGAGCAAATTATTTTGAAAGAAAATATTGAAGATTTGAAAAATACTCTTTCAAAATTCACTCAAGGTAGAGAGACTTTAGATAAAATTCTTAAAAATCAAAATCATACTTTTGGTAGAGCCGGAATTGGATATAAACCTTTTTTAAAAGTAAAAACTGTCAAAAATGGCTTTGTGTATGCATCTTCTAATCACTCTCATCTCACATGTCATTTTTGTGGTACAAAAGGTCATATTTCACCTTCATGTCCTATTAAAAGAAATCCTTTTGCTAAAATAAAAAAGATGTGGGTCCCTAAGGATTTTTCAAGAGTGTCAAATTCTAACTTTTATGGACCCAAGAAAAAATGGATACCAATAGAGAAATCAAATTTTTGTAGGTATATTTCAAGACAAAATCCAGTAACGATAGATGGTATCTCGATAGTGCATGTTCGAGGCATATGACTGGAAATAAAGCTATGTTTGCCACACTCCAACCAAAGGATGGCGGATATGTGACTTTTGGCGACAATAGCAAGGGTAAATTATTGGTGTAGGAAGTATTGATAAAAAATCTCTCTCCTATTATTGAAAATGTTTTGTTTGTTGAAGGTTTAAAACATAACTTGCTTAGTATTAGTCAATTATGTGATAAAGGTTATAGAGTTATTTTTTAGAAAACTCATTATACTATTGAAAACACCCTAGAAAACAAAACTTTATTTGTAGGTTTTAGACATGAGAATGTATATGTGTTTGATTTGCATGATTTGTCTTCTCATTTTAATATTAAATGTTTATTTGCTATAAATGATAATGGTTGGCTTTGGCACAGAAGATTAGGACATGCTCATTTTGATTTTATTTCCAAGCTTTCAAAAAATGAGTTAGTCATTGGTTTACCAAAAATTATTTTTGAAAAAGACAAACTTTGTGATACATGTCAATTTGAAAAACAAACTAGAATTTCTTTTAAATCCAAAAATATCGTTTCAACTACTAAACTGCTTCAACTGTTGCATATTAATTTATTCGGACCATCTAGAACATTAAGTTTAGAAGGAAAATCGTATGTTCTTGTTTTATGTTGATGATTATACTAGATATACATGATATTATTTTTAGCACATAAAAATGAAACTTTTTATAATTTCTCAAGACATTGTAAAAGAATTCAAAATGAAAAAAATCTTAATATTTTTAGTATTAGAAGTGATCATGGTAGAAAAGTTGAAAATGATGATTTTATTATATTTTGTGATGAGTTTGGAATTGATCATAATTTTCTGCCCTTAAAACTCCTTAACAAAATGGAGTAGTTGAAAGAAAAAATAGAACTCTTTAAGAAATGGCCCGTACTATGCTTTGTGAAAATAATTTGCCTAAATATTTTTGGGCGGAAGCTGTTAACACTGCATGCTATGTTATAAACCGTGCCATGATTAGACCTATTCTTAAGAAAACCCCTTATGAAATTTGGAAAGGTAGGAAATCTAACATTAGTCACTTGCGTGCATTTGGTTGTAAATGTTTTGTATTGAATAATAATAAAGATAAATTAGAAAAATTTGATGCTAAATCGGATGATGATTATATTTCTTGGTTATTCAATCTCCAGTAAAGCTTATAGAGTATTCAATAAAAGAACTCTACTTGTTGAAGAATCTGTACATGTTGTTTTTGATGAATCTAACAACATTAATTCCAAGAATCTTGTAAGTAATGATATTGTAGAAAATCAACCAAACATGGAGAGCATTTACATAAAAGAAAATGAAGAAAATCCATTACGCGAACATGAAGAAGAAATGACAATGGAGAAACTTCAAGAAATATATGTTCTTTCAGAAAGCGACTCAAATCTACCAAAAGAATGGAAGTATGCTCATGGCCACCCCAAAGACCTCATCATAGGTGATGCGGCGGAAGGTATAAAAACTTGTTCCTCCGTTAGAAATGTTTGTGGTAACTTAGCGTTTGTTTCACAAATTGAACCAAAATCGTTTTTAGAAGATGAAATGATGAAAACTGGTTTTTAGCAATGCAAGAAGAATTAAATCAATTTGAAAGGAATGAAGTTTGGTTTTTGACCCCTCGACCTAAGGATCATCTTGTTATTGGTACAAAATGGGTTTTTCGAAATAAAATGGATGAATCCGGAGTTGTTACTAGAAATAAAACTAGGTTGGTAGCCCAAGGTTATAATCAAGAAGAAGGCATTGATTTTGATGAAACTTTTGCACCGGTTGCTAGACTTGAAGCTATTAGAATGTTACTTGCTTTTGCATGTTTTAAAGATTTCAAATTGTATCAAATGGATGTTAAAAGTGCTTTCTTAAATGGGTATATTTCGGAGGAAGTTTATGTTGAACAACCCCCCCGTTTTGAAAGTCATAAATACCCGGATCATGTTTTCAAACTCTCAAAAGCTTTATATGGCTTGAAACAAGCTCCTAGAGCATGGTATAAAAGATTGAGTAATATTCTACTTGACAAAGGTTTTTCTAGAGGAAAAATTGATACAACACTTTTTATAAAAATCAAAAAGGAAGATATGCTAATTGTTCAAATTTATGTTGATGATATCATTTTTGGTGCTACTAATGAAAATTTGTGCAAAGAGTTTGCTAAAGACATGCAGAGTGAGTTTGAAATGAGTATGATGGGGGAATTAAATTACTTCCTTGGTCTACAAATTAAACAAACTAATGATGGAATCTATTTAAATCAAACAAAATATATCAAAGATCTACTCAAAAGGTTTGAAATGGAATCATCAAAGCCTGCAGCAACTCCAATAAGCACATCAATAAAAAAACGACAAAAATAAGCAAGGTAAACCTGTAGATGAAAAGAAATATCGAGATATAATTGGTTCTTTACTCTATCTTACTGCAAGTAGGCCCGACATAATGTTTAGTGTTTGTATGTGTGCACGTTTTCAATCCGCGCCGAAAGAGTCACACATCACCGCAGTCAAACGTATTTTCAAATATCTTGTTGGCACTCCAAATTTGGGATTATGGTATCCTAAGGGAACAACCTTTGAACTTTTTGGTTACTCACATGCCAACTTTGCGGGATATAGACTTGACCGAAAAAGCACTAGTGACACTTGTTATTTTCTTGGATACTCTCTCACTTCTTGGTTTTGCAAAAAACAAAACTCAGTGGCTTTGTTAACTGTTAAAGCAAAATACATTGCCGCCGCTGGGTGTTGTGCACAATTACTTTGGATCAAACAACAACTTCAAGATTTTGGACTTCACTATGATCATATTCCTATAAAATGTGATAACACAAGTGCCATTAACCTTTCAAAAAATCCTATTCAGCACTTACGCACTAAACACATTGAAATAAGGCATCATTTTCTAAGAGATCATGTACTCAAAGGTGACGTTGAACTCGAATTTGTGCCTACAAATCGTCAATTAGATAACATATTTACCAAACCTCTAAATGAAGAACAATTTTGTTTTATTAGAATAGAACTTGGTATGATGAATACCCCAATATAATGTTTATATTAAAAATAATTTTCTTATAAATAAATAATTAAATAAAATATTTCTAATAATAATTATAAAAATAAAAATAAAAACAAATTATATACATATATATTCTCTCTCTCTCTCTCTCTATCTCATCCACTCCGTTTCTCTCGCACCCGCTCTTTCCCTCACTCTCTGTTTTCTCTTTCTCTCGCTCTGTCGCTCTCCCTTTCTTCCTCTCATCTTCAGCCGACTCCATTTTCATACTCACCATCGTCTACAACCAGCCCCATCATCCACAACATCATCTATCATCCACCCAAATCCCTCACCAATTTACCGAGCTCCATCACTTCTCTACCTAAAATCTGCATCACCATCTTTACCAATTCATCAAGTTTCATCACCGATCCATCAAGTTCCGTGACTGATCTATCAAGATCCGTGACTGATCCATCAAGATCCATTGTCGATCTACAAAAATTCGTCACCGATCTACACGATCTTCTCTATTTCCTCCGATCATCAAGGTCATCAGCAATCAACATGTTAAAATTCTTTTTGCACTGTGTTATATTTTTTTACTTGTTGTATGTGCTCCAAACTCTCTTCGATTTAATAATGGTTGCTTCTACCTTGTCTGAAAAAATTGTTTTATTTTTATTTTTTTGTTTTATGCTAGTGCACTTGATGTAGTTGTTTATGGCCGAATCTTAATGGCCCTTGGTATTATAGATTGGTAATTTGTTTCTTCAAATTTATGTAATTTTTAGTGTATTAATTTAGGGGGAGATTCATATATTTTGAGATTTACAATTTTTATAAAAAAAAAATAATAATAATAAATAAATAAAAGGGGGCGTATGTATATTCTGTGCATAATTTTAAGGGGAGTATATACATATTTTTTTTGCACTACTTCTTATCTGCACCACCAAAAATTTTTTGAAGACATAATGTATATAAATAAAAATAAAAGATAAAAAAAAAAAAAAAAAAAGAGAGAGAAGAAATGCTTGCAATTTTATTTCAGAAAAAGAAAATTTTACTCAATTACATGTAAGTTTTCAGAAGGCTTCATAAATTTTTTCCGTTTCACTTCTCTCAACAATTTTTCATGAGCCTCTTTTACATGTTTCTCTCTATTTTCGACTTCTATGAGTCTCGGCATTATAACCGTTACATAATATTGCACCGTATTCTCCAACTGTACATTTTTCCTTTTTAGCTCTTTCTTCTCCTTACACATATTAACAGCTGTTGTTTTAACAAGCATACATCATCTTTCCATTGTTGATTTTCTTGTACTCTTGCTTGTAATCGTTGCGCCATATTGGAAACTGCAGTCATTGCCTATGTACTAAGAGCCATGGTGTTATTAATAGCATCAATATCATTTCGATTAACAATAACACTAGGACCTTCATTTACAGACATAGCATGTGCCTGTACCACTGGTACCCATGCAGGTCCGAACCATTGATGGCTAAGGTAATGAATGACATGATTACACAAGAAGGTAAAACAATTTTTTTCTCCAACACTTGATATTTTCATCTCTTTGCCTATCATCCTTGTCACTTTTTATACACTCCATCAATCCAATCCTCAATGCATATCTGCTCAAATCTTTTGTTTGTCAACATTTTGTGCGCTCGAGATGCTCCAAAATCCCCACAATGATCTCGACAAGACCTACGGACCATTATTATATTTTTGGCATCTCAGATTATTTTACCAAATGTGTCTGTTTCCTATCTTCATATTTTATTTTGATGATGTCAAAGGGGAGAAAGAATATGACTTTGAATTGCTGTGCATGCATGCGCTTTAAATATTTTATATTGCAAAATTATCAAATAACTTATTGATTTTTATTTTGTGTCAAATCCATACAAATATTGTCATCATCAAAAAGGGGGAGATTGTTAATCATGTTGTTTAATTTTGATGATGTCTAAAATATTAATTGAAAATTGTAAATAATATACATATTTTATATTATTTAACACAAAATATTATCTATTTAAAATATGTATTGTATGATACATTTGTTAAATATTATTTAAATAAAAAATATTTTTGAAAACTTTACTATTCAGTTTTGAAAAATTAGGCTAATCACTATTCATCTTTTGACAAATTTGATATTGATTGATTGTATTGTTTTGATAAATTTGATATTGATAAGTTGTCTTCTTTTGACAAAAGTAATATATCCACATGGAGTGATAGGTTATATTTAATTTAAAATCTCTACAACATATATAGAAATTTAAAAATGGTATATATGTTCAGATCTATCATAAATATTATTTAAACAGATTTTTTACTATGTATGCAAATATTTGTTTAGCATATTATATATAATGCATATAATATAAATAGAATACATCACGAGAACAATTAGATTTTTTACACAATTGATTATATCATGTCATATATATATATATATATATATATTATAATAAAAAAGAAGACAAAGATGGAGCAAATAATTTCATATCTTGCTTGTTTAAATTCAAAATTGTAAATATTATATATATAGTCAAAGTCTTGAAAATAATATAATATAATATAATGATTACAAGAGAAGACTTATGTAATTTTTCATTATAAATCTTTGAACATGTTTTGCCTATAGAATGAAAAAGGAAAAAGTTGCAAAATGCTTTGAATTTGCTTACAAAAAGAAAAAGAAAAAGTGAACAAAGAAAATTTATAGTTTGACAAAAGAAAAGGTGCCCATGTCATCCATGACGTCAGCAAGGAGCATCTTACCTCCAACGGGTATATTTTTGTGTATAAATAAAAGTGTTGTGTGTGGAGAAAAATCAAGAACTTGAAAAGAAAAATTTCTGTGTGCTCCAAAATTCTGAGTATATTGTATTCTGCTCTTTCACTTTCAGATCTAAGTGTAGCCTTTATTCTTACACTTTCATATCTACTCTTTGTGAGAGAATTATTGTAAAAGAGGGTTTAAGTATCACTTATTTTTATTCATTATTTTTGTGACAGATTTTGTAAGGATAAGGCATTTATTGTTGAGTGAGGCTTAATAGATAAAAGTAAGTCATGTGCCAAATCCACAAGTTTGGTGGTGTATTTATTCAATTGATAGTTAAGAAATTCTCAAGGAGGTTTCTTGGGGAGTGAACGTAGACCTGGCATGCCGAACCACTATAAATTTCAGTGTTTGATTTTCTCTCTCTATCTCTCTTACTTTTATATTGATAATTGTTATTCTGTTTTTTTTTATTTGTTAAAATTCTGAATATTGTGTTAATTTTAATATTGTAAAATTTTTAATAACCCAATTCATCCTCCCTCTTGGGTTGCCTACCTGGGATAACATTAGCAAAATAAGAGGGCTAGCGGAAGTATATATCAAATACAAGGTCCATAGAGGTGTGCAAACTTATATGTGATAGAAAATTCAAACTTATATTTACATATATTACGATGTCATTCTTGCGATATCTAAAGTACAGATAAGGACAAAAAAAACTTAGCCCTATTACATAATACACAAAAGTTGTTCAAACCAAAACAAAAGAAAATAAAAGCTTAAGACTGGTTCACAAACTTGACCACAACCATTTATCGAAAACCTCCTCGTGAGGCACAATGGTTGGTTGACAGAATTGATCAAAACTGGAAGTCTCAAGCTTATTTACGCTCCTGATCACCTACATACATAATATAAATAGTGAGCTGGAGCCCAGTGAATAACAATAGAGTAAAGGTTTTATGAATGATGTCCATAACAGATTCAGAAATCAGAATTCAGATCAGAAACAGGTTCATATACTTATTCATATTTGTAAACAGTCATATGTGGCACATCCGTTAGCATTAATAGATCAAATTGGTCATATAGACCCATATATAAAACAGATGGTCACATAAGACCCTTATACAAAGCAGATCAGACAAATGATTATGCATAATCAGTTCCATGAATGAAACCCACGTGAAACCCTGGTACCAGGTACAGATAACAGATACATATGATGCTAATGATGCCATGATACATTTCAGAAATAGGACAATCATTCATCTATACAGAAAATATCATTTCAAAAAACAGAGCTTATCATATCAGTCAGAAAATACTTATAATTGAACATATCTTTACAAGGTTGTCACTCACAGATAGCTCCAGAAGTAGAACAAATGAATCAGACAGATTAGACGAGTATTGACGCGTGACCTACACAAGCACATGATAGATATAATTGAAACACACACTCTGAATACACTTCACTTATGACATTTCTTTCTATGTGTGTTTCTAATTCTTATCCTCATTATTATAGCTTAAATTATGGCTTAAGAATGCCTAAGATGGAATCAGGATGCAATTATGCACGTTGAAACACTTAACAAAATTTCAGAAAACTAGGCAGTTTGTTTGAGTGCATTTTTGTTCGCTCGAGCAGTCTGTAAAAGTATTGGGAGCTCTCATTTCACGCTCGAGCCAACTTCTTGGTCACTCAAGCCAAGACTAAAAATAAAAGGTGGTCGCTCGAGCCAACCATCAATTTCTGCAAAACTTCCGAGAGCTCGAAATTTAAGCTCGAGTGATGGTTTGGTCGCTCGAGCGATGCTACCAAATTTTAAAATCTCCAGATTTGTGTTTTAAGTTCAAAATCTAATTTCAAAGTACTAAACACACATTCTTTTGGGCCAAAACTTGAAGAAACACTTAGAAACTTGTAGAAAACCATGAAATGAAGTTTAATTCATAAAATCAAAGCTCAAAAGCATGCCAATTCTTCATAATCAAGGTGAAACTTTTATATATATATATATATACACATGCATGTAATGACTTGAAATCAAAACTTCGAAAACATGGATTCATGGAGTGAAAAGTGTAAAAACATGTTGAATTCTCAAACTTGAGCATAAAGAACACCGTGCATGTAAGTACTTGTTGAAATTCAAACTCAAAACTTGGTGACGTATGCATGCATGCGTGATTTGACTCAAATTCCATCATTCTTAGTTCAATTCAAGTGTACATGTCTAAATTCTATTGAATTCTCATGTAAAGATAGCTTCCTACCTCCAATGAGAATTGAAGTTCTTACCTAGAGTCCACAATTCCCTGAATTCTAGCAAATTCTTGAATAATTCCTCCAATTCTCTTCAATTCTTTAGCAATTCTTCCTTTTCTCTTCTTGGATCTCAAATTCTCTCGTACTCTCTCCCTCTCTACGTTTTGACATCAAGGAGATGAAGTGTAGAGTGTATGGAATGTTCTTGAGGCAACATTAGCCTTATATAGGCTTACTTAGCATTTACTAATTAAATGTGACTAGAGCTAAGTTAATTCAACTTAATCATTAATTTATTCTAATTTGACTCTAAATCGAAAGCTGATTAAACTTACCAGAAAATTCTAAAAATTCTGAATAATACGTTGACTTGATCAATTTCATGTTCGGATGCCGATAAGGCCCTCAATTTCCATGTCGAAACAGAAATTCAGATAGATATTCCTACAATAGACAGATATAAATTCAAATAGAATGCGAAATACACAATTAACACATAATTTCACTTAACCACTTAATTAATATTCTTAATTACGGATTAATAGGTAATTATGGATCGGGATTGTCACAGTTATGGCTTAGTTATGACCTATTGGGGTTATTTTTAGGTTATGACCGAAGATGTGGTGTTTGATTATTATTTATTATGGTCCTTTTAGTTATAGCCGAAAATGATTTTGTTCTAACACTTTTCTGGTATTAACGCCATGAAATATCATAACTTGTGTATGGTATACCCTTTTAAAAAGTGTATGGTAAAAGGACTCATTTTAGTAGAATTTTTGTAATTAGAAAGAAAATCTTTAATAGAATTTTATAAAAGATACATAAGATATAATTTATATATGTTAGGGTACTAGTAGAATTATCAAAAATTCAAGGGGGGCATGTGACCCCCCCGGTCCTATTCTAGCCCTATCCCTGACCACCACCGTTGCCATCGCCATCCTTCCGTCGCCGCTGCCACCGTCGTTGTCGTCGTCTACCCACCACCACCACCGTCGTTATTCAAATGTCACCACTGTTCACCAACTATCTCCACCATCGTCGCTGATCTCCACAATCTCCATATCACCACCGCATTATTTGTTTCAAATTTAGATTTATTTTTCAATGATAAATTTATCAATCTCTCTTGTTTTTAAAGTGAGTGAGTAAATATGAGTAAAAATGGTGAATATTAGTAAAAAAATTTAATATCCTGTTTATATGGAAGAAGATGGTGGATTTTTGTAAGTGAGTGAGTGAATTATAAGTACAAATGGTGGATATTAATAAATAAATTTACAGTGATAAATTTATCAAACTGATTAATAAATTTAGTGATAAATTTATCAGTCAGAATCTATAGATAAATATGTTTGATTAATAGGACCAGCATGCAAGCCCTCCATAAATAAATAGAAAAGTGGGCTCTAAAGTTGTGCAACTGGGTCATCATCCGGGCTGACCCACCAAGTTTGATCCATGGACTTTATTTGGGGAATAGATCCATGGGTGCTTTACTGTTGGGCTGATTCAAGATTTTCAAATATCAAGGCCCAACCAGAATTCATCCATATCCATTGCTTTAGTTTTTCTTTTTTTCTTTTACTTTTTATAAAAATAAATAAAAATAAAAATAACAAACTAAATAAAAGGGGGGGGGGGGGGGTATTGCTTGACAGTGAGAAGAGAAAAAAATTACAAAAACATGGAAGATGCAAGTGGAAAGCTATGGTTTATATTTGTGTATTTTCTTTTTCTTTGTCAAATTGTTAAGTAATTCTTTTAATAAAAAATTGGCGAGCCCTACTTTTTTCATATTTGAATGGGAGAAAAAGAAGTCAGGATATCATATTGGGAGATATTGAGATGGAATTTCGCAATGCTCAAAAGGCATCAATTTTTTAAAACCCTTTTGCTTTTATTAAAAAAATTAGTTTTTGATCTTTAAAATGAAAGATCCTAAAATTTAAATACAAAAAAAAGAGAGACTAAATTTAAGAAAAAAAAATCACTAGAAACAGAAAATAAAAAGGTCAAGAAGCCACCAAATTTGACTTTTCCTTTTAGCCAAATTTCAAATTTGATCCAAATTTTTAGATTAATAGTTCTATAATTTTTTGTACGTTGTTTTTAGATAATTTTTTTTTTTTAAATTTGATTCAAAATTTTCAAATTTTGAAATATACTTAGACATAAAGAAGTTATAAACTTATATCCAAATATCAAGAAGGTAAATTTCACATATAGAGTAACACATTTGGGGTAAAATGCATTTGAGTCTAAAAAAAATTGACAAAAATGACTGATTTATTTAGACAATGCAGTTACCTCAGTGAAGGATATTTTATTCCTTTTGTTTTAACCCCGTTAATGACAAATGTATTTTAATCCATAAATTATAAAGAATTATGTATTTATTTCAAGTAAAATGAAATTCACTCAAAAATGTTTGCCACTACTTATGCTAATCCCATGAGATTATCTCGTTCAGGGAAATAAACGGGTGTGAGTTGGCTATTATGTGCTACACACATCAATTATTGCAGTTTGTAGAGTCTATTTTTGATAATTAGAATTATTCAATTTTTAGAGTATATAAAGTAAAATAAATTTGTAAAAAATTAAATTAATCGAATATTACTGACCATTTCATCAAAATATATTTGTATTTAAAAAATTAAATAGTAAGTGTGATTTAAAATAAAAAATTAAATACGAAAATAATTTGATGAAAAGATTATCAATATCCAATTAATTTTTTTACAAGTATATTTCACTTAATATAATTTAAAAATTAAATGATTTAAATCATTAAAATAAATTTTAAAATAAATGCAATGAATAACCTAACAAATTGAAAATAAATTAGATAATAAAAAATAAAAAGAGGGGTTAAAAAACCACTTTTTACGCCGAACAAGGGGGAAGCACGAAATAAAGTGAAATTTTGTTCAATTCACACACAAACGGTGTCCCAACGCCGTACCAGTGACGTAAAACTCAAATACTCATTTCACGCGTAAAGCCCTTTTTTCCTAAGAAAATTTACAGCAAATTTTTTTTTTAATAATTTGAAGAAAATATATCAATTCTTACAAATTTAAAATAATTATATTTTGATGTCTTAAAATTTTAATACATATAATATTTTTTACATTTTTTAGAAAAATGGTTAATCTACCGAATTTAGACTTGTCTGAAATATCTGAATTACGTAAGTTGGATGACCGGCTGACGTCACTTTTATCAACCATGACTGTCACCGTTATCAACTAGTGTGTCAATCGGTATCTACCCGAATGACCGACCGGACGACTAGTATGCACAAATTCAGGTGAGGTCATATTCAATTATTTTTTTATTATTCATTAATCATGTAAACAAAAAATTATATGCACGTATATATTATCATTTCTTTTACATTTAAATATATATTTTATCATTAAAATTCATGTAAGCTTATTAAAGAAATGTTGGTTATACTTCCTTATTGAAGTATAAGACTCAATTGGTTTACTAAAATATTTAGTTTTGGTTTGGTATTGGTTATAATATATTTTTATGTATTGTATCTAACTTGTGGAGGCCCAATTCAATTTGATAACAGCTAAAGTTTTATATAGAAAACCCAAAATTTAACAATACATATAAATCTTTCTTTCTTTGTCCCGATGTATTAGAGTTGCGGCAGCCAACATTAGGAGTGCAAGTTGAGCGGGCTCAACCCGAGCAACCCGAACTCAACCCGAATTTTTTTAGGGTTTGGACAAGATATTTTTGAATTCGGTATGGATTTGAGCAAAAATTCAAAAGCCGGAATTAAATTTGGACGGGCTTGGGTAAAAACGTCAAACAACCTGAGCAATCCGAAATCCGAATTATACATATATAGAAATATTAAAATATTAAATATGCATATAAATTATTAGCCATTACATGATATTAAAGTAATTTAGATTATTAAATCATATTGAATATATATTATTATATATACGAATAACATAAAATCTTATCTTTTTTTTTTTATATTTTCACTCATAAATTGTAAGGACTACTATAGCGGCATCTCTCTTACATTATATAAATTATTTATTTTGGTGATATTAATGATTTTCTATATAAAAAAATATAAATAGAGTCAAATTTTAATAATTTAATAATGTAGCTGAAGGAAAAAAAATGAAATTCATTTACAATTCGAGTAATTCATGCAACCTCGGGTCGGGCTTGGGCAGATAATCTCTAGTTACAATTCTGGCCTGGGCGGGCCTGGGCAGATCTCAACACAACTTGGGCTAGACTTGGACAACCTCCCAACTCGATCAAACCCGCTCAAGTTGCACCCTAGCCAACATTGGATCAAACTTTTTCGGTGAGGTAGTACCTGATTGGAAATTCAATTCGGCGGTGTAAAGGAAAAATCCAGTCCTTTGTGCTTTTGGTTTCGGTTCTACTTTGAAGTTGATTTGGTTCGTTATTTTGAGTCTTGTACAATTCTGTTTCGAAGATTTTTATTCGTCTATTTGGTGAGGTCTTTCCTCTTAATTATTTGTGATTATTTGGAATTCACTTAAGGGTGATTTTGTGAGACCATTTGTGTCTCGTTTGTAATCGTTTAGAAACTTTTTGATTGATAGTGAAATTGAATTTCGATCCCGTGGACGTGCCTCACATTAAGGGAACCACGTAAAAATTATTATGTCGTTATTGATTTAATTTTTCTGCATTAATTTTTATTTTTATTGATTGATTCACTTGTGAAAAATTATGTATTTTTCCTAACAAGAAAAAGTCTATATAATTTTGTCAAACTTATAAAATTTATTATTTTTTTTATAAATCTCAAAAGTGATCAATTGTAATTTACTTTTTCTCAAAAAAAAGTCACATCCAAGTTATCCAACTGGCTTAGCACCATAATTTTATGTCTCCATTATCATAGGACGACATATGCGTCCGGATCCTCTAGAGTGATCCTCTAGAGTGGATGATCGGACGGTTGAGATGATGCCTATACAAAACGACGTCGTTTTGGTACCCAAAAAAAAAAATTCTGAATTTGCAGATCGAGAGAGGATGAGGAAGAAGAAGCCATTGATGGGGTCCCTTGCGGCTTCGTCTTCTTCGTTGAAAGTTCCCAGCCAAACTCGCTGGTGCTTCTGGCTTCGCAAGAACTCAAACAAAGAAGAGAGATTAACAACAAACTCAAACCAAAAGCCAAAATAGAGAGCTTATATATATATATATATATATATAACACAGATTCTCTCTTTTCCTCTCCTGCCTCTCTTTCTATTCCTCTGTTCTTCTCTTCTTTCTCTCTGTTTCCACCTTCATACATTTCTGCTTCTGTTTCCTTAGATTACAGAAGCAGAGAGCTTTGGTCTCTCCACATATTTTTTTTTTTGCCGAAGCAACAAATCATATGGCATTTTCGTGAGATTTTTGTATATAAACCTGCACATTCTTAGGGGCAATGCGTTGTTTTTCTCTGATTTACAGCTTTTGAACCCAACTGGGTTTCTTCTGAATCATCTCGTGCGTCTCTGCAACATAGTGACTGACATTTCTTTGATTTGCAGAAATTTTGAGAGATTGTTTTGAGGAAATGGTGAATGGGTGAATAGATTTGAAAATGGGTGAATAGGAAATGGGTTTAAGATTTGCAGAGATTTTGAGAGATGGGGCAGCGTTGGGCGGATCCTCCTCTCGATTTGCAGAGATTTCTTCTTCCTCAGCTCTCTCCTCCTCCTCTCTTCTTTTGATCTGCAGTGCAAACTGTAAATTTTTTTTTTTTTTTGGTTTTGGCTCACCAAGCGACTGTTGTGTTGTTGCTCATCATGATGATGATGAGGACAAGCGACTGTTGTGTTGTTGCTCATGATGATGATGATGAGCCACTCGGATTCATATAATTTCTCTCTAGGAATTCTTTCCAGATCTCAGTTTTTCAACTTGAAATTAGGGGGTGTGGTGTGGGTTTGGAGCTTTGATCCTGTGTTCATCAATGGAGATACTCTAATTCCAAGTTGATCCTGCGTTCCTCCTCTCGATTTGCAGAGATTTCTTCTTCCTCAGCTCTCTCCTCCTCCTCTCTCCTTTCGATCTGCAGTGCAAACTGTAAATTTTTTTTTTTTTTTTGGTTTTGGCTCACCAAAACAATCTCAGCCATTAATTTTATTAATGGGACACGCGTCGCTCCTTAATCATCCACTCTAGAGGATCACTCTAGAGGATCCGGACGCACGGCATATAATAGTAGAGACCATGCTACAATAAATACAGAAGATCGCGTTCATAATTCTTTTTCCCCAATAAGTCAGTACCCCTTTTATGAAAAGGTTATAGATGAAGCAAAACCTAAACTAACCACATTACTTTGGGGGCATATTAATGACAGCTCTTTAGTCTATCATTAAAGTAAAAATAAATATCAAAATAGTTAAAATTTCAATGTACGTTTGTAATTTCAAAAATATTTAAATACATTTTTATATATGTTTTACATGTATATCTTTCTTCAATTTATACTCCTCATCCCAAACTTCTTATCACCTAAAAATATACTCTTACACGTTTTAAAAAGTTGAAAAAAAAAGAAAAAAAAGAGAGAGAGAAAAAGGGATTGTGCCATTTGGCCATAATTCAATTGTTTTGTAGTTGGTTTTCTTTGAGGAATATTGTGAATTAATTAGTTAAATTTGTGTTTTGAGGTTATGCAAGGAGAATTGGAGAAATTAGGATATATATATATATATATTGCTGAAGGTAATAATCTACAGACAACTATAAAGCATTGATTGAGAAATGAGAGAGAATAAGGGGATAGAGTTGTTTGAATTTGTATTATTGTTATCAGCAATGATACATTTTCTAATTTTGAAATTTTAATTGAACTTTAATGATGTGAAAAAAAAAATTTTAAAAAGAACAAGACCAAAATATCACATCAATAGGTGAGACCCACCTCCTAGAGCTCCTTTAGAGCTCATATTTTATGCAGCGTTTGGTTTGTGTTTAGAATTATGATTTGAGTATGGAGTTGTATTTTGAAATTATGATTTGAAAATAAAAAATTTGTTTGGTTATAAGTGTTGAAAAGAGTTTTGAATTATTATTTGAATTGGGTGTTAAATTATTAAAATGAGTGTTGAGTTTGTTAGAAGTTATTTGATTATGAGTTTTGAAAAGAGTTTTCAAAACTTAATTAAAAAACTTACAACTCATAACCAAACACACAATTTAAAACTCTATAAAAAATTATATTTGAAACTCATAACCAAATTCTTTTTAAAATTCAATTCAAAAAATAATTGTTGACAAAAATAATTTTTTTATTTAAAAAATTTTAAAAATCTGAAAATATTTTTTTTATTTTTTAAAAATTACTATGACAAATTAATTTATATTTCAATTTTTTTGGGTTAATTTTACATAAATGTCCACCTAATTTGTCGGTCTAAAAAAATATTTTCTATATTTAAAAAATATCAAAAACAAATATAATATTTTTTTTTCTAGATAACAAGTGCTAATTACTTAAATACAAAAAATAAAAATAAAAATTGTTCCGGTCAACTGGCCGGACGTCCGGGGGACGATCGAGTAGACTCAAAAATTCAAAAATTATCTAGGCAGATGTCCGACGCCGACGACTGGATAGACCAAAAATTTAAAAAACTCTCTAATTTACCAAATATATTTTCAAAATGTGCTTTAAAATTAATTAAAATTATGATTTAAAAAATATAAACAAACAAAAAGTTAATAACAAGTATGAAATCATAATTTGAATTACAAACTAAACACAGCCTTAAAGCTCCCAAACATTTTTCATACTTGTACAATAATGATAGCTTTGTGATGTATCAATTCATAGTTTATTTTTTTATTCGAGTCAATTCATAGTTTATATGTAATAAAGATTGCCACTTTGCCTTCAATGAAGGAAAGACATTTGGAGGCATCATGCCGATGTAGCTTATGCTTATGCCATTTGGGCAGAAAAATTCTCAAAAAGTTCACATTTTTATTTATTTTTAAATTTGAAAGAATTAAAAAAGTCAATATCTTCAACTATGGTTTGTGTATTTTGCCTAATTTTAGGCTTCAAAATAATTATATACTATTATCACACTTGGCACTTCATTGGTTGGCTACTTTGGAAGAGTTATGTTACAGACCCAAATATTTTATCAAACTTTTTATATGGATGTAGGACCCATACACATGTGAATTTGTTTGAATCCCAACCCACGTAAAAGATTTAGTAGAATATTTGAGATATATAACATTCTTTACTTTGCAATATGGGCTTTATAGTTTGCACTAGAAAGACCTAATTAAAAAATTCATTCAATACTTTAAAATAAAAAAAAAATAAAAAAAATGATGAGTTATTAGAAGTGGTGATTGTCTGAAGGTGGTGGGATGGATTACTGGATGTGGCCCGAGGTTATCAACCATGGTGGTCAGTGGTAAGATGGGTGGAGGTGGTGTATGGTTTTTTTTTTTTTTGTTACAGGAAAATCTTCCCTACCCTCCCGCAGATCTAATGCAGCGCCCCTTGCAGAGATTACCAGGGTGTCCTGTTAGCCGTTCCGAGCAAGGAGACTATAACCTGAGAACTTGCCCGACCTCCCAAGACAAGCTCTGCTTAAGTCAGGACTCGCACAGCGGGGGAGCATTGAACCCACACTAAGTGCTGATTAGACAACTTGAGGTCCAACCTCCTAACCAACTGTGCTTCACCCAGGAGATTGGCCCAAAAGGGAAGGAATTGAACTCATGACCTTGGGGCTTAAACCCCAAGTCTTAACCACAATGCCACCCACCCTTGAGATCTTATTGTTGACAGGGTTGGCCTTGAGATCTTTGGAGTCTAAGACGAAATCTTAAATTGAGGCCCTTTATGTATTAAAAAAAAATTATTTATTCAAAATTTTACTTAAAGGTGTATAATATAAATTTAGGGTGTGTTTTGATTGGACGGACTGAAAATGGGGGATTAGAATCCATCGGACTTGAGTCCTGGGACTGTGAATCCCCCGGACTATTTGGTTGGATTGGATATGTATCCTGTATTTGTTTTTTCATAGGATTAGATGTCTGGATAGGACTATTTTCAGTGAATCCAACGTTTGGTTGGACGGACTAGATAAGATAAATGAACAAAAGACTATTTTACCCTTTTCAATTGTTTACTAAGTAATAGCAATATTAAACATATCTTTAATATTTTAATTATTTTTAGTAAACATTAAACATACTAATGGTTAAATTTTGTTTAAAGATATTTAAACATACTAATATTGATAAAAATTTTTGACTGGTACAGATTATTTTTATTTAAACAAATAAAAATTTTTAGTAAACATTAAACATACTAATGGTTAAATTTTGTTTAAAGATATTTAAACATACTAATATTGATAAAAATTTTTGACTGGTACAGATTATTTTTATTTAAACAAATAAAAATTTTTAGTAAACATTAAACATACTAATGGTTAAATGTTTAAATTTTTATTTAAACAATTAACATTGAAATTATTTTGATGTACAGGTTATGTTTAAACAATTAACAATTAACAATTAAATAAATGTTGATGTACAGATTATGTTTAAACAATTAACAAATGTTGATGTAATTAACAATTAACAATGTTAATGTAATCAAATGTTGATGTATTAAAACATAATTTAATAGATGTTAAATAAATATACATGTTGATGTACAGATGTTGAAATAATTTAATAACATGTTAATGTACAGATGTTTAAATGTTTAAATAAAACATAATTTAAATAATGAAATTATTTATTGTTGAAATTAAACATTTAATTGTTTAAATAAAACATCTATTAAAACATCTATTAAATTTAAATAATGAAATTAAATAAAACATAAACAAAAATTTAAAATAAAACTTCAATAAAATATCTATAAAAAATTATTTTAAAAAATTAAATAAATAAAACATTAATAAAAAGTTAAATAAAATTATTTTATTTTTAAATTGAGACATTTAAATTTTATTAAATATAATACATAATTAAATAGTAGATGGTCAAAATTGTCATTTTCGCATCTAATCCAAACAGTGATTAGTCCCCCCAAAACAATCCCACCCCCCCCCCCGGACAGGATAGTCCCCCATATGGGGGACATGGAGTCCGGCGGACTAAAAAAAAATCAAACGACGGATAAGGAGGGAGGCCGGACATGGAGTCCAAATAGGGGATAGTCCCTCTCCCTTATTCCCCCAATCAAACACACCCTTAGGGTACATTACAGTTACCTCCTTGAGGTTTCTGACAATTACAAAATCATCTTCTGTTATTTCAATAATTACAAAAACTTCCTTTACTTTTTTTGACATTGTCAAGATTCCCCTATCTTGTTAATTTAATCTAAACGGTGTTAATTTGGTTGTGCAAATGACCAAATACCCTTTAAGTGTAATTTACCTATATATTAAATTATCATTTTATTTCTCACAATTTTTTTTTTTTTTTTTCCTTGACTTTGTATTTTTTTCCCCACTATAAGTTTTTGAACTTTTATAAGTTTAAAAAAAAAAAAAAAAATCAACCATTAATGAAATTAAGAAAGAATATCAATGAATCTTGTTTGAATTAATTTTGAGATTTGATTTAATAAAAATAATTTAAATGAAAGAAACAAGGATGGAGATATAGATTTTAGATGTAATAAATAATTATTTATTTATTTTATTATTTTCAAATAAATTATTTCTTCAAGTAAATTTCTATTTTAATTAGATGTAAGAAATGAAAATTTTAAATAGTTTATTATTCTCAAATAATTTTTTTATCTTTCATTTCCTATCAACTAATTTTAATTTATTGTTATGTGATTATATATTTTTTCACTTTTATATTTATTTTTAAAAATTTTATTATTAAGGTGAGAAATATTGGCCCATTTTTTTTTAATATCCATCGATTGAAATTTGAAAAATTCAAAGATGAAAATTAAAATTTGAGAATAATATAGGATTGTGAAAAGATAAAAATGATAATTTTTTTAATATATTTATGAGGTAACATTTGGTAATTTTTATAAGTCAGTTTTTTTTAATTATAAATATGAAATTTTATTATGTTTATTTTTCTTAAAAAAAATTAATACACAAATATGTTTACAAAACAAAGGAAAAATTTATGTTTCATAAGTTGCTATGGTATTGGGTGATGCTAGCTAATATTGATGAAAGATAAAAAAAAAATGATGAAAAAATAGTGGAAAAAGTATGAAGAAGAGAACAAATAATAATAATAATAAATTATATGGTGTTGTTATTGGTTGCAGTGACACTATAAAAAATAAATAAATGAGAGTATAAATAGAATGAATAATCAAAGAAATAAAATAAAGAAAATGGAGAGGGATAATTTATCCAAATATGTATTTTTCATACGGAAAAAAAAATCAAATACCTATTTGTATTTTTAATTTTTTATTCAAATTCTAATTTTTCAAAATATGTATTCATAAAGTTGGTGGTCTTTTTAAAAAATAAAACATTTTTTATATTTTGTTTTGTAATTTTCAAATAAAGGATTGTATTTAATTTAGTATAAGGTTTGATGGTGATCAATTTGTTATCTCTTTTTTTTTTTTCTTTTTTTTTTTTAGATAAGGTAATGTTTGGTTATTCTACTATATATATGCTTGTATAACAATTTAGAATTTTTTTAAATATTACATAGAGTTTAATAATTTTGTTCAACATTATTAAAATAATGTATGGGTCTATTATTTTTTTTGTAAAACCTTAGGAGAGATAAATGAAATTTACTAGTTGAATATATAAGGGCAATCTTAGGCCTTGTTTGGCCTATACTAAAAAAGTCAAAAAACTAAAAAGTCACTATCCTATTTAAATCACATCATCTTATTTAAGTCAGATCACCTCTCTATTACATCATTTCAAACTTAACCCATATTTCATAAAAAGTCAAAAAGTGCACTTATTTAGAATATCCCAAACCACCCCTTAGAATTGTTTACTCATGGTACATGACATTGGCATGATGTCAACATATTCTGTTGAATAAACCAACAGAAGATTGATGGTGGGAGAATCTTAACAATATTTTCAAAAGTAAGAGAGGCTTCCGTAATTATTGAAACCAGAAAAAAGGTCCCTGTAATTGTCAAAAATCTCAAAAGAGGTAAGTGCAATTTACCCATAAATTTGAAATTAGTATAATACAAGCCATAACTAAAATGGATGTGATTTATAAACATATATTTTTTGAATTAATTTTAAGTATATATAGTATTGATGTATACATTATTTAAAAAAAATAAAATAAAAAAAAGGAAAAAAACTTTGTGAATAAAATGATAAGTACTTGTAATATATATTTTTCATTAATACTTCTAATCCATTTCATCAAATGTTTATTAAATCAAGTGGGAAATATTTGTTTTATCAATTGAGAATTCATCAAATTAAATTTAATGAAAATTTTAAAACATAAAGCATCCCAATCCTTTTTACTTTATGATCTAAGAGGTTTTTTGATTATACCTAATGTGATATTTAATTATAACTCACATAATATTAAGTTATAACATTTGTAATAATCAAACTTACAAACAATCTAACTTAGCTATGCATACCCACCATAACATTGCCTCAACCAAAATAGCAACCACCATCATAACTTGGACCTATGATAATTTTTATTTTTTAAAAAAATATTTTTTTGTATTATACAATGTTAGTATTATTATTGAACAAACAAATTACTAAAATCTAGTTTGTGTTTGGTAGAATTTTAGAATTATGATTTGATAATAGAATTGTATTTTGAATTTGTGAGTTTTGGAATTATGATTTGAGTGTGAAAAATTTATTTGGTTATGAATTTGAAAAGAGTTTGAATTAAGTGATGTGACATATAATATTGAAAAGTAAAATATTTTGAAAAGTATTTTGAAAGTAAATGTGAAATTAAGGGGTTGTTTGGGATATTCTAAATAAGTGTACTTTTTGATTTTTTTATGAAATATAGGTTGGGTTTGAAGTAATGTGGTAGAGAGATGATGTAACTTAAATAAGATGATGTAGCTTAAATAAGATAATGACTTTTTGACTTTTTAACTTTTTTAGGAGATGCCAAACTTAACTTAGACCAAGTTTGGTATCTACTAAATAATACAAAAGTCAAAAAGTCACTATCCTATTTAAGGCTTGGTTTGAGATACACTTAAATAATACAAAAAGTTAAAAAGTTATTATTCTATTTAAGTCACATCATCTTATTTAAATCACATCACCTCTCTAACACATCACATCAAACCCAACCCAAACTCAACCCATATAAGCTAATAAGTCAAAAAGTGCACTTTTTTAGAACATTCCAAAACAACCCTGCCACATCATCTTATTTAAATCACATCACATTTCTAACCCATCACATCAAACCCAACCCATATAAACTAATAAATCAAAAAGTACATTTTTTTAGAACATCCTAAACCAACCCTTAATTTTCTAAAAATATAACCAAACACCACACTCAAACTAAGGACTAAAATTTAATATTCAAAAACACTACCTGAGAGGGTAATTAGCACGGTTTGGGCCGAGCTGGGCCACCAAGTAATGGGCCGGTTTGGGCCGCACTACGAAGGGCCGAGTAGAATGACCATATAAGTTACTCCGGTCTGGAGAAGTAGTGTTGAAGTTAGACCGGTCTCAGAGCCGAGATAATTAGCACAATTGCGTGAGGCCTTATTTGTACTTCGGTTGGGAATGTGTTGAGTGAAGTTCGGTCTTCGGCCGTGAGTTCGGACAGGGCGCATGAAAACCAAGGTGTGCTGAGTCCTTGGAAGGGACTTGTTATTGATGTTAGTCCGGCTCATTTCTCTTATGGATAGCTTGGTCTTAGCATGAGAGAACCGAGGTAAGGGAAAAGTGGGTAGGAGCCGAACTATCATTTACTTCGGTCATATTGGTGTTCGGCCGGGGTAAAACCATCTCATTTGGTTTAAGCAGTGAGGGGGGTGTTGGAGGATAAGCGCTATCTTCCAGGAGTATGAATCCCAGGAGGACTTTACATGGAGGAGTAAGAGTCCTACTAGGATTGTGCCACACGAAACCTATAAAAGCTCACCCATATCACCTTTGGAAAGGTAATGCAACTTTGCTCCCTGACTACATTGAGCTTTTGCCTACTTGTCTTGCTTTCTGACTTAGGCATCGGAGAGGTTTCCGGCACACACCCGCCGGCTAGCTCACGTTTGTGTTTTCAGGTGACCAAGCGACGTCGTACGGAGGAGCGCAGACTTGATCAACAGGATTATACGAGAAGGTATATTTCTTTCCCGTACAATTGGCGCCGTCTGTGGGAACTCAGACAAGAACAACCTCTTGATCAAGCTTTTTCTCCCAAAAAATCAATGGCGAACAACGAAGAATTACCTCAGTCCGCCGTCGACGGACTAACTCCAGAAGGGGGTGCAAGGCGCGAAGGCCTACCCGTGGTCACTCCCATGGTGAACCTGGAACCACACAGACAAAATTCCAGGAGGGATGCAAGGGGACGAAGGCGGAATAACAGCCCTCATCCCTCTCGTTCGCAAAGCCCAGAAAGACAAAGACGCAGAATTGATCCTCAAACTTTGGAGGATCGCGTCAGAGAACAAGACGAATTGATCCGTCGGATGGCGGCAGACATGGAATCTCTAAAGTGCCAGGTGAAAGGAAAAGAAGTGGCGACAGGAGAGGGGCGCACAAACAAGATGCCCCCTCGCCGCTCGGAAAGTCGTAGTAGGAATACTACGCCCTTTCAAGCAGAAAACAAGAACCCCAGGACAGGCGATACGCAATCTAGATCTTCCAGAACTCATCGCTCAAGGTCTGAGAGGACGAGATATGAGAGGTCGTACACCGAAGGAAGCACATATTGGCCCTCGCATTCGCACCAGACAAGGTCAAGGCAGACAGAGTTGCCCAGGTCATCCGATCTACGAACCGTGCTAGAAGAAAAGGCACGATGAAGGGAGGACGCCAAGGCACGTGATCCACATAGAGTTTCTGCCTTACAGCGGTTGGCTCCTCGGACGCATGGAAGCGTCGAGGTTGGAATGCCAATACCGTGCCCGGCCTACGAACCAACGGACAAGGCACTGGCGAGGCTGCAGACCTCACCATTCGTCCCAGCAATAGAGAATGCGCCCCTACCGTCAGGCTTCCTCCAGCCCAAATTCACAACATATGAGGGGAAGACGGACCCATACTCACACTTGAGCCACTTTCGTCAGGTCATGGCTGTATACCGGCGGAATGAGGCCTTGATGTGCATCCTATTCCCTTCAAGCCTTGGCGACCTAGGCTTGACTTGGTTTGAGAAACTTCCAGAAGGCAGCATAGCCTCCTGGGCGCAATTGGCGGAGGCATTCGTAACAAGGTTCCGAACAAACACTAAAACTCCGGTGGAGATCGACCAGCTACTCTCCATCGACATGGGCGACAAGGAGACCCTAAGATCATACAACAGTCGCTACTGGGAGACATTCAACCAGATTGGGGACTGCCCAACCAATCTCGCCATTGCGCAATACAAAAAGGCCTCCCAGTCGGGAACAGACTGAGGGACTCTATCACCATGACACCTCCCCTACCATGGAAGCCCTGATGGAGAGAGTGCATCAGCACATCAGGGTGGAAGAGGATGGCGCACGTGCCAAAGCAAAATCTGGCGCGACCGCAGTACCAGAAAAGAAGGCCTCAGCAAAGGTCAACGCGGTAGACCGTCCGAACAGAAACGGACGTGGCAAAAGAGACAACGGAGAAGACCAAGACAAAAGATGGTTGAGAGTCCGCACTGCCATTACCACGGTCTTCAAGAAACCGATCTACCGTATACTTAGCGAAATTCGAGACGAGCCTTTCGTCAAGTGGCCAGCTAAGTTAGGCGAAGCTCAGAAAGACTACGACGACAGATCACGGTGCACCTTCCACAAAGAAAAGGGGCACCGAACTGAGAATTGCACGCCATTGAGGCAGCATCTGGAAGAGCTGGTGGCAGCAGGCCACCTAGACAAGTACATAGAAGGAGGGGCACAGCCAGCCCCCCAGGACCAGAACATGCCCAATGGAATGCCGATCGACGCCCCACCTCAAGGCGTCATCAATGTAATACATGGAGTCTTTGAACCTGAGCGTGTATGCGAGCTCAAAGGTTCAATCAAAAAAGCTGAGCACGTAAGGGAGGTGCTAAGTGCCCAACCAGTCGTCAAAAAGGAGAAGACAGAGGCCACGAATGTCATGTCTTTTTCAGATAAAGACTTGGCAAGGATTTATTGCCCTCACAACGATGCCTTGGTCGTCACTCTCCGAGTCAAGGATTTTGACGTCAAGCGGATTCTGATTGACCAAGGTAGTTCGTGTGAAATTATGTACTATGAAACCTTCAAACAACTAAAGTTGCAAGATAAAGACTTGGCGCCTGCCATATCTCCCCTTATCGGATTCAACTCCATGCCAGAATGGCCCGTCGGCAAAATTATCCTCCCAGTCAGAGCAGGGAGTGTGACGAAACAAGTGGAGTTTTGGGTAATAAAGGTCCCCTCCACCTACAACGTTATCTTGGGCAGGACATGGCTGCATGCCATGCGCTCGGTGGCATCCTCCTACCACCAAGTGATGCGATTTCCCAACGACACCGGAATAATTGAAGAAGTATATGGGGACCAGATTATGTCCAAACAATGCTTCGTCACAACGAATGGCAGCCGCGCTGCCAAATGATATGTTCATTCGGTTGAAGAACCTGAGAGTAATGAACTGTTCGCAGAGGTTGGCAAAGCGGCTGATCAGAAAGCGGTGGAAGACTTGGTGGAGGTAAGAATCGATGAAAAGAACCCGGATAAGTTCTTCTTGCTTGGTTCGTCGTTATCCAGCGCTGAGAGGTTGGAGGTTATGGAATTCCTGACCTCCAACATCGAAGTGTTTGCCTGGACGCCTTACGACATGCCAGGCATTGATCCAAACCTCATCTGCCACCAACTCAATGTCCACCCATCTGCCAGACCGGTCATTCAACGCACACGCAGATTGGCACTCCACCACGCCGAGATAGTGGCAGAAGAAGTGGGTAACCTACTGGAGGCAGGAGCAATCAGAGAGGTACATTACCCCAAGTGGATCTCCAACACAGTCGTGGTGCCAAAAAAGAATGGCAAGTGGCGCGTCTGCGTCGATTACAAGACGGTCAACAAAGCATGTCCGAAGGACAGTTTCCCCCTACCAAGGATAGATCAATTGGTGGACCTAATAGCTGGGCACAGCAGGCTCAGCTTCCTTGACGCATACAGAGGCTACCATCAGATAGCCATGCACGAACCGGATCAGGAAGTAACATCCTTCACCACTCCAAGAGGACTATACTGCTACAAGGTCATGCCCTTTGGCCTAAAGAACGCAGGGGCGACATTCCAGAGAATGGTCACAAAGATGTTCGAGCCATTGCTAGGCAGAACAATGGAGGCTTACATCGACGACATGGTAGTCAAAAGCAAGGATGCGGATAACCATCTAAAGGACCTAGATGAGATGTTCCAGATCCTGAAGAAACACAAGCTGCGCCTTAACGCTTCTAAGTGCGCATTCGGTGTAGGGTCTGGCAAGTTTCTAGGTTTCCTGGTGACCAACCGGGGTATAGAGGCAGACCCCTCCCAAATCAAAGCAATTCAGGATTAGAGAGGCCTAATTCAGTGAAAGAAGTGCAGCATCTCACCGGCATGGCAGCAGCACTTAACCGATTCATCAGCCGGTCTTCAGACAGATTGCGTCCATTCTTTCAGTCATTAAAGCTAAGTTTGAGTGGGACGAAGAATGCGACCGAGCCCTGGAGAGTTTGAAGGAATACATGTCTTCTCCACCACTACTTGTCACCCAATACCTGGAGAAGAACTCTTCCTCTACTTGGCAGTCTCTCAGCACGCGGTAAGTGCAGTTTGGTTCGAGCAGAAGGAATCCAGCATCTTCCAATCTCTATGTCAGCAAGACATTGTTAGGCGTCGAAACGAGGTATTTGCCACTGGAGAAACTGGCATTGGCTTTAATGATGGCCTCAAGGAAGTTGTCACATTACTTTCACGCCCACACCATAGTTGTTCTCACAGCCTTCCACTCAAGGCTTTATTTGAAAGGGCGAACTTTTCTGGGCGAATTCTGAAGTGGGCAGTGGAATTGGGACAATATGACATCAAGTTCCAACCCAGAACCGCAGTAAAGGCCCAATCTTTGGCAGACTTCGTCGCGGAGTTCACTCCTGGAAGCCACCAAGTCTGCCCAATCGACCTGACTGACACAACCGAACTAGGGATGGAGATTGACGCCGGAATAGCGCAACCCCTAGTGCAGGTTACTCAGCCAGAGCCCAAGGCAACCAGAGTAGAGAAGGCAAGGAGGAAGCAGACCTTGCTACACCAAGTCAAAACCAACCAACAACTAATGACTTGGTCCCATCAACAGACAAGGGGCAGACTGCAACTATGGATCATGAAGAAAACTCCAGCGACATTCCAGACCCCACAACTGTAACAACCCTCGTACTGATTACCGATAAACCACTGAATTAGCTACTGGTTACTGCTAAACTGAACTGATAATGACTGATAATTGAATTAACTGAAGTACTGAATGGACTGATTGAAATCGAAACTGAAATTGAATAAGTTTATCTATTGAATTGCATATTGCATCTGTTTGATTGATTGATTATCTGTTTGAATTCATATGTTTAAATTGCTAATTGAAGGCCTTATCGGCGGCCGAATTAGGAACTGTTTAGAGTTTTAGAATCAGTAGAATATTTGTGATTGAATGGTATATTTATTTAAAATGTGATTAGGAATGACTAAATTAGATTAGAATAAGCCAAACTAATAGAGTTGCCTTAATTACGATCATGCCATTGGGTGGGGCCTTTGTTTTTATTATGGTAAGAGCCTTGTATATACTCAAACAAAGCTTTTCATCAGCCCATTTTGTTGCCTCACAACCGACCAAAACATAGAGAGAGTGAGGAAGGAAGAAATTCATCTTGTTCATCTAGAGAATTGCTTGGAAATTGAAGATTTGTAACATAGATTGCTAATTTGAGCTTGCAAGACTTGTAATTGAGACTTAGGTAAGAAAATCCATCTTCTTCTTGTTGTCTTGAGCTTCATCTTGCATGTTCTAGGCTCCATTGTAGAATCAAGCCATGATTTAGTGCATAGAGGTTGATTTATGCTTGAATTCATGCATGCATGGACATTTTGGTGCATTTTGAAGTGGAATTCATGATGGATTGTACATGCATGCCCATGTTTCTATCAAAGTCCATGTTTTCATTTTGTTTTCTAACTATTGAGCTCATTAGAGCAAGATTTGAACCTTGTATTTGGTTAAAAACTCATGCATTGCATGGTTTGAAATTGTTCACGGAAATGGGTTTGAATTTGGTTTTAATTAACTCACCCTTGGGCCTTGATTTTACAAATTGAGCTTTAAAACACGTTATTCTACGTGTTTACAAGAGTTTTCCAGAAAATGGGCCCAAGAGGATCGATTTTGGTGGTTGGAAACTTGGTTTTGAACTTGGAGTTCGAATCTGGGTTTTCCAGATTTTTGAGTCCCGCTCGAGCGGGGAAAGTGGCGCTCGAGCGGGGAAATCGAGCTCCCAGCATCTTGCACTGTACGTCAGTCCGCTCCAGCGGAATAAGTTGCGCTCGAGCGAAGGACTGGGTGACACGCTCGAGCGGGCGTCGAGCGGAGATTTCACCTATCCAGTACTTTTTGGTCCGCTCGAGCGGCTAAGTGGACGCTCGAGCGGGTACCTTTGTTTGCTTGTACGCTCGAGCGGGGAAACCTGCGCTCGAGCGAGACCCTGTTTCACTGAAATTTCTGAAAATGTTTTCTAAGGGTATTTTTGCATCCTCATCCCATTCTAGGCATTCTTAGGCCTAGTTTAAGACATCTTAATGAGGATTTAGACGTAGAACTACACCGAGGAAATTTAGGGATTTAATTATCATCCTTCCCGACTGTGAAACTTAGTGTGTGTTCTATTTGTTAACTGTTTAGGGTTGGCTCTCGGGGACGCGCTCTAGCTGCTATTAGCCCAATCTCTGTGAGTAACGATTGTGTAAAGATATGTTCAATTGGTTATCTTTTGAATACTGAACTGAACTGTTTACTGAACTGATATTGATTACTGAATGAATGTATGTCCTTTATTTCTGAACTGTACTGTGGCATCCTTAGCACTTACTGTTACTGTTACTGTTACAGAGCTCTGTCGGTTCCCTTGTGGAACCATACTGTTTACTGAATGATTGGCCATCATTACTGTTGGGTCTGTTAAGACCCGGTCCTTTTGGACCTACTGTGTATAGGCTAATGGGTGTACCACATATGAATGATTGACTGAAATACTGAAAGACTGAAATATTGTTTAATGAACTGTTTTCACTACTGCAAGGACATTCGTTCATAACCTCTTTACGCTTTAAGTTATTCACTAGGCTTTAGCTCACATGGCTAGGCGATATCCTGATTTGTTCCCACTAAATCCTGTTTTCTTCCAGAATGAAGGTAACTCGAGTTTAGAGGACTAAACTCCTTATAAGAAGGGGAGACTGTAACAACCCTCGTACTGATTACCGATAAACCACTGAATTAGCTACTGGTTACTGCTAAACTGAACTGATAATGACTGATAATTGAATTAACTGAAGTACTGAATGGACTGATATATTGTTTAATGAACTGTTTTCACTACTGCAAGGACATTCGTTCATAACCTCTTTACGCTTTAAGTTATTCATTGGGCTTTAGCTCACTGTTTATATATATATGTAGGTTCTCAGCAGCCAGACCGGAGCTAGGAACGTGGGTTGGTCCCCAGTTTTGTCAAGCCAGCCTATGTGCCTCACTGCGAGGTTCCGAGTCGCCATGCTATGGCTTGGGGTGTTTTTGTGTCCCCCGTCGGTCTCCTTACAGTTTTGTACTCCTGTATAGACTGTCTACTGTTTTACTGTACTGTTATTGAGGGATTAGGTCCCCGTACTGGATGTTTGTATATGATTGTATAGATTGTATATAGACTATACTGTTTTGAACTGTATTAATGCATGAAAAATGTTTTTGGCATACAGATTTTTCACAGCTCAATGGACACTAGTTACTTACTGTATTGGCTTCCGCCAGGCCCTGAACTCTGTTTTACTGTATTACTGTTAAGCAGGCCTTCGGTAATCTCGGATAACTGGCCGGTTACGGTGCTAAACCCATAGGGCCGGGTTTGGGTCGTGACAACAACATCATCCGATCCCTCCATATGCTGGAAGTTGTTTGTAGGAGAGATGTGGAAACTCTTTGTGGATTGAGCATCCAACTGACATGGCGCAGGACTTGGCATAGTCCTCATCTCTCCAGACGACCTGGTCGTAGAACAAGTTATCAACCTCGGCTTCCCAGCATCGAACAATGAAGCGGAGTATGAAGCGCTCCTCGCAGGTCTCAAATCAGCGTTTTACATGAAGGCCACCGAGCTAATGGTTTACAGCGACTCACAGCTGGTGGTGAACCAAATTTCAGGCGATTATGAGGCAAAGGATGACAGAATGGCTAAATACCAAGAGCTAGTCAGAACAGAGATCAAAAAGTTTGAAGTAGTGAGAATAGAACAGATCGGCAGGGAGGAGAACAGCAGAGCAGACGAACTAGCAGGCTTCGCCTCAATGGCGGATACCTCCATCCCTCATCCACTATTGATTGACTACCTGCCTAGACCAAGTATTGAAGACCCAGAAGCAGAAGAGGTATGTTGTGCAGAGTTAGGCCCTTCTTGGATGGATCCCATCATATTGTTCCTGAAAAACGGCACCTTACCAGAAGAAAAGAAAGAAGCAAACAAAATAAGAGCAAAGTCACAGAGATTTTGGCTCTCTCCATCCTTGGCATTATACAAGAAGTCGTTCTCAGGACCTTACTTAAAGTGTGTTCACCCCAGCAAGGTGGAAGCGTTCCTGTTCGAAATACATGAGGGGGTGTGTGGCAGCCATCAAGGAGGAAGATCATTGGCATACCGAGCTATTTCACAAGGATACTGGTGGCCATACATGCAAGCAGATTCAGAGAAGTATGTCAAAAAATGTGAAAAGTGTCAGAAGTTTGCACACCAAATACACCAACCTGCCAGAGAACTACTACCATTAACTAGCCCATGGCCTTTCGCAATGTGGGGCTTAGACATAGTAGGTCCACTTCCAACAGCACCAGGCAACAGGAAGTTCTTTCTTGCCGCAACCGACTACTTCACAAAGTGGGTGGAAGCAGAAGCCTTGGCGTCAATCAAGGAAAAAGACGTGAAGAAGTTTGTCTGGCAGAATATCATCACGCGATTTGGCATACCAAAGGCACTGATCTCAGACAACGGCACTCAGTTCGATGGTAGGATTTTCAGAGGCTTTTGTGAAGAATACAAGATAGAGTTCTACAATTCCACACCGGCATATCCACAAGCAAATGGACAAGCAGAGGCGTCAAATAAGGTAGTCTTGGATGGATTGAAGAAAAGGTTAGAGAGAGCCAAAGGCAAGTGGGCAGAAGAGCTCCCCCATGTTTTATGGGCTTACCGCACCACGCCTCGGCGATCGACAGGAGAAACACCATTCTCCCTAGCTTATGGCATGGAGGCAGTCATCCCATTAGAAGTTGGCCTCCCCACAATTCGAAGCGAAAACTTTGACCCAGACTTAAATGGCGAAGCCATAGCATTGGAACTTGACCTTGCGGAAGAAAGACGAGACAGAGCATCGGTTCACATCGCCTCCTACCAACAAGAGTTGTCCAGAAAGTATAACAAAACAGTACATCCAAGGCAATTCAAGATCGGAGATTGGGTACTGCACAAAGTGATGGGAAATACCTTGGTTCCAGGAGATGGCAAGCTAGGACCTAATTGGGAAGGACCTTACAAAGTGGTCGGATTAGCAGGCAAAGGGGCATACCACTTGGAAGATGAGGACGGTAAAGCAATTCCCAGGCCATGGAACACAACAAATCTCAAGTTGTTTTATTTTTAACTTTTTTCCTTTTAAGTATGTGTAATTTTTTACCTTCTCAATAAAACAATTCGACTCTTTTTCAGTATAATTGTTTTCAGTAGACAATAGCTTTAGCCAGATAGTAGCATTGTAAACATAGTTGGCCGGAATAACCAACTATGACCCCTCCTAAGCCCAGGATTAGGATCCAGGCTGCAGGACGTTTAGGTCGGAATAACCAAAACACTTTATTCTAAGTTAGCTGGAAAAACCAACTTAGAGGTTGGCTGGATTAAACCAACACCCCTCCTAAGCCCAGGATCAGGATCCAGGAGGTTGGCTGGATTAAACCAACACCCCTCCTAAGCCCAGGATCAGGATCCAGGCTGCAGGACGTTTGGTCGATATAACCAAACACTTTATTCTAAGTTGGCTGGAAAAACAGCTTAGAGGTTGGCTGGATTAAACCAACACCCCTCCTAAGCCCAGGATCAAGATCCAGGCTGCAGGACGTTTGGTCGATATAACCAAACACTTTATTCTAAGTTGGCTGGAAAAACCAACTTAGAGGTTGGCTGGATTAAACCAAACCTTCGTTTCTCTTCAGCCGAAGTAAGCGCATGGCTGAAGAGAGGTTGGCTGGATTAAACCAACACTTTGTACTCTTCAGCCGAAGTAAGTTATATCGGCTGAAGAGTGGTTGGCTGGATTAAACCAACCTTTGTTTCTCTTCAGCCGAAGTAAGCGCATGGCTGAAGAGAGGTTGGCCGGATTAAACCAACACTTTGCACTCTTCAGCCGAAGTAAGTTATATCGGCTGAAGAGTGGTTGGCTGGATTAAAACCAACTCTTTGTACTCTTCAGCCGAAGTGAGTCATATCGGCTGAAGAGTGGTTGGCCAGTAAGATAGATAGCTAAAACCGGGACCACAGCGCAAATAAGTTTATGGAAAATTCATTGCAAGTATAAGCATGCATGCACAAAACCGGAATAAGAGTTAAAGAAATTTTTCATTAAACTACAAACCAAGTACAATTAAGGGATCGCAGCCCGGTT
This sequence comes from Camellia japonica, assembly GCA_030407325.1. Taxonomy (NCBI): domain Eukaryota; kingdom Viridiplantae; phylum Streptophyta; class Magnoliopsida; order Ericales; family Theaceae; genus Camellia; species Camellia japonica. Next base: position 96,824,576 of record JAPPVO010000036.1, read on the forward strand.
ACAAAAGTTCAGAACAAAAGAAGAAAAATAAAAAATCAGCGGAGAAGATTATCAAGCTCGGCATCGAATTCTGCATCATCATTCGCCTGGAGTCCGGTGTCAGAGGGGAGCACGGTTTGAAGTGCGAGTTCGGTGTCAGCCTGAACTCCGGTATCAGTCGGCTGCAGCTCAAGAGTTGGATCTTCAATAACTAGCTCAGACCGAACTGCTTGATCATTCTGCTGTTCATTAACAACCGGAGTATGAGATGGCTCCCCATCTTCTTCATCATCATCGTCATCATCATCACCGGACCCTTCGAGAAATTGCCTCTGAAAGTCGGCAGCGTACTGCGCCAGTGAAGCGGAATAGAATACTGTGGAGCATCGTAGACCTCGGTGTCGGATGTACAACCGAGTCGCTCCACAGCACTCCTCCAACCGCACTTGAAGAACAGGTCCTTTGCGGCTTCGCATTGTTGGACATAGCCGTCTTCTGCCTTCTTGAAGCCTTGCTTTTCGGCTTCTTTCAGGCCCTCCTTCAACTGGGCTATTTCGGCGTCTTTCTTCTTTTCAAGCTTCGCCAGCAGGCGCAGGTACTTGTCCTTTGCCACAATGGCGACCTTTTGCTTTTCGGCTTCGGCCGAACTAACCAGATCGGTCAGTCGGCCGTTCTCAGACTGTAGCTCGGCCAATTGTTTTTTGGCCTCCTGTAGCTCGGCCGATTTTGCTTCGGTCTCTGCCATGGCCTGCCTTGTATTTTTTCTAAGTTCCAGCACTTTCCTGTGCGTGATATGGTTTTTCTGAATGGCCTGCAAGAGAATAGTAATTTTCTTCTCAGCCGAAGTGAGAGTTGGAAAAAATAGATAGAAAGGAGGACAGTGCTACTTACCAGGATCATTGATTTTGTTGAAGACCGGATGGCCTTCAGCTCGGTGTTGAGTTGCCTTTGGTGGTGCTCCATGTCTTTGGGAAGGCACACATTCTTGGCTAGATTGAAAGCCATCGAATGGTCCTTCTCAGCAACAACCGAGTCAGAGTCGAGTATAGCCCGGTCCTGAAAGGTCAATTCAGGAACCCAGTTAGAAGAGGCAGCTCGGTCAGAGTGCTCCGGTTGGGGGCTTTGTTGAGGGCGTGGAGGAGGACTTGGTGGCAGAATCGTCTCATCCTCATCGGCAAGTCGTTGCTCGGTTTGGCTAGTCCGAGCACGCTTACTCGGACGGGATGAGGACGGCCGTTGAGACGGGAGGGCTACTACGGTCTCAGTTGCCTGGCCGGTTTGTGGTATCTCGGCTGGGGTTGTTGCGGTCAAAAGGGCCTTTAGCCTGCTCCTCTTTGCCATCTCTTGTTCGGCGGTGAGAGGCACAAGGTTGATCTGGGGTAAGGATGGGTCCGGTTCTGGTGTTGCTTCAAGAAGAAAGTCAGACACCCTCGCTTTTCGGCGACCGGTGTATTTGTATGTCGGCTCAAAGCGGAGGAGTTTGGCCCAACTTCTTTCTTTAATACGCAGTGCGGCGCGGAGAGTGCCGAGGTTGGGGTAGCTGTATAATGAATGAATGTGGGCTGGATCTGTATGAAAAAGGCAACTGTTAGTTCGGCTACGAATTATCAACCGCAGTAAAAATGATGAATGCATGAAAGACCGAAATAATTATACCGGGTCTCCCTTTGTTCCAGTTTATACATCGGCCAGGAATCTGGGCTTGATGATCTTCGAAATTTCCAGTCACCCAGAAGAAGTCGTCATCGTTTAAGTCCTTATCCGGCGTATCTTTTATTATTTTTTCCCTGCGACGGCGTATCCTAAGGTAATATACCCATCCATCTTCTTTGGATCCTAAGGAATATTGGTGAAATATTTCGGCTAGGCCGAGGTTTAGGCCGGTTTGGCGGTTTAGTTCGGCGATGCCCATTATTATACGGTATGAGTTGGTTGATAGCTGGGTTGGGCATAGCCTGGTTTGCCTAAGAAGCTCGCAGATTAATGGTTGGACTGGAAATCTTAGTCCGGTCTCAATTATTGAAAGTAGGGTGAAAGGCACAGAACCCTCATTTCCCCAAGGTATGGTGTCTTTTTTGGCAAGGGTGAGGTGGACATCAGCTGGTATGTTGTAATCCTTACGGAATTCGGCTAAGCCGCCTGGGGTTTCTACTAGGAATCTGTACTTCCCCATTTATTGTATAACTTATGGAATAAATTAATTCGGCTGAGAAGGTGTGCTCAGAAGCTCGGTTGAGCGCACAGAGGGAGTGCCTGGACAACCTAAGTCTGCAAAGTGGAAAAACAAGGTGTTAAGCACAGATCATTGACCGTGCTACAAAAACAAAATAAAAAGGGAAACCTGACTTCGGCTACGCAGGGTGCTAGCAGGATCTACCTCGGTTTCAACAATGTGCTTGTTACCTCGGTTCGGCAGGACGTTTGGTTACCTCGGTTCTTCCTATGGGTTTGTTACTCCGGTTGGGCACCAAGGGGCAGCTTTCTGAGTTCGGTTTAGAAACTGAGAAAGCTGGCTTAGCCCCATAAGGCTCAGCTCGGTGGTGGCCAAGATTTCTAGTTCGGTGTGTTTTTTGTTTCGGCTAGTGTGAATCAGAAGATGGTCTTGTTGAAACTACTGGTATATGCACAAGTTCTAATTCGGTTTTAGTCTGCCTAAATCTACATACAGCACAAACAGTATCCTAGTTCGGTTGGGACAAGTTTATGTATCAAAACTACGTTCTACTGATTGTTCATGATGTTCATAGTGTTCTTATGAAGAATATTTCCAGAAAATACAAGACTAAGTGGAAAGCAGAAACAGAAATGTATTTTGCAAAAACACACGAAACAAATTGCAGTGGTTGAAGCAAATACAAAACACAAAAGAGATCTAAGTAACTTACCAAGAGCACGAGAAGATGGAAATGGCAATAAAGGCAACAGCAAGAACATGCAGCTTCTTCAGAGTACAAAAGGAAGGATGAGCAGCGCAGAGAGAGAGAAGATGAGTAGTTTGGTAAATGATTTGAAAAAACTGAAAGGGTTCCTTTGTTTTGGTCAGAAGGCGGGAACTGTTCAAAAAATGCGGTGTACGAGGGCGGCGTGACAGCTGCCATGGGCCAATACCAGATTGCCACGTGTCATTGGAATAAGAAGCGTTTCAGCTGCTATGATTGAAGAGACGTTTTGACCGGACGAGCAGAGCTCGGTTGGAAAGTCTAAAAGTATTTAGCTCGGTTGGAAAGTCTAAAAGTATTTAGCTCGGTTGGATGGCTTTAGTTTAGCTCGGTTGGATAAGCTAAATGGTTGTAGCTCGGCTGGAGAATAGATAATGATTTTTCGCTCGGCTAGATAAATTAAACGGATTTTAGTTCGGCTGGAGAGGTTAAAATTTTAGCTCGACTGATAAGCAGGTAATCCCTATCATGCTTTGCAGACGGAATTAAGGGGCAATTGAGAGGGTAATTAGCACGGTTTGGGCCGAGCTGGGCCACCAAGTAATGGGCCGGTTTGGGCCGTACTACGAAGGGCCGAGTAGAATGACCATATAAGTTACTCCGGTCTGGAGAAGTAGTATTGAAGTTAGACCGGTCTCAGAGCCGAGATAATTAGCACAATTGTGTGAGGCCTTATTTGTACTTCGGTTGGGAATGTGTTGAGTGAAGTTCGGTCTTCGGCCGTGAGTTCGAACAGGCCGCATGAAAACCAAGGTGTGCTGAGTCCTTGGAAGGGACTTGTTATTGATGTTAGTCCGGCTCATTTCTCTTATGGATAGCTCGGTCTTAGCATGAGAGAACCGAGGTAAGGGAAAAGTGGGTAGGAGCCGAACTATCATTTACTTCGGTCATATTGGTGTTCGGCCGGGGTAAAACCATCTCACTTGGTTTAAGCAGTGAGGGGGGTGTTGGAGGATAAGCGCTATCTTCCAGGAGTATGAATCCCAGGAGGACTTTACATGGAGGAGTAAGAGTCCTACTAGGATTGTGCCACACGAAACCTATAAAAGCTCACCCATATCACCTTTGGAAAGGTAATGCAACTTTGCTCCCTGACTACATTGAGCTTTTGCCTACTTGTCTTGCTTTCTGACTTAGGCATCGGAGAGGTTTCCGGCACACACCCGACGGCTAGCTCACGTTTGTGTTTTCAGGTGACCAAGCGACGTCGTACGGAGGAGCGCAGACTTGATCAACAGGATTATACGAGAAGGTATATTTCTTTCCCGTACACTTAAATAATACAAAAAGTTAAAAAGTTATTATTCTATTTAAGTCACATCATCTTATTTAAATCACATCACCTCTCTAACACATCACATCAAACCCAACCCAAACTCAACCCATATAAGCTAATAAGTCAAAAAGTGCACTTTTTTAGAACATTCCAAAGCAACCCTGTCACATCATCTTATTTAAATCACATCACCTTTCTAACCCATCACATCAAACCCAACCCATATAAACTAATAAATCAAAAAGTACATTTTTTTAGAACATCCTAAACCAACCCTTAATTTTCTAAAAATATAACCAAACACCACACTCAAACTAAGGACTAAAATTTAATATTCAAAAACACTACCAAAAAGGATGCTTCTCTTTTTATCACTCTCTTTCTCCCTCTTTACTTCCTAGGATAAATTATTATTGCAGCGCACACACATATCACCCAGTCACAAAAAGAAGATGGACACAAAATTCGTCGGAAAGTCCATCGCCTCCGTACACTCCGGCCTCACCGACATCGATCAAATGCCGGACACCCCTAACCGCCGCTCCCACCACCGCCGCGCCCAGTCGGAGACATTCTTCCACTTCCTCGAACCTTGCCTTCATTGACTTCCCTTCTCAGTCCTCCGACATCGAGACCAACACCACCACCATCGCCATGGCCGTCGATTCCTCCTCCTACGACTCCTCCTCCACCACCCTAGACATCTCCAAGCCCACCACTACCGCCGCCGCCGCCAATCACTTTCGTAGCTTGTCCCTCGACAGAGACTTCTTTGAGGATCTTTAATTTGGATAGTGAAGTTAAATTAGTTGATTTAACTCTTTATTTTTGAACTTTTTTTTTTTTTTGACACAATAAAAATAAAAATTATTTGAGGCGCTTAAAATTTGATGAAATTTGGGAGTCCAACTAGGGCCGGCCCTGGTTGTTGATGGTTAATAGTAGAGTGTGCAAGAAAAAGGAGCGAAAGAAAAGTTATTTTTTAAACAAAAATGTTAGAGATGCTAAAAGTTTTATCAAAAATTTTATTAAATGTCTTATATATGTGTGGGATCCACATAAGACGTACATGATATGAGACTTACACTCATGAGATATTTAATAAAATTTTTAGTGAAACTTTTAAAATCTCTAACATTATTCTTTTTTAAATAGATTGAACTTGTTTTTAGTCTAAAATTTAGACAAATAAGTGTTTTTTTTGAGTCTATGCTACTGGTAGGGTTTACTATGGATTCGTTGACAATAATTTAAATTATTTATTTTGTAAAATTTTATACATATATTATTTATAAAAAAAAATTAAATCAATTTAATAACTATAATTACTTCATTTTATCGTGTCCATCTAATGATAGATTATCAAAGCATAACTCTTAATGAGCTCCATGAGCTCGACAACACCTCCCGTCGAAACCTAATCCTTCTAAAACAATATTTCAAATTTTTTGAAAACTTTAAAATCCATTTCATTTTTCTCTGAATAAAAACGATACATTAATTTTTTTATTAATATTTAAAAAGTAAAAAATAAAATGTTACCTAACAAGTGTCATCAACTAATTTTTCTCCATCATTTTTCAGAGTTGTTTTCTAATTTCATTTTTTTAATTATAAAATCAACGGTTGTGTTAGGGTAATTCTCAAAAAAGTGTATATCATATATATATATATATATATAATGAGATTGATTACCACAAATATATTAGTTAAATGGTCAAAATCAAAAAAATTGAATCATAACAAAACATCACATAAGTATAATTAAAGACCTTTTAAAATTAGGATAAATTACAAATAAGTCCTAATAGTTGAACTTAGGCTTCGTTTGAGAACATATTATTTTAGTAACTTTTTAATTTTTTTAGCTAAAATATGAGATAAAAAAATTAGTATGTTTGGAATGACTTTTTGATTTTTTACGAAAAGAAGTGCAAAAAGTAGAGAGAAAATGAAATATTTGAATTTTTAGTATATGTTATAGACTTTTTGATTTTTTTAGTAACTTTTTGACTTTTAAGCTAAAAGTATTACATGTCAAACGAGGTCTTAATTCCTATCAAGTTCTATTGAAAATAAGTCATAGTAAAATCGTCGCTAAAAATAATTTTTTGTGACGATTTTTTGCATATGTCGCAAAAAATTGACAATGAGTAACTTTTTTATCATGCTTTTTAAAAATTGATGTTACAACTTAAAATTAGTGACTTTTTTTTTTTATGACGAATTTTTCAAATTGTCTTTAAAAATTAAAAATTAGTGACTTTTTTTTGTTAACGATTTTTTAAACTATCACTAAAACTTATAATTAATAATATTTTTTGTGATAAAATTTTTAAAATGTCTTGAAAATTAACAATTTGTAACATTTTTTAATATTGTTTGATGAAAAATACCATTAATTATCATAAGACCTATTAGATAATAAATTTACCTATAGGACCTATATATATAAGTCTCTCTAAAATGATAACCAAAATAATATCATAATCAATGTTATATTGAGTCATAACTAACACCACAATATGTATAACTAAATTATAACTAGTACTCCAGTATATCATAATCAAAAACCACAAACGGAGTAACTAGAGGCATCTAGAGATGTGTGTATGGCAAAATTTCTCTAAGATTTCGTTTGGGAAGTCGATTAATGTTTTTGATTGTTTTAATATGGAGCTAAAAAATTTATTTGGGTTGAATTTTTTTTAACTTTTTTGACTTTTGAAAGAAAAAAAGTGAAATTATTATGATTTAGATATGATGTTTTGTTTCATTAATTTTTTAACTTATTTTGTTTTTTTTTAAGCTCCAACTTCATTTTAATCCCATGCCAAATGAAAACTAAGGGCTATTTTAGGTAGGGGTGGGCGCGGGTCGGTCGCGGCCACGGAACCTTCAATCCGCCATCCGTCCGCCAGATTGGCGGATTGGAGAAAATTAATCCGCATCCGTCCGCCAATCCGGCGGATGTGGATTGAGCGGATTGGCGGTTTAGCGGATGGATGCGAATCGGTTTGCGGTTTGAAATTTTATAAATTTTCAACATAATTCAACTTGTGCACTTCCTCAAAAAAAAAAAAAAAAAAAAAAGGAGTATTACAGTCAATGACTTAAAAAGTATTACAATTACCGCATACCTCATCCAAAGAAAGAAAGTTTGAAACTTTAGAATATCACAATCATTGCATGTCTCATCCACATATTACAATCACAGCATGCCTCATCCACATAAAATATTACAATATGTAGTTCTTAAAATATAAAAATAATTCAAACTACCAAAACCATGAACAGAGTAATAGTAGAGATTGTATGTCTATATATTGTTACATTTATATATGTTTTTGAAAACAAAAACCAACCAACATATATCATATTTTCTATTTATTACTTTTAGAGTTAGATTTAAAAACCAAAAAATATAGATAAATAATACGTTTATTTTTTTCAATTCAAAAAATATATTCAAGTTGAAAACTTTTTTTCAACAGAATATTTAAACTCTTTTTCAATTGAAAACACAAATAAAATATTTAAACAAATTAAAAATATAAAGTCTTATAAATTACTAAGGGTGCTCGCGGTTTGGCGGTTCGGTTGCGGCCAAAAGAACCTCAAATCCGCCATCCGTCCGCTAAATTGGCGGATTGGAGAAAATCAATCCGTAACCGTCCGCTCGTTATCACGCATCCGTCCAAAATGCGGCGGTTCGGTTCGGTTCGGTCGGTTTTGGCGGATCGGTGTATCCGCTGCTCACCCCTAATTTTAGGAAGATGGTTATAATCAATTTTTTGATTAAAAAGTTGATTAATCAACTTTTTATAAGAGAGAGAAGTGGGTTATAATTTGAAAAGTGGATTATAACCCACTTCTCAAAAGACCCCTAAATTAAAAAAATAAAACAAAATATGAAGAAGGCTGTTTTTGTAATTTTGATTGCTTGTGATGTGATCAAAAATATCATATGGACCTAAAAATCATATTATGACTTGCTACCTGCATCAAATTATTCCTCACCCTACTGGATTATAACCCATTTCCCAAAAGACCCCTAAATTAAAAAAATAAAACAAAGTATGAAGAAGGCTGTTTTTGTAATTTTGATTGCTTGTGATGTGATCAAAAATATCACATGGACCTAAAAATCATATTATGACTTGCTACCTGCATCAAATTATTCCTCACCCTACTGCTCCAGATTCTCTCTCTCTCTCTCTCTCTCTCTCCCTCTCCCTCTCCCCCCTCCATTTTCATGCATATTTTCTCTCTCTTCCCCAAACCTTAAGGAAACGAAACACAGAAACCAAAGTTCTCAGTAAGCAACAAAAGCAGACTCTCAGATGCCATCTTTATTCTATTCACTACCAACAAAAATACAGCCTTAACATTCTCTCTCTTCCATATTCATGAAGCTGTGAGAAATCAGATTCAAGTCGCTATCATGTTCGTTTTCCCCTAACGGTACGTTTTGTGTGGTTTTATACATAGATTGATACGAATTGCTCGTTTTATAGATCTGTTTTGACCACTGAATTGACGTGAAATTTGTGATCTTGTTTGGCGATCTAATTGTGATTGAGGTCTTTATATATATAGATCTGATATGGGTTAGTATAATTGTGATTCAATTTGGGGATTTTAAGCTCTCGATCTGGAAATTTATCAACTTGGCTTGCCATCGATTCAAGATTTGGGCTTGAAATCTGGAAATGCAAGCTCTCTTCTCTAAGTTGAATTCATAATTTTATGTCTTCAATGTTATTGCTCTTTGCAAATCAATTCTCAATCATTACATGAGATTCTAATATTTGGGTCCACTTTACTTTTAAGTAATTAGGTTAGTCATGATTGTTCTGTGGGTGAATTCCTGTATCTTTATTGTAATTATTGGCTAATTTTGCTAGAATTAGTTGCAAATTTAGGGTTACATAGTAAATTAATTAATAGTTATGCTTACAGGTTGTTTTTAGTTTTAAATTAATATACTCACAATTTTTTTGATCAATTTCTAGAGTTTAACTCGTATTTTTCAAGTTTTTTTTAGATCTTCGAGCTCAAAAGAATAGTTCAAGGATTATGTAGTATAGCTATAGCAACAATGTCTGCTATTATATTGTTCCCATAGATGCTACAGCTGTAAATTTGATTGGACGGTAACTATTTTTCAGAAAATTGGGGTGCTGAAACAGACAAAAATCTTGGGTTTATGCTGAATTGTGCAGATTCTCTTATGGAGGAGGAGGGATAAAGATTTTTCTGCAATCTTCCGTAAGAAATAAAAGAAAATGGCTCCAGCTAACAAGGCTGAAAAGAAGGCATCAATTGATGCGGCTGCATGGATGTTCAATGTTGTAACATCTGTTGGGATTATTATCGTCAATAAAGCCTTAATGGCCACATATGGCTTTAGTTTTGGTAAATTTCCTTTTAATGTCTTGTCATTATATTCGATCAATTGTATTATGATTTCTTGGACAATAATGATATGTTAATTCCTTTGTATCACCTAGGTGTCATATTTTCTCATAATGACAACTAAAACATGGGTTTTTCCTTTGGCTACTGATTAGAGAGCTTTTCAGGAACTTTCAATCAAATGATGGGTGGGGCTCTAAATTCAATTCGGCTAGGACATCTTAGGGAGTTGTATTGTGGTTGAATGTTGAAAAAGATGAGAAAGGTGCATTAATGAAATGCAAGAGTCATAGGCATTAGTATTAGCTGGATTGAAAATGAGTAGCATGTATTTTCCTACATTTCTTGAGGATTGTTCCCAACTTACATTACCTATATTGTCCTATATTGTTGTCTTGTCTATTAATCGGATGAAACAATATGGAACACTACTGCAAAGCCATATGATAATTAGGGACTTATAATGTGCTGATTCACCTAAATGTTTTGTCTTGTAGTCTGGGGGTGGGGCTGGCAGTAGAAGGATTGGGTAGGAGGGGTGGCCAGTGGGGATGGAGGTTGGGAAGAGGAAGAGAGAGAGGAGGGGCATTTTTGTCATTTCAAATTTGGATTATACCTTTTCGTAATGATTCTCCATCATTTTATAATTTTTTCCTCTACTTTCCATTTTTTTTTTACTCCAACCATGTAGATTTAAAAATAAGTCAAATTTTAGACAGGATAATAATAAGTCAAATTTTAAAAATAAGTCAAATTTTACTCCAAGGTAATAATAATTTTTCTACCCCTTCTGGTTGTGAATTGTAAACAACAAAACATGTGGATTTGGAATGCTGTGCAAAATGTGATCAATGTATGCTCATCACGATAATAAGATGAGAGTTATTGAAGAAAACCTATGATTAATCATAACCCATTGAGCATCATATGGCAGCAGATGACACAATGGTAATGATCTTATAGATGTTCAGCAGAGTGTTGGAGAACAGCGTGGGATGTGACTGCTTAGGGTTTTTAGAAGTTATAATGGCCTAGGCAGGAAATTTGACTTGGATTGATGCTAACTATGATAATGAACCTCTTTTACTGAGTAAAGTTCTATGAATTTGATTTCATTTTACATTCATCTAAGCTCTAGATTATTATCAAATTGTTTTAGATTTTGACTGCTACGGTCCTTGCAGCTACAACATTAACTGGTTTGCATTTTGTTACCACAACCTTGATGACGATTGTTCTTAGGTGGCTGGGGTACATCCAACCTTCTCAGTTACCCCTTCCAGATCTTCTGAAATTTGTTCTATTTGCAAACTTCTCTATTGTTGGTATGAATGTTAGTCTAATGTGGAATTCCGTGGGATTCTATCAGGTAAATTTTTATTTGCTCTTGGTTTTTGGCTTCCATTATATTATAATCATTTTAGAAGTTATGGTCTTCAACATAATTTTCAGATTGCAAAGCTGAGTATGATCCCTGTATCATGCTTATTGGAAGTTGTTTTGGATAAGATTCGATACTCTAGAGACACAAAGCTCAGCATTTCAGTTGTTCTCCTGGGTGTTGCTGTCTGCACTGTTACTGATGTGAGTGTTAATGCTAAAGGTTTCATTGCTGCCTTAATTGCAGTTTGGAGTACTTCTCTACAACAATATGTAAGTAGTTTGTTCCTCTACTAGAGATCTGATATATTTGTTCAAATGTTAAATCACATAATTTATTAGCATCTTACTATAGTTTGCCTGAATTGTCTTAACAAAAACCTGTGCAGAGAAGAAACGTGCACCCACCCAGCACACCTAAAAATACTTTTTTTCTTTTCTGTAGTATAGTTCAGAAGCCTAATAAAAGAAGTCTTCAATATTAATGGTTAAGTGTGCCTATCTGGTATTCCTGTCTTTTTAGGCACTCTGTAGTTCTCTAGATTGTATAATTCCTTCAAATTTCTGTCTCCCCTCTTCAAAGGGTCTGTCTTGTGACTCTGTTTCTGTATATGCAGTATGTACATTATCTTCAACGGAAGTACTCGCTTGGTTCTTTCAATCTGTTGGGACATACTGCACCAGCTCAGGCTGCATCTCTGCTGATACTAGGCCCCTTTGTGGATTATTGGTTAACAAATAAGAGAGTCAATGCCTATGACTACAGTACAATATCTTTAGTAAGTATTACTACAACATACAGTCATAATTCTCAGTTCGATATGGGTTCTTGTTGCCATCTATGAAGCATGGGTACTTCGAAAAACATGCCGTACCCGTATCGGGTACTTACCGGCGTATGGTACCTCGTATGGTACTTCTACATACGTATTGGGTACACGAAACACGTACTCAAATTTTTTTTCTTAATTTTTGGCATACTCAGACGTACCTAGTATATACCCAAGCTATACCGTATCTCAGTTGAAACAATATTTTCTTCTACTACAGAGATAAAACTCCTTTCACTAGACTTCTTTTTTTATTTTTAGTTTCATACTTAGCATAATTTTAAAATTAAACTATGGTTTATAAGTTATTTAATATATTGACATTTAATTTTGATTTATACCTTTACTTTTGGCATTAAATGTTAATTATAGGTTGGATCTTAACAAATTAAACTATTCAATTAATTTTTGCATTACTCTAAATTAAAAATATATTTTTTTTTACAAGCGTACTAAGCCATACCCGTATCTTATTTTTTTTGGATTTTACCGTATTGACATATCCGTATTGTACCAGTATGAGTACTTGTATCCATATCCATGCTTCATAGGTTGCCATTATGGTTCAAGCTTCTGATCTGTGCATATGCTTGTATGATTAGCTATAATTTTCTTCACTTTTGAATATTGGCAAATCTAAAAGCATTGCTTACTTTCGTGCATCTCATTTACTCCTAATACTTTCTTTGGTATTATTTACCTTCTTTTTTTATGTAAGCATGTTTGAAGATTTTGGCATCTTGAATTGAATCCAAGCCAGTTTAGTTTTATGAATTAGTCTATCTATTTCTTCCACAATTAATCAGTATGGTTCTATTGCTGTCATATTTATAATTTGATGATTCTACCAAGCTACTGTTATAGTACCCCTCTTCTTTTCCTTTCTGGAAGTCAAAGAACAGATCGATGAACAATGAAAATTGTCCATATTCACACAAAGAAAAGGAAAAATAAAACTGAAAAGTGAAATTTAGCTACTAGATCATGATGGATGTGAACTGCTTGTTAATTCTGTCTGCATCTTATTCTCTGCAGGCATTTATAATCCTTTCATGCACCATCGCAGTAGGGACCAACCTCAGTCAGTTCATCTGCATCGGCAGATTCACAGCCGTGACATTCCAAGTACTCGGCCACATGAAGACAATCCTTGTTTTGATCCTTGGTTTTTTGTTCTTTGGGAAAGAGGGTCTAAATCTACAAGTGGTCATAGGCATGTTCATAGCTGTACTCGGAATGGTTTGGTATGGCAACGCGTCATCTAAACCTGGTGGTAAGGAGCGTCGGAGCTATTCAATGTCTAGCAGCAAACAGAAAGACGCGGAATCTGCAGAACTTGATGACAAGGTCTAATCCTTTTCTGAGCTCTAGTGAAAGCATACAAAGGTAGTAGCTTATACGAGGAATTTTTTTAAAAATCATCGGACAATAGTTACACCTTCCTCTCCACACACCCAATTATTGTCAGATTCCTCTTAATTTTGTAATTCTTATATTTCTTTTCTTGGTATTGAAATCCCTTCGGAATAGGGTTTAGATTCCCTGAGAATTATCATGTTTGGTTCCTTGATTATAATTTATATAGTGATAAATTTTCTGCTTCCTTATGCATAAGGTCCTTGTGTTTTGTTTAGTTTTGTTTTGTTTTTGTTTTTGTTTTTTTTTTTTTTCTTCTTCATGTTCATATATGAAGAACTGGATTGTTCAAAAACTGAACAGGTCTTATGACTGCTTTTAAACTGAACAGGTCTTATGACTGCTTTTTACATGTGGAAATCCAACTGAAAGTTGACCTGTGTCTTCAAAAAAATTTATAACTCACATTTTAAGAAATATTAAAACCTTGTTTTTAAATTGTTCACACATGAAAAATATGAAGCAGGAGGAGCTTTTAAACTTTTATTGTTTTTATTTTCAGAAGCCCAAAAAATTGTCAAAATTTATAATAATTCTCCAAAATACAAACAAATCATAAATTTATTTTGCATATTTTAATAAGATTTTATTTTATTTGCAGTTTCGCCTAACATCATAGATAATTCCGTTATTTTTGCTAAAATTTCTGAATTATTAAAGACTCCTACAATTAAGTACTACTTTTCCAAGTTTTGTTTGTACATAATGTTCCCTGAATTTGGAACTTGCGGGACCTATTTTGAATTCTATTTTGATAATTTAAACTAATCAATTTTTAAGAAACATGAATAAAATATTTTTATAAAAAATTAAATTGATCAAATATCAATTTGACACTTAATTTGTGGAGACTTGAAGTCCTTGTTTGGATCCTTAAAAATTGTTACTAATAACCAGCCGCCTATGGAAGCTCCACTTGATCAATAAAAGTAATTATAAGTATTCAGTAATTTTGAAATATCATGTAATATTGTATACTTAACGAATAATGCAAGAAAAAAATTTAGGAGTAAACTGCCAACTCTCTTTTTTAGCCCATATGAAACAAACTGCTTTCTCTTTATATATATATATAATTAAGAAAATTATAATAAATATATAAAAAACAAGGCATGAACCATGGCACTAAACATGGCAATGGATTGATTCACAAAGCCATGAACCCTTTTAGACAAGAAATTCACAGCTCCATCAGAGTCGGATTCAGAGAGAAAAACAACACCAGCAACACAACTCCCATCAGATATATCAACATAATTAGAGCATTAAAATTAGAGAAAAGAACTCGATTGTTGAAAAGCCGAGGCAGCCTGGCATTTGCCATTCTTGTGCCAAAAGAAATCCATGGTGATCCATCTACTCACCAAGAATGGTTTTGGGCTCAACAGTACAAATACAACTTCCTCGAGCGAAAGAAATTTAAACATAATGCCTGTATTATCGCTCGTCTGCTACAATCTCGCTGTACACCAATCACTACCTGCCTGAAGGATTGTAACGACATTTTTGCGACTTTTTTTTTCTTCTCTGGCCCTACCTGTACTGTATCCTTCAAGCAAACTGGTTTTCTTGTAGTATTCATAAATCCTCACAAGTAATGAATATTCAAGTGAACCCTGAACAACTATAAAATACTAGAAATGTCAGAGTTAAATTGATATGGTACATCCTAATTCCTTAGCAGCAATGTCCAGAAATTGAATAGGCATTCCGGTTGCAAGTCTGCTATGAGCTTCCCACGTTAGACACTTTCCAATATCTTCTAGCCAGTCAATGGTGCCTACATCAAGGTACCGATAAGGGGCTTCGTGTATGCCATTTATTTCCACTTGTTTAGTCCCACTAGATTTTATTGGAGCATAATGCAAAATATCACGAAGAACTGACGTGCTAAGAGTACGGACGTGAGCACTTGGATGAGAAAGGCATCGTATTGTTGCCGGTAGACGACACTGCATACATTCATCAAGGTAAAACAAATTATGAGCCATCTTTCCATTGGAGGGCATGAGAATACAAATTTATGAAAAAATTTAGAAACACAGAAACCGATCACAAAGTCGGATATAACCCTCTCACGTGAGGCAAGTCCCACATCCTTGTGAGAGGGTTGCGTCCGGTTCTGTGATTGATTTTGTGCACGAAGAAAAACTACAAATTTATTTCCACTAGGGGTGTTTTTACCTTTAAAAGGTTTGAAAGGCCATCTGCAACTGCCAATCCCGATTCACCCCACTCAAGAACAGGTTGAATTGCTCTAGCGGTTGCTTCCAGGAGCTGCACGTTCATTATTTTGGAGAAAACATTAATACACGGTCAAAGCATGGGATGTTAATCAGATTTTTTCAACACCATATCGTGCTAACCACATTTCAAAGGGATGGATATCATAGAACTCGAAATGTAAGTGAGCACTTAAAACCAGTATGTTGGTAAAAATACCAAATTTTACAATTGAAGATAAAGGATTTGAACGAGGATAGTGTATTTGATAGATAAAATGTGAGATTTTACCTCGAGCTGTGGCAAAGTGCATGCTTCTCCATCAACGAGCATCCCGTCTGTAGCACGCAGAAGAAGATCTGAAGCACTAGCCAAAATTACCAATGATTCTGGGGTATCGTGATTTCTCATTAGCTCCACAATCAGTTTCACGATTCGCTGGTTGATTCTCCACATCTTTTGTCCTTGATCATCATCTTTAGCGATCCAAGGCTGCAATTCCCTCTCGGCCTGACAAGCAAATAAGGGCAGAAAAAGTGACTAAACAAATAAAGTTGCGAAAATCGAACTGTGCAAAATGTTGAGATGCTAGGACACTTGCTAGGTGGCACCTCTGCCAAATCAGGAATTGAGAAGAAGAAAAAAACAGTTGTTTTTGTCAAATTTTTGCAATGTAATCAAAGTAGTTTCCGACAATCTAATGCCTTTGTCCACCATTATCAAAAAATGGTGTTACTAAGGTGCTGTTTGGTAATGTTTATAGCTAACTATTTTTGTTTACAAAAAAATTATACACGTTTGTTTATTTTTAGTAAAAACCAAAACAAAAAAAAAATTTGGTACATTTTAAAACTTCTTTTTAAAACAAGTGAGATGGTTTGTTGATAGAAGGTGGTGGCCGAATGTGGTTGTCGACGGTTGGCCAAAGAGCGTTGTTGGCCAACGGAAGTGCTAACCGGAGTTCTTGCTCTCTCTAGAGATGGTGACCGAAGATGGTTTCCTGACAGTCGGAGATGATGGTTGAAGGTGATTGCCAGCAAGAGTCGGTGGACAAAGGTGATTAACAGTGACCAAAGATGGTTGTTGGCCATGGGGGCTGATGGCTGGAGGAGGTCACCGGCAATGGTGGTAAGAGGCAGTGGTGGTCGGACGTGGTGATAAGCTGTGTGGGTGGTGAGCCATAGGAAGAAGGATGGAGGAATGAAAAACTTTTTTCTAAACAAGTGAAACGAACTTTTTTGTGGTTACAATAATTTAGTAAATTTTGTAAACAATTTACAAATCTTCAAAAACAAATAAAAACACCAAACAAGTTTTTGTTTACAGTTTCTAATTTTTTTTTTGTAAATATAAACAGAAAACTATAAACATAACAGTTACCAAACAGACCCTAAGCGAGTGAAAAGGAGAAGTTCACGACATTATTCAAGTAATTAAAACTATAAGTTGAACAAAATCTGGACCTGAAGAACAACGGCTGTTGCAGCTTTTGTTGGTGTTGCTTTTATGACATTGCATAGTGCATCAACCACCTGTGCATTTAAATTAGATAGTTAAGACACTTTTATAGAGAGTAGCACAAATGGATCTAATCAATTGAATGTGATTAACTAAATATGCTGAACTAATTAACTGACTATGCTGAGCTAATGTCTAGCAAAGAGAAGCAAGAAGATAATCAAAGAGATCTTAAAATGGTTATCAATAAAGAAAAATTCAACTCTGCGATGAAACATGCATTGCATTCAATTAGTTGTCGAATTCAACCCACATAAGAATTTTTAAAATTTTCAATATGCTTGATCTTCCATGGGATGATCATTTAAGAATGAAAAAAAAAAACGCATTTTTTTGTTACAATTAGGACATTTTGAAGCAAAGACCCCAAAACAATAATTTCGGTGTCTTATTTCAGTAGCTTGGAAACATAAGGCTAATGACAAAGGAATTTGGAAATATATTGAAATGTTTGGAAACAAAACAAAAACCTATATATAAGGTTATAAATTCAACTAATATCAAACAAATCAATCTTATCAAGAACAAGTGTATACTATTCTAGATGTGCATTCCAACCAAGAAAGGGTTTACAAAATTATCAAAAAATAACAAAAATAACAATATTAATAGTAAACAAAGGTCAAAAGGCTTCCAAAATGTGAGAGGTCCTTTAGGAAAAGAATGTTAAAAGTGTTGCTTTTATTTTTATTTTTCAACAAGCCTGTGGTTCAGTGAAGGTCCATGAATATTAGAAGCTTCCAAACAACAAAATTCAGTGATTGGAATGTGAAATAATCTGAAGAAATTATTACATGAAATTCAAATATTGCACATTACCTGCCTCCATCCTTGCTGGGCAGAAGTACTTTCCGCACTAGGTTGTGTTTCGGGTGCCGCAATCAATTTGTACCACAGCAAGGAAACAACAGAGAAACATAATTCTTGCTTCTCTGCCAATACTGACCTCAGCAGAATGTGTGCACTACAATTAAACCCTATATGCCTATCCATTGTGAGAAAGTTCGCCAAATCTGAAGCATCTAATGGAAAATTCGCAATCCCTTTGCCTGTGAGATTTCCACTACCTTCACTAGATTGTGAATCTTTCTCACTCATAAGTGAAGTTCCCAAATCGATTGAATTATCGCAATGCAACGAAGATGTTTGCATTGATTCGGTGCGGCTAGTCGTTGCACATTTATTTTGTTTTATGCCATTAAGACACACTGGACTATCTTTCCAAACCGGTCCGTGCATCAAATATGCTTCAAGTGGTTCGGCTTTGTTGACTATAGATGCAACAGCCTTGCTGTGTATATCAATGAGATTATATAGTGAAGATGCTCGGGAGTGAATTTCTTTATCCCACTTGCATCGCATCAAGACGGAGAGAGCATGCATACAAGCCTTTGACCGTCTGAACAGTTCGGAGATATGAGCCGCAACCATAGCTGCAGCAACTATCTCATTTGAACTGTAACTCCACGACGTGCCAACCAAAGACGGTTTTAGTGAAAAAAGAGCCTCTAAAATCGCCAATATTCTGTGAGTATGACGAACTGCCGAGTCAACACTGTTCCGGAACTCATTAGAAGATCCATTGATCTTTGCAGGCTTTGCTACATCGTGCATGTCTTTGAAATCTAAATGGTTACTTGCTTTTGATATCAAAGGGAACAACTGAAGTTCACAAGAAAGAGCACAGACAGCCGCTAATACATAAGAATCAAATGCTGCTACAGGACCTTGCTTTTTTGTTTTCCTATTTCTCGTTTCTCTCTGGTTGTTCGACATCACTTGCAAGTCCTCAACGATTTCATCAGAAGGATAATTATCTTCACCTTTTGGCCTTTTGCTTGCAATGTGCTGAGCTTCGTGACTGACACACACAGTCAACACAACAAAAAGTAAGCGAGAAGCGAGCTCCAAGGAGGCACATGATTCCAGAAATAACGAGTGCACCATTGTACGAAGCTCGGCAACAGCAAGATTTTTTGAGGCAGACCCAATACCGAAAAGATATCTTGTTTTCCTGATTTCTTCTCTGGAGGACTGGGGAGGAAACGTTCTTTGAAGAATGGCTTCAACAGTGGCAACAAAAATTTTCATGAGACATGCTTCAGATGGACTTCCACGAGGAAGATACTCCAAGACTTTAAGGAGAGGTATGTATAAATTCCATGATAAAATGGGAGGTTGCAAGGGGGTTGCGACTATGATTTCAGGAAGGTCAACGACTGAGGAACTTAATGGAATTAGGCCATAAGCTGCTTCCCATATCGTACATATTCTCCATTCAACCTCAGGCCCGTGGGCACAAAGCATCGATGCAATCCCTTGGGCAGTGGCTTCGATTGTTGCTTCAGCGGCAGGCACTTCTATCTGATCAAAAATTTTGTTAAATTCGTTAGTAAACCCTCATACAAAGGAATCCAAATTCAAAGGCATCACCAGAAGAGTAACCAGAAAACAAAAAACTCAAAAACAATTTTAAAAAACTAAACCAAACAGATTGCCCAATACCTGTTTCCTGTAGCATGAAATATAAGTAGCCGGAGGATCATGTTGAACTTCAACTCCTTCGACTTGCCTTAGTGGAGGAAAAAGCAATGCAGGCTGTGAAAGTACACGAAAAAGCAGCGCTGCGGCAGCATCTGCAGCAATGCCGGCTCTCATTGACATTGCAGTCCCAATTGCACGCAGAAAATGCAAATGCATCCAGTTTCTTGGAAGCTGCATCAACAATTACAATGATTAATTCACATGTTTGGAAAAAAATAACTTCACAGTCAATGAATCTCTCACATTAGAAAAGTTATATCTATGTCATTTTTAAAACTAGTTCGCTAACAAGAGCCTACATCAAATTAATTTGAGACAAATTACAATCTATCGATTTCATCTATTTCCTAAATTTGGTTAAATTTATTGACTTGTAGATTATTTTTTTATTTGACATCCTTCATCATCATCAATTTGTGGGCGGGCAGATTTCAATTTCTACACCAAACCATTGGTTCTACTGTCTTTTTTATCTTGCAAGTTGCAACCCTCCCTTTATTTTTGTGTTTTAATTTCATTAAAGGTTCCCAGTTTTATTAGGACAGTGATCATAGCAATCATAGCAAAGTTCCCAGTAATAATGCAATGTTGAGTAAATAAAGAATGTGGAGATACTAATTTCTTTGTGACATCGATCTCCAGCATGGCATCAAAGTGTTATTTATTTAAACAGTTGAAATCAAGATGATTTAACTCACCCTCATGCCAGTTGCATAATCTTCAGCTGCTCTAAGCAGTTCCACTAGTTGTACAGCAGCATCAAGTGCATCAGGAGCCCATGATGGCGGCGCTTCTAGAAGTCCAAGGAGAAGCCTTTGGGTGGCACTCGGACTCGCAATTGCATAATAGCTAAGCCAAAAGAAAGACAAACTTAAGTACTATTTTCAAGTAGTTTCAGTGGACTACAGTGAAAGGTCCAAAAATTTACCGATGAAATAAACGTGCATATGGCTCAAGAGCAGGTAGCCCTGCAACAAGGTGCTCATCCATAGCCGTTGTTGGAGGAGGAAGCAGAAGTGCGGGAACAGCAGCCGCAGTTAAAGTAGCCGTCTCATAGCGAGCAACTTCCTCATCACAAACACTTAATATAACACCAGCGCCGTTGGCAACAGCCCACCTTGGAGTTGATGGCATGAGCTGAGGATGCTTCCCTGATCCACGAGAAGCTAAAAGAAAAAGAAGAAACAAAAGCCCGATCAATTAAAAATTAACTATGTTTTGAATTGTAAATAGTTTTATCATATTTGTGTTAATAACATAACAAGACACTTCTTGATACAAGGTTATTATGACGTCTTGAGGTTTCAGAGCAAACAAACACAAATTTTGAGTTGTGGCACCAGATGAAATTCGTATTGAAGTTTGGGAGTGTTAGAGTGATGAAGAGACAATCTTGTTGACTATTTTATTTAATAAGATCTTCAATTCTAAAAAAAATGTTTGATGAATTGAAATACATTAGTTCCCATATATAAGAACAAAGGTTGATATTAAAAATTGCACTAATTATAATGGTATTAAACTTATGTCATTCAATAGAACCTTAGGAGAGAATAATAACAGAGATTACAATATGAGGCAACGGTTTCAGCAAATCAATTTGGCTTTTTGCACGAAGATCTACAATGAGAGCCAATAACACTTGATGTTCTACCAATCCAATTGCTTGTGTAACTCAAAAGTAGACTACCATAACAAATATGCATGACAACCAACACTAAACTATGTATGGACCAATCAATTGGCCAAACTCAATCACTTCAAGCAAGAATTAAGCAAATAGCAATCATCCAGTCTTATTCCACCCTAAAAGAAACTATATATACTAATGAAAATCCATGTACACTTGAAAATTAACCAATATGTACTTCAAAAACAAATGTGCTTATACTCTCAGCTAAGATTTAAGGTTTCTAGTGAATGTTACTCAATTATAAACATGATTTAATATGGGTGATAAATTTCTTCCATGAGAAAATACCATTTTTATTTGTAAGGAAACCCTACATACCTGTGTAAAATTAATGGAATGTTGATATTGTAATCTACATTAAGTTAATTGTTTGGATTCTATAAATAAAAATTGGGCGAACTAGTGCACGAGGCTCCGGCTAAAGTGGGGTCTGAGGAGGGTAAGATGTATGTCGCTTTACCCCCATTTCCAGAAAGTTGTTTCTGTGACAATTCCCCTTCGAATAGGCTACAAAAAACCAATCTTTGCATGTGCAAGCAAGGCTAGGTTCACATAGACCGAGGTTAGCCAAGCTGAAAAGTTACTGGAATATGTGATGGAGATCAAAGTTTATTAGTTTTCTTAAGGAATTTTAAGGTATTGAGAATTCTATTGATTAGGGTTTTATGCGGATTTTTGTTAAATAGGTTTGATGTATTGAATTTTAAAATTGGATTTGGAATTGAATTTACTGAGAAATTTTCCTACCTCTCACTCTCCCCCTTTGTCCTTCTTCCCTTCTTTCCTCTATAATTCTTCTCCCTTTCTGTTTCTTCCCCTTCTCATTTATCTCTTTTCCCCTTTCTCTAGAGGCTATTATACGTTCTGCAACAATAAACCCATACCAGGTTTTAAAGTATCATGTTTATTGCCTAAAATAAAATTCATTTCCCGTAAAGCCTGTTACACACCATTACAGCCTCCATTGGTAGAAAAAGACCCCCAAGACAAATTGGGCCTCATTTTGCACATTTTCTTCACATTTTTCTTACTGTTGCTGCTCTATAATTCATCTAACCTAGATCTTTATCAAGATTTTCAATTAAATCTTTAGGTGAAGCGCACGGGTTTTCTTGAGAGTTCTGGCTAGTAGTTGCAACTGTAAAAAATCAGAAGTTCCTTTTAATTTCAATGACAACTTTGAAAAACACAGGTTTCATTTTTTTAGTGCCACATCACCCTAAAATTCAAAAATCATAAGTTTATTTTGATTTTGAGAGTTGCTTTGATCATTGTAAGGATTGGCACACAAATTGGAGATGTGCACAATTACGGCTGCATCCATAAAACACCCCATTTGCAGGTGATCCTTATTGAATTTAATCTCATTTTAGTATTGATCTTATCATTGGACAAGAACTTTCATTCATGGAGATGCTATCCAATGTTTGCTCCATGAAGCTTTTTTTTTTTTTTTAAATAATTCCATATCAACATGATCCGTTAGGAAATTTGCCACACCTAAGTTTAGTTAAAATACAAGTATTCTAGTCTAAACACCCTACATTGCCAAATGAAACTGCAGTGTATGAATTGCTACGATGTAGTTTTCTTGTCAGTAAAGAATACCATCATGCGAAACTACACATTCAAGAAGAATGTGGCAAACAAATAATTAGGACATACACATAGAATCACAATGTGTGCAAATCATAGTCCAGAAGAGGAACTCCGCTTACTAGTTGAAGGTGGCTTGAGTTCTCCAGCTGCATATTTTCCCATCACTCCACCACACCTGTTAAATGCATAAAAGTCAGTGATATTCAGGAATAAGGGATCAAAGTATGTGCTCTTACATTAATTTATTAACTAATAGCAAAATCTAGCTCATGAATATAAATGTGATAAATTTGCGTCGTCTATTACAAATGACCTATTCCCCACCATAGTATGACAAAGCCATTAGTTTTTTCACAAAAATTTCATCCCATGGTGATACCAACCAGCACAACTATTTCATTGAATTCAATATAAGATTGTACTTGAAACAACTGAAATTTTAATCTCCAAGTTCAAAAAACATGTGAATATTGCAGAAGATTTTCTGAGCTGAATGAAAACTTCAAGCCACAAAAGAACCAAAACACTCACCAACGGAAGTAGTCGCTTCTAATCCCAGAGGTGCAGCCAACAATATATCAGTAATCCATGGAGATAAAGGCCTTAATGTTTTCCTCTCCTGCTGTACATCCCCGTTTGCAGAGTTACTAGTTGTAGCAAGGCTGCCACTGTCACTTCTGTCTGCATCACTGTGTTGACACTCGCTCTTGTAAATTGGGCGATTGTAGTGAGTCAAAATTCTTAAAATCTCTCCACATGCCAGAGCCCACTGTTCGGAGTACTCATTCTGTAAATTAATAAAGTAGAATCAACTCTCTAGTTTGACTCACTAAGTAAGCACATTGTATGAATGAAAGAAAAATTTTCACCACAATATGGCAATAAATTCACAAATGGCCCAAATAAATTTGTGCTGTTGTTACGTACCTCGCTACTTGGGCAGACTAAGGAAATGAAAGACGCAAATGGAGGACTACTTCGATCATACTCCAGTGTACCGTCAATGATACATGAAATAAGAGGAAGAATGACAGCATGTCCATGCTCTGGATGATGGAGGACAAATATTGCTGGAAATTGTATATACATAAAGGAATTAGTTTGCTGCCCAAAACATCAAAGGAAAAATAATTGTACAGTCAATTGTTGTATAGATCAGAATGGGTGAAAACTGATACCTAAGACGTCATCAAAAAGGCGTCTTTCCTTCGATGGATAACGGTTACGGATCAGCTGTCAATGGAAAGATAAAAATAGAAGTCAGGTATCAGTTGCTAACATGTGTTATGAGCACTTTAATCAGTCAACCAATATATAATATTAGTTGATGATAATGGAATTAGTTAAGTATGTTGTTTTCCAAACCCCCAATAACAAAAGCCAGTTTTTAATATAAAAATGAAATTAAAACATGTTATATCAAAAGAAAATTTCATTCAGATATAAGAGAGAGAGAGAAACAAATCTACCTCAGCTATATCCTCGGGAAATTGTTCTGATGTGAACTGACCAAAGTATTCAACATAGGCAGTAACTTGGGCCTAGAAATAAAAGAAAGTAACTTGTCTATCAATAACAGTGAGAACTAAAAAATGTTTAAAACAGTACAAGTAAGAACAGATAACAACTAGAAATATAATATTAGAAACTTCAGAAACAGTCAAGCAAAGCAAATGCTTAAGAATTTATAATTAGCATCACTTGATCCATATGACATAGAACAACCAACAGTGCCATAAGGTCCTAAATCCTTTAGCAAAAAGGAGAGTTTCATCAACTGTGATACAGTTGTAACCAAGCATAGGCTTGATTTTGGGAAGAAAGAAGTTATTACAGTGAATGCTAAAACACATATTGGTGTGAGTATTACTAACTGCACAAACCATTTGCCAATTTCGAAATCATTAGGATATTCTCAAAATGCTCTTAAATTTTGTATGCACTATGCAGGGTTGACTTCTGTTCTGAGACTTTGTACCATCAAGTAAATTTCTAGCAACACCTATAAATATGAAAACATTCATTTTCTATGTTAAATCCCCGTGGACTAGAGAATTAACTGAATGAGACAATTTTGTTAGTTGATAGGACTATTTAGCCTGAAGTTACTTGCAGAAGACTTGTAAAATAATCATTTATCTTTCACATTTTTCTGTAGCCACTGCTAAGAATTTTGGGGGATTTACATGCAAGTCTTAATAGTTAGACTTATTGTCCAATACGTCGTCCTATGATAATTAATGGCGTTTTTCATCAAACACTATTAAAAAATGTCACTAATTATTGATTTTCAGCAACAATTTGAAAATTGTTACAAAACATGTCACTAATTATAAGTTTTAGCGACAGTTAAAAAAAAGTCACAAAAAAAGGTCACTAATTTTTAGCTGTTAGAGACAATTTGAAAAATTTGTCACAGAAAAGCGTCACTAATTGCAAGTTTTAGTGACAATTTATAAGATCATAACAAAAAAAGTCACTAATTTCAATTTTTAGCGACACATGTAAAAAAAAAGTCATAATTATTTTTAGCGACGATTTTTTTAAGTAGGACTTAATGAGAATTAAATCTAACTATTAAGACCTATTGGTAATTCACCCAAGAATTTTTATGGTAGAAAAGCTGGAGAGAGTTTTATTGGATATGGCGCTGAAAGCAGGGCGGCTATCTCTTTAAAGCAAAAGAGAGCTACGCTGTAAGGGGCAGATATCTCTTAAAGGTCTCCGTTAGTTGCCATTTGGATGTGGTAGGTTTGAAATAAACATTACTAACAGTTCATAGAAGAGATTTATATCAGACTCTTTGCTGCTGGCTATTGCAGCAAAGTATTTTATGCTTCATTGGTAAAATTGTATGAGAGTTAAATAGAAGGATGCCATTTAAAGAGGATTAAGAAGGCTTGGTTGGTGGAACCTATGCGTTTGATATGGTGTCATAATCGACTTACCTTTGATGATGTCAAGCAGGCAGTGCTTAGTGTAAAATTATTGTTTATTCATAAATTTTTAATTTTTGGATGGAAAGGAAGTTTTGTGAACCTACTTTTTCTCTTATTGATTTTATACAAGAGCTCAGTTTTGGTGAGGGGCCCCAGTTTCAATATGTATTCTATTTATATAAAGCACACAACTCTTTTATTTTTCCAAAATACCCCTAAACTTGGTAACTGCTAAAACTACACATCCAGTAACTGCTAAACGGTTTTCTAATTCAATCCTCATTCATTAAACAGCCAAGAAGTTTATATGTACAATTGCAAACGTATCGTGTTTGCACCCATATATATGTGTGTGCGCACACGCGCACATGTGCTTCTAGTTAATTAGCAGGAACCCAAATTCCACTCCCCATATTCAGCATAGTAAAAACATTTAACTTGATTGGTGCAAACTAAACTTATCTCATCAGCTGCTTCTGCAGCATAACAACACAAGCAATTTATTTGGCCGCATAATCAAAAAAATAAAACACAAAATTAAAAGCAACTTATGTTCAATAAACAATAACAGAATGAATTTTTCACATTCGAGGGTTGGTTGAGAAATAATCACACCTTGCGTTGGTGGGCATCTTGTGGCGGGGGCCAAAACAGCGATGAGAATTGAAGGCCATCAATCCACCTTTCGCATGAAGTAGCCATGTAATGTCTTCTGGGTATGAACAAAGATGCTAAAAACAAATTCCGCTACAAGCACTACCAATCAAGTATCAGAAGATTGTAATTCAACATTTCTCAAGCCCAAACAGAGTACCCGCCCCGGAGACCTCTCAATTTAATCAATAAGCTATAGAAGCTGTAAATTTTTTATCCACCTGAAGAAAATTAAAGACTGCTTTATTGTATCTCTCACTCGCAACTCGCAAGCTTCATGAGCTTAATAATTATTATATGGATGATAATTAAGTTTTGAACCTGTGCAAAATCAATGAAACATAATAATCAAGAAAATAACATAAACTTATCATCAGAATCATCTTAAACAAACAAGAAACGAATCAAGAAAATGAAGAGAAAAGAGAGAGATTGATCAAATACCCCCCCCCCCCCCCCCCCCCCCCCAAAAAAAAAAAAATCATCATGAACCTAGCCTGAATTATATAGATCAGTAGTAAGCGACTTTTTAATTGGAGAAAATTGCTAGTTACTTCAACCAATAATATAACAATTGCTTGGTGGCTTAGAAATCAACAAAGGAAATAGAAACCAAAATTTGAGTCTTACTAGATTCACACACAAAACAATTGCTAGTAACTAACAATTGCTTGGTGGCTTAGAAATCAACAAAGGAAATAGAAACCAAAATTTGAGTCTTACTAGATTCACACACACACACAAAACTACAAGTGTTTTTACTGAATCAAAACATAAACATAAAAAAGAAAATTTAAAAATTAAATTTTTTGGGGAAAAAAAAAATCCATATTGGCTATGATTCACTTGAAACAAAAAACCAATACCAACCAATTTTGCACAATAAATTTGTTGGATAAAATACGAAACTAACAAGATGGTGAATCGAATCGCCATAACCTCTGTTTGGTTGCTGAGAAAGAAAAAAAAAAGGAAAGAAAGAAAGAAAGAAAGAAAGAAACCCAATTCAATTTTTGTTCTAAAATATGAAAAACTCAACCCAAAACAAATCAACATAGTTCAGTTGTCTTCTTATCTCCTGAGCAACAAAATAACCCAACAGATTAGAAATTTGGTTTCTTTTTCTTTTCCCACATTTTCCACAGCAACCAACCACAAAATTTCACCATAAACTGTACCAAACATAAATTACAAATAGACCCAGAAAAAAAAAAAAAAATTTAAAATCAAATAAAATACCTGGTTCGCTTATCCTTGTTCTTTCGGGTGAATTTGAGCTCTGATTTTTTGGGTTTTGCAGGGTGACTTCAAATTTGAGGTCTTTTTTCTTTTTCTTTTCCCTTGTAGATGTTGCAGATTTTGGGTGGAGAGAGTCTAGAGAGAGAGAGAGAGAGAGAGAGAGACAGAGGACAGAGAGAGAGTATAGAGAGATATAAAGAAAGAGAGGAGATCTTTAGCTGCTCTCTCTGTAATGCTTGAGATTTTGCATACGTGGCAATGATATTTTGGTTTTGCCTCGTAGAGTCT
This sequence comes from Camellia japonica, assembly GCA_030407325.1. Lineage (NCBI taxonomy): Eukaryota > Viridiplantae > Streptophyta > Magnoliopsida > Ericales > Theaceae > Camellia > Camellia japonica. Next base: position 96,852,511 of record JAPPVO010000036.1, read on the forward strand.
GATTGTGCATGTGACATCCATCATCATCATCATCACCACCATACAGATACATACATACATGGATGCATGTGAAGCCCATGTTTTATTTTTAAAAAAAGAATCAAATTATCAAAAGTACTGGAATTAAGACGTCATCAATTATTTTAAACCTCTTATTTCTTTGTACTCTTACTTATAAATTGTAAAATTTTTAGGCTCCGTTTGGTAGAGCTTTGTAACTATGATTGAGAATATGAGTTGTATTTTGAGTTTGTGTGTTTTAAAATTATGATTTGAGTGTAGAAAATTTGTTTGGTTATGATTTTTGAATGAAGTGTTGAATTGAGTGTAGAATTGAGTTTTGAATTGAGTGTAGAATTGAGTTTTGAAAGTTTGATTTGACATGTGAAGTAAGAAACTTTGTTTGGTTATGAGTTTTGAAAAGAGTTTTCAAAACTTAATTCAAATTGTTATAACTCATAACGAAACACATTACTTTCACATTATTGAAAATTTTGATCAACACTCATAACCAAACTCTTTTTAAAATTCAATTAAAAAAATTTATTATTAACAAAAAATAACATTAATCAATTTTTTAATTGAAAATACTACAAAGGAAATAATTTTTTTTCAAAATAAATATTCAAAAAATTTAAATCATAAATATAAATAATTTAAATAATCTAAAAAAAATAAGTAAAAAATTAAAATAAATATTCAAAAATTTTAAATCGTAAAAATTTAAATAATTTAAATATTCAAAAAATTAAAATAATTTAAAATTTTAATATTTTAAAATTTAAAAACAACTCTACACTCAAATCGTAATCAAACACATAAAACAAAACTCAATTAAAAAATTATTTTTAAAACTCATAACCAAACACATAACTCGGAACTCCATACTACTTTCACAACTCTACACTCAAATCGTAACCAAATACATAACAAAAAAATTAAAATATTTAAAAATATTTTTATAAAATAGAGTTTGAATTTATTTTTATAAAATATTTTTAAAATTTAAAAAATTAAAATCGTAATGTTTAAAAATTAAAATATTTAAAAATATTCAAAAAATTAAAAAATTAAAAAAATCGTGACATATTTAAATATTAAAATATTTTAAAATCTTAACAAAATTAAAATATTTTTAAAATATTGATTTGAATAGAGTTTTGAAAAGAGTTTTGAATTATGTGTTTGGTTATGAGTTTTGAAAAGTAATGATTATGTTTTGAATTGAGTTTTGAGAAATGAGTGTAGAATTATGATTTGAGAACCCTAAACAAACACCACACTCAAAAGTGAGTGTGGAACTAGATTTTGAAAACTCCACCAAACGGAGCCTTAAACTTTCTTTTTCTCCTTAAATAATATCAAAATTATTCTTATAAAAGGCTCTTATTACAAAATTATATTTTTTCTCCACACCCCACACCTCAAAAAAGCTCTATTTCAAAACCCTAACAAAACTCACAATAGCGAAACCTCCCAAAATCAATAGAAAAAAATTTATCATGATTAAGGAGTTTTTTCTAAGTTTCATTATGAAGTTTGTCAATCTGTTTAATTTTTTTCTATTACCTCTTTTCACACACACAACACAATCCACTTTCATACTTCTTTGGTTAATTTTTTTTATCATTCATCCATGGTGTCACTGTATTTGTATGCTCTCTATGCTCTACTACTGCTTCGGTTATCTGTTCCCAAACAAATAAGAAATGTTCGGTTACCTGTTCCCTAAACAAATAAATAATGTTCGGACCTGTGTTCCCAAATTTCGGTCATATGTTTAAGAGTTCAGTCTCGAAAAAATAACGAACAATTTTTATTATTTTTATCATTTTTTTCAAGAAACTTGTCGTTACAAGGGTAATCTTCTCTAAGCTGAAAACACCATCAAAGTTATGAATATCTTATAAGCTTTTATTGTTGTACTCCTATCATCTCATAGAGTTGGGATTGCCAAAAATATTTCCACTTATTGTCATTATCGAAGAAGTATATGTAATCAAATAGTTACCACCGTTGCCAACAAAATATTGTTGCCAAAGAATTTTCAAAGTTTTAAGGGTGAGTAGATTTTAAATGTGGAATTTGGAAAAGATGAATGAGTGGTGATGGAGGTGGGTGCTCTCATAAATCCTAACTCATGATGTAGTGAATATGTGAGTTTGATTGTGAGATGGGGTAATTCCAAAATTATTACTCCCTTTGTCCCAAAATATTAGTCTCTTATTCCATTTTTCATTGTCTCAAAATATTAGTCCTTCTTAAAAAATCAAGTACAAAAATAATATAAATTTTCTATTTTGCCCTTCTTTTAAATTAATAAACAATATAAAAAGTACAATTATGACATTGATATTCCCAAAAAAATGTACTATCAAAATGGTAATTTTGGAAAATCAACTTTTTAAAGTGCAATAATTGTACTACCAAAAAAAGTTAGATTCCCCAAAAGGGACTATTATTTTGAGATAGAGGGAGTAATATCCTTTTAGTAATTTCACTTAAGGTTATTATTGTAATAAAAAAATTAAAAAATTTAAAATTTAAAATAATTGATAAAATACTAATAGCAGCACTCATTATCTTTTTTTTTTATTCAAAGAAAAGTTTAGGAGGAGGGGAAACTACCCCATTCCAGGGTCAAGAAAAGCGTTACGCAATATCGCCGTCGGCAGCAGAACTCGAACCTAAACGAAATAAACGAAAGAAACAAACTTTACCAACTGAACCAGCCCTTGTTGGTAATAGCAGTACTCATTATCAAACCAACCAGAAAGGACAGAAACATGGGATGGGAGTGGGCGAATTTCCAAAAATAAACTCAATTTGTTGGTTCAATGGGGCTGCTTTGTGAGGATTATAAAAACAACATATATAATTTATTTTAATTTAAGAATTTTTGTTAAACTATTTGATACCGTTTCTATTTACAATTTATTAAATAAAAATAGTTTAAATAAATTAAAAAAATTAATTTTTTAAAATTTAAGAAAATAATACTTTTAATTTTTATTTTTTAATTATCAAATTTTAATTTTAAATAATTTTCATCAAACACTCCAATCATGACATGTGAGTGAGTTTGGTGAATATAAAAAATTAGTGTGGCATCAACTGTTCTAGATATATTTGAAGGAGCATACTAATGTTGTTTTTTATTTATAAATTTTGGGAGAAATTTACAAAGGAAAATGAAAAGTATAAATAAAATATAATTTTTTTCAAATCCTTTTTTCTTTTTATTTTAAAATCCTTTTCCAAATTTATAAACCAATAACTTCGGAGACAACCAACTTTCGAACCTGGATGGAGGACGCCTCTTCCCTCAATTCGTTGCTTTCTAAAGAGTCTTTAGTTATTCCATTTTTTTATTTTTTTGATGGAGCCTTAAGCCCACAGATAGTAAGTTGTTCTACCTGATGTTTAGGTAAATGTGTGGCATTTGATGGTAATTGAAGATTATATTGAGAGCATTTTGCACAACCTAGATAATGTCTATTGGTTGAAATGTCTAATATAATTTATTGGACAAACTTTACTTTACTTCTCGGTGATTTGGACCGGGTGTGGATTATCCCCTGACATTTGAATATCACCCCATGACTCTTATGTGGTTAATGAATTAAAGTACACAGTTAGCATTTCTATCTAATCTAATAGCCCGTGCAATACAAGCGAGTAATGCGTAATTGGGCATGAACTCATGATTTTCCCTCCCAATTAAATGACCAAAATGCCCCTAGAGTTAGAAATAAAAGCTTATCCAAGAAGATTTATTTTATTTTATTTTTTTTTCATTTTTTTTGGGCTCCATTGATGATTCCTTACTGTGTATATATATATATATATGTATATAATTCTATGAAGACAGAAAATTTGAAGAAAAACACGCCACGAATTACAAAACAGAATTCTCCAAAACAAAGCACTCTAATATATATAGAATTACAACCATGTGTGAAAGGAAATAACAACGGTAAATAATCTCATGATTTCAACAATACCATATCAAACCAAGCATGAGTTGTTTGCATAATTAATTGGGATTTGCTGGAGAATGAGAGACTTTCGACTATAATTCATACTTTCCTTCTCCACAACATTCTATGATGATTCTGAGAAAAGGGTTGCCAAGAAAGGAAGTGGAATTGAAGACTGAAAATTATCTGGTTTGGTTTATTGAACCGAAGAAATTGTTGCGGGAAAAGTTCTATATATATATAACTAGTAAAGAATTTACTGTTGTTATGGTAATGGTGAAAAAATTAATTATTATTAGGGATTTGCAAACTAATGAGGCAGAGCTATGCAAATAGAGAATGAGTAGAAGAATAAGAACATGAGAGAGGATGTGCTGATGGTTGAGGAAGAAAGGTGTAGAGAGAGAAACAATAGAAAAATGGAAGAAATGGCATCTTTTGTAAATTTGAAGATATAGAGATGGCTATGAATTTGAGGTTTCTTACATTACTGCATCACCTCTGTGTGTGCCGCAACAAGTTTGCTTTCAGATCTTTTCCTTTCTCTCTCTACTCTCTCACTGTGCTTGCACTCAGTTACTCTATAATCTTTCCATATGGGTTGTCTGAATTTTCATAAACAATTGATGGGTTAGTTTTAGTTTGTCAAATTGAGTCTTTAGCCTTAGATTTGCAAAATGTGCTTCAAATTTTGCAATATTAGTAGTGAGCCTTGAGATAATATTGAAGAGTTAGTAGGGTTTAAGTCTTTCCTCTTCTCAAATGCACGACTATTTGAAGTGAAATAGTAAGCAAGGTTATATATATATATGGGGGCAAATTAGTCTTTTTATGTCTGCCGTTAACTATGTTAATTGTGCACTTTAATCTATTTACCACGAGGGATTATGTGGTGATATTCAAATGTCAAGGGATAATCCGCACTTGACCCAAATCACGGGGGGTAAAGTGAAGTTTGTCCTAATTTATTTTATGAACTATATTGCACTAGATATATTGAGAAGTAATTCAAATTTCGCAGTTAACTATAACTAATCTTTAAAGCTTAGACAAAATATTCTTGATAAAATGAATAATATTTAGATGAAGAGCAGTGATTCGTAGCTCGAATCACTGGCTCGAATTTGGCTCGAATTTGTCGTCGGAGGAGGAGGAGGAGGAGGAGGAGGAGGAGGAGGGGAGGGGAGGGGGCCATAAAAATGGCTGGAGGAGGAGTCGGGGCCGGAGGGACGGCTGCGCGGGCTGCGAGCTGCGGCGTGCTGCGACGATCGGAGCTTCTGCGACGATCGGCGGCGTGCTGCGACGGGGACGGCGGGCGGAGGCGGCGGAGGCGACGAGCTCCTTGCGACGACGACGGCGGCCGGACCTCCCTCTCTCCTCTGGTTTCACCTGGTTTCAACGGAGAAGAAGAAGGAAGAAAAAGAAAAGAAAAAAAAAAAAGAAAAAAAAAAATCCAAAACGACGTTGTTTTGGCTCGAATAGCCAAAACGACGTCGTTTTAGAAATTCGAGCCAAAATCGGGCCGGGGTTTTCGAGCTACCAGGAATTATTCTTAGATGAATAGCTATTGAAGCAGAAATATTAAAAAGTAAATATACAAAAAAAAATATATATTTTATGATAACCTTCAAATAGGTAAGATGCCTAATTGGAATAGTTTGATTCGATTGCTCGGTCTTACATTTAAAGTTAAAACTAATCATGATTGATTTGGTTTTGAATTTAGTGTCAACTGTAATCAAACCGACTTATGCAGACTTTTAAAAACTACCACAAAAATGTCACATTACGATTTTTATTTTATATAATTCAATCAATTAATATATAAAAAAAAATTAAAAAAAATACTAACCATCATATCAAAATAATTTGAATTCAAAATACAATTTGAATGCATTCCAAATGCATGGACATATTCACTTTTTCAATCTTGTTCTGGTTGAACAATCTTTATTCTTTAATCTAGTTAGGGCATAATCTTAATGTACTGCAATAATTTTCTTGGGTGCCTCAAAAAGATATAAAATGAACAATTAATTATGACAGGGATAGGCCCACTAGGATCACGGCCCACAAAGGGTAAACCCAAGCCCACCATCTAGACCCCATTACACAACCCGGTTAGAAAACCCAGCACCTCTGGAAGCCAACTGGGCAGGGAGGACCCATAATATCCAGACACATGGCGGATGCAGGAGAGGCCACATCAGCAGACAAAGATCTGCAAAGTTATTGCCACAGCACATCACCATTAATGCAATCCATCACAGCATTTATTGCGACAACACCCCTCAGCCGGAATGGCACCCCCTCACCCTGAACAAGACGAATGACGGCACAAGCTTTCGGCAAGGAACGAAATGATTACCAAGAGATATAAACAAAGCCTGAGGCAAAAGAGGAGGTTAAGTTTTATCTATCTCCTTCTCTCTCACCTTCTCTCTCGATATTTTTCTGGTCTATTACCTATTCTAATTCATACACCGGAGGGTTCGCTGGGGGACTACCCCGTTCCCCGTTGAACTTATTTGCAGGTAGCCCATTGGACCTGAGGAGCTTGGATCGGTCTAGCCCATTCACCTAGACGAACTGCATCATCAAATTAGATATTAAATTTATTTAATGTAATTTTGAATAAAATGAATAAATTGATGGTTACTAATTTGTGTGTTATCACATTGCAAAGTTTTTTAAATAAAAAGTACAATTTAAAGACATTATGAATATGTATAATTAAGTACACAACATCGCTTCATATTATAAAAAATGTATCACATATTAATCGTACTAAAAAGCAACATATGCACTGTTAAAATATATTTGTTTACTTTAACAAATCTAGCATTTACACGATTGGAATAACACAAATCAAAAATGATTGATAGCTCTAAAATAAGAGTTTTAAAGAAGTTTTAAAGGGTGAAATCTACTCATTCATGTGATATATGTATCTGTGATTTTACTTTTTTGTTTTTTTTTATTCTTTATTATATAAGTAGAGCTCAAATTAGAGCTATACTTCTAGAACTCTCTATCACTTCCTAACACAAATTTTCAAGAGCAATGCTTGGTAGCCTGAATATGAGGTTAGCTCGAATGGCTCGAAATTCACTTTGTCGATCGTCCGAGCGAATATTCGGCTGGTTGTTCGGCGATGAGGCTGACAGCTGCGGTCAACAGAAGTGACAACCGCAGTAGACAATCTTTCACCCAGTCGTCCGCACGGACGTCTGGCCAACACCCATTCAAGTCATTCGAGCCCCTTCCAATTCGAGCTACCACGCTTTTTTCAATTTTTAAAGATGACTACTTTTGTTGGTTATCCTTTTTGGCATGCCTAACTGGGACTCAGAGTAGGTGCTATGCCTCGTCTCGTGGCATAATATGTGTGTTGTGAGGCCCTTGGAGTGTGTTTCGAATATATTTTTATGATATGAACCATTGATAATAAGGTTTGTTAAGTAGATTATATATATAAAATAAAAAAAAAAAATTAGATCAATTGGACATTTGCAATTTTATAACAAGACCACATTTGTTTTAAACAAAAATAAACGGTTAATATAATTTTGATAATTTTTTAAAAATAATTATAGTTGATCATGGGGTTTCGTATATCCAATTAGCCTAAATTTATTTATGAATAATATGCTCGAGAAACCGTACAATATGAAGGATTCAAATTATCGAAAAAGGCTAGGGACACAAGATAAGCTCTCCTCCGTACCTCTCCATACTCCTTATATTGGTTTTAATTTGGACTCATACTGATTATCCGAACCATCTATCTTGTAGGTCTATCCATGCAAAAAATTAACTTTATCGGATAATTATAAACATGGGAAGAAATTTGTCATGCCCCAAAATTTGAACAACTAAATATTAAATTAGGATTAAACCCTAATCAATATTTCATCATCTAAATCCTAGGGGTGAAACAAAATCTAAACGTTCACGTCTCCAAAGGGTTTAAGTAAATTTCCATCCTCAAAAGATTACAAGGAATAAATAAAAAAAATAACAAAACGCCAACCAAACCATCCACCATAATTTCATAACTAACCAATACCTCCAACATTAAAGTAACAATAAATAGTCAAAATAACTTAAATAATGTAAGATTACAAACCATGCCAAATTATCAAAATACTATAGTCATAAAAAATAATAAATACATAAACTAATATCAACCCTAAACTCAAAAAAATCAAAAGAAGTCCAAAAGACATGTCCTACGATCATAGTTATTTCTTGTTACCATCATAGTCCCAACTAATCCTGCAAAGGAAGTTCGGCTGCGCTCAAACAGAATTCACCCAAGTTTCCAAGAAATAAAATGGGTCAGTATATAGGTATACTAGCATGAGCGCAAGATTTAACACCCACGTGTCTACCAGATACAAACAAAAATACATTTAATTCTTATTACAAGACAAGACAAGTAGTTCCATCCGCACCGAGACGAATGGGTAGTTTCCGAGATACGGCGGCATTTAATTTCTTGCCCGTACACAATCAGGGACGGATCCAGGATTATGACTTTGAGGGGGCCAAAGTACGTTTAACCTCTAACCAATAAAATTTGAAGTTCAATACCAATTTCTACTAACATGAAAAAAATCAATAATGTTACAATAAAATATTGAACTATATATTCCTTGTTAACATAGTTGAGTACCAAAAGATGATCATACAATTGAGAATATTTTTTTGCCCATATTCACTTACAAAAAGTAGTAACTATTTCTACATGCATTTATTTACTAAAATTAGCCATCTTCAATTGAACTCGACGCTCTTTCATAATATCAAAAGCATAGATGATAGAGTCTACATCAAACCCTTGAGTAATGTGTTTTTCAATGTACGTAATCAAGTAACTAGCCAGAAAATCATCTTCCATCCTATTGCACAATTTAGACTTAACGAGTTTCATAGTTGAAAATGCACGTTCCGATGTAGCAGTTGAAACAGGTAAAGTCAACATAAGACGGATCAATCTATCAATAAGAGAATAACTTGTCGAATTTTTTGTTTTTGCCAACATTTGACACAACTCATAAATGGTTGACAGCTTCTAAAACTCGGAAGTATGGAAATATCAAGCTTATAGTTTTCCAACTGATACTTCAAATGCAATTTTTCTTGCTCGAAGAAATCCATGAGATAAAATTTATTTGCAAGTTTGCAAATTTTTTCAATGTTGAATGATCTATAACCATCCATAGGATCCAAAGCTGAGCTAAGAACAAGCAATTCCATTACATCTTGCTTAAACCTATTGTTTAATTCTTGTAACTGGGAATCAACTGTACCATAAAAATATCAACTCGAAAATGATGTTCCATGGTGAGCTGATCTCTTTCAGAACGAGACCGACCTCGGCCTCCTTTATAAGGATAGCTCATATCAGGAATCTGTATACCATGATCATTAGAAAATAATTTAATTTTCTCCAACAATGGAACCCATCCATCTTCTCTAAATTTTTGAATAAGTATCTTCGTTGTAGACACCAAATGCATTGCATTTAATATATCTTGAGATTTACTTTGCAAAGCTTGGCAAAGATCATCAGTAATCTCCATGATATCCCTCATAAGAACAAAAATTCCAAATAGTTTAAAAAATTGGGGGGCTACTCTATATAATTTTGAAATTATCTAAAAAAAATTTGGGGGTGCGAACTCCTATAATTTTAAATTATTTTAAAATTTCTAGTATAATATATGATATTTTTCAAATTTTTGGGGGTGCGGCCGCCCCCCCTGGATCCATCCTTGTACACAATGAAATATAAATTGAGAATAAAATAAATTAAATAAGAGTAAAAATATAGTGGGTCAGCCTTGCATAAAAGTTAATAAGACCCACCATTCTATAAAAAATAAAGTTAATATAATTTAATCCTAAGTAACTTGCTGAAGAAATATAAAAATGTACCGTTTCATGTTTAAATAATTCGAATTGATCAAAACATAAAGAACAAAAGTTGTACAAAATCAAATTTTTTAAAAGGCTATGCGAAGGAATTTAGTAGAAACTGAACAGTTTGAGAGAAAAATTTGATAGAAGAACCTAGACGAAATTCAACCAAAAAATCTAAATCTGAAAACGAATAGAAACTACCCTAAGATGATTTTTTTCGGAAAAGTTTAAAACATGAAAAGTGTTCAGAATAATGTTTTACTTTGATTTATAAGAAACCAATAAAAATGAACTCGTTTCGTGGGTTAAAACAGCCTCTAAAATCTACATTGCTAAAATGAATAAAAATTACTATAACCAAGATCATCCGATTACAAGTTCCTAATCATCTTTTTAGTACAAAGTTAAAATATAAAAGTTTTCTAGAATTACGTATACATGAGTCTGTCCAAATTTCATAATTTATCAAGGTCGTTTACTATTTTTCAAGATATACAAATCAATACAATTCACACTATACCAATAAACTCAGAATTAAATTCTTTATACCTTAACTCCATCACTTCAGCCTCCACTTCCGGCCTACACATATATCCCATGTGCCTCTTGTATATCTAACACCGCTCCGAAGCCAAACTTGTAGGGAGATATCGCCCCGAGTTTGACCCACACTTCCCGGATGGTTAGCATATACATACGCGCGTAAATCAAAGCACTCATCTACTCATGAGAATAAGGCAACAACATATATATATACACCATCTTTCATCTACTCATGAGAACAAATATAATAATATCAAACCCAAGGCATTAAAATAAATCTCATAATCCTCATTTTTTTTTATACACTCTTTTTCACCAACACTCAAGTAAAACAACAATCTATAGAGTCATGGTGGAATATAAAGAATTTATCTATGGGTTCAAAGTTTATTTTAATTTCATATATTCATGAGTGTGATTACAACCATAAAATAAGGGGTGGTTTGTGATGATCTAAATAAGTACATTTTTTGACTTTTTATGAAATATGGGTTGAGTATGGGTTGAATTTGAAGTGATGTGGTAGAGAGGTGATGTGACTTAAATAAGATGATGTGACTTAAATAGGATAGTGACTTTTTGACTTTTTAACTTTTTTAGGTTATGACAAACAAAGCCTAAATTTATATAAAAACCCTAAACATAACATACACAACTAATCAAAATAATTAAAATTAATCCATCATCTACATACAAATACAAAATCAAACTAATATCAAATAAATAAAAATAACGAATTAAACATAAATCAAAAAAAGTAGATTTTACACTTACAATTATTTTTAAAAATCAAAAAATTATTTAAAAAATTAATAGAGCCATCCAAACAAAACTATTCTTTTCTTTCCCTCTTCTCTTTCTCCAGCCGCTAACTTGCGCGCTCTCCCGCTCACTCTCTCGGCTGCCACACCACAAACACAGCCCTCTCTTCTCCTTTTTTTTTTCCTTGTTTTGCTGAATTTTTCCTAACCAAATTTCCTATATAACCTAATATACTATTACATTATACAAATACACCATATATAAATATAAATATAAGATTAAATATACACATATATATATAACACCTTTTATATATATATAAATATAAATATATATAAATATTTAAATTAATTATATATAATTAAATATCACATTAAATTAATTAAATACCACATTAAATTCTTATGTAACCACGCAATTAATAAAATCAAAAATAAAATAAAGTAATAATAATAAATAATAACTTACGAAAAATTAAGGTCGCTACAAAATTACATTTTCTGTATAAAATAGATGATTTAAATTTAATTATATTTATTATTCATTTCATAAAACAAAATGTGATTTATTTTTATATTTATAATTTTTTACATAGATGACATTTATTGTGAAATTTATGAGATAGACGTTTCGGATTATCGATACGAGTCTATATTGAAACCTATAAAAATAATATACAGAGATATAAAAAGCTGAGTAACAGAGAAGATTGAAACCTATAAAAATAATATACAGAGATATAAAAAGCTGAGTTACAGAGAAGAGTTTATCCCTAAGGATACAACCCATGGGCCTCGCGGCATACGTGTTGTACCACAAGACACAACAACCACTCAAATTTTGTCTAACTGGCCATGTGAATATATAAAAATAGAAAATATATAATGAATAATGGAATTTCATAAAAACAATGAAAATATCAGAATAGATTATTATTTTGAAAAAATTGTTAAAACGTGCAAGTTAAGAAAGGTATAAGACATTAGACCCAGTGAATATTTTTTGTTGGTGAGAGATCCACCATTTGTGAAATAGTTTAGTGAAAAGTCTTTTTATTAGTTTTGAAGGACATTTTGTTTTTAATTTTACCCTTTAATTTATCCGTTGACATTTTTGACTATCTGTTCAAATTTATATCTATATGTTCAATTTTTTTTCTATCCCAAATTTATGTCTATCTGTTCAATTTTTTCCCCTTATCTAGTTAAAAATTTTGCTATCTGTTAAAATTTGCCACATTATCTGTTAAATTTTTACACCTCTCTTTTCTCCCTCTCTCTGTAATTCTCATTTTTAACTTATCTGTTAAAAAAATTCTATCTGTTCAAATATTTCTTCTCTCTATTTGTCTTTCTCTTTCTCTCACTATTACTTATCTGTTCAAAATCATCATCAACAACAACAAATCCTATCTGTTCATCTTCAACAACAACAATATTATCACCAAATCATATTTCTTTACCATCATCGTCATCAACAAAAACAACATGAAAAAATTATAAAAAAAAAAATACAACAAAAAAAATAGAAAACAAATACAAAAGAGAGAGAGAGAGAGAGGAAAAATCTGTTTGATATGAAGAAAATAAATCTTATTTGTCCAAATTTTTCTAGGCAACCAAATAGGGTATCCACACCTTTCTTCTCCAACACCTTCACCAACTCCTTCTAATGGTCAACCAATGATCTTTCTCACTGCTTCAGATGGTCAACCACTGGATCTAGAGAACGGCAGAGCTCTGATGAGAAAGATGGAGATGAGAGAGAGAGAGAGAAAGATCTGACTAGATTTCGGTGCAACGAGTTGTTCTGAGGCAAACAACGGTACTCCAACACACCATAATTGTAGCTTCGACTACAAAATTGCGGGCCGTGAGGCGATCTTGAGAAAGAATTTGATGGTCAACAATGATGATTTTTGGTGTTGTAGATCAAGGTACCATTGCCACTTTCGTCTTCTCTGTCCTGCCCCTTTCTTCTCTTCTCACGGCCACGATAACACCTTGATCTCTGACTCTCACTTCCCACTGAGCCAACTCAGATGACCAGTGGCGGAAAGACGTTGGGGCGAAGGGGGTCACGTGTCCCCCTGACTTTTCAAATTTTTTTTTTTTTTTTGGTGGTTTGGTCTTGCTTATAGTGCCCCTGCTACACAGCCATCCCTAATGCATCCCAAACACACTGACACCACACATACTCACGATTTTTTTTATTATTTATTTACTTATTTATTTTTTTATGAATTCCAATCCCAACCAAACATTGACACAAAATTTTTTTTTTTTTTGGATAAATGCACACAACTCCAATTACGGAAAGGCTAAAACCCTAAAAGTGTATGAAATTCTTATTTTTTTATTTATTCACAGTATTTGTTAAGTATCTTCGTATTTTCTGTCTTCTTTGTCTCTCTTTGTTGCTTTGCAATTTACTAACTCACGATTCACCAAATTAGGATCACACAACACAAATTTGGGACCACACTACAACATTGGTATCTTCTTTTCATTGTTTACAGGTAACTTTATTTATTTCTTTTTATTTTTAAATAAAAATTATTAGTATTAATTTATAGTTACTTATTAAGTTTTGATTTGTAAAATTTTTTTATTTGTTATTATTTATGTTAAAATAAGAGATTTTGATATGCTAAAATTATGAATCTTAATTGGTGGTGATTTATATTAAAATTAGGGATTTTGGTTTGTTGTTGTTTGTGCTAAAATTAAAAATATTAATTTGCAGTGATTAATATTTAAATTAGAAATTTTGATTTGTCGTGATTTGTGCTAAATTTAAATTTTTTGATTTGTATTAAAATTAGAGATTTTGATTTGTGGGGGTTTGTGATTTTGATTATGAATTTTTATTTTGATTTTTAATTTTTTTAAACAGTCATGGAGAAATATTTTTTAAAAAATCAAAGTTGGAATCATTTCTTTCTCAATAAGAAGATGATAATTATTCTTCTGCAAAACAAAATCGCTTAGAAATCAACTTAGCAGACCTTTCTATAGATTCAGGACTACGGCCTCGGATTACGAACTATAATGATAATGATCGAGACCAAATTAGTAGGTCATATCTACAAAAAGGTCCTTGTCAACCTCATGATCATAATTTTTCACAAAAATCATTTGGATAAAAACTTCGGCGATTTAATCAGGCTTGGTTTAGTAAATTTCCTAATTGGTTGGAGCATAGCGTAGCAAAAGATGTAACATTTTGTTTATGAATATTAATTTTTAATGTTTAATATTAGCTTGAAAAATTATTATTATGTTATTGTTATTGATTAGGAAAGAAAAATTTTGAGATTATAAGTTAATAGGTATCCCTATATTGACCCACTAGAGAAAACAACGAAACATTCACATTGTGCTCTCTTTCTCAAAGGAGGGCGACTAGGTCTAGGGTTTGAAGAAATACACTTTCTCGTATAATCCTGTTGACCAAGTCTGCGCTCCTCCGTACGACGTCGTTCAACTACCTGAAAATACACACGTGAGCTAGCCGGCGGGTGTGTGCCGGAAACCTCTCCGATGCCTAAGTCAGTAAGCTTGACAAATAGACAAAAGCTCTATGAATTCAGGGAGCAAAGTTGTGTTACCTCTCCACAGGTGATATTGGTGAGCTTATATAGGTTTCGCGTAGCACAATCCTAGTAGGACTCTTACTCTTCCATGTAGAGTCCTCCTAGGATTCATATTCCTGAAAGATAATGCTTATCCTCCAATACCCCCCTCACTGCTTAAACCAAGTGAGATGGTTTTACCACAGCCGAACTACCTTACGACCGAAGTACACGTTAATTAGGCACTTACTTCTTTTCTCTTACCTCGGTTTCCCATACTAAGATCGAGCTTACCGTAAGAAAGTTAAGCCAAACTATCTTTAGAACCAAGTCCTCTCAAGGGCTCGGCACACCTCGGTTTTCATGAGCTATGACCGCACTATTCACTGAAGACCGAACAACCGTTACCTCGGCTCCGCTTTCCTTTCCCCTACCTCGGCCTCGTATGCAAAGGCCGAGCTATCCATAGAAGAATTAAGTCGAGCTACCACTTACTCAGGTCCTAAAGCAGGTCCAATATACCTCGGTTTTGAACAACATGACCGAGCTAACCCAAACAACCTGCAACCGAACTAAATTCAAGAACTTACTCCGGTGGAAATTCTTTACTTCAGACCGGACTAACATTTGTCCGGGGCCCATCTTCTCAGCCTCTTCAATACGGACCATAGATCGGCCCACTATCCTAGCTCGGCCCAATTTAAACATAAATTACCCTCTCAATTGCCCCTTAATTCCATCTGCAAAGCATGATAGGGATTACCTGTCTTCCAGCCGAGCTAATACCCTTTAGCTTTTCCAGCCGAGCTAAGATCTTTTAGTCTTTCCAACCGAGCTAAGTCCACACCGGGCCATATCTGTCCGGCTCAAACGTCTCTTCAATTGCAGAAAATGAATCGATTGTCCTCCCCATGACACGTGGCACGCTGGTATTGGCTATTCACAGCTGTTGCGCCGCCCTCGTACTCCGAAAAAATTAAACAGTTCCCGCCCATTCGGTCCTTTTCACCAAACACTCCTTTCATTTCAAATCATTTTCACCACTATTCACCTTCTTCTCCTCTTCTTCGAATTATTCAACCTCTGAGTTCTTGCTGTCCCTGAAGCTCGTGTTCTGCTTCCGCGTGCTTCAACCTTGTTCTTCCTTCCCACTAGGTAAGTCTTCGAAATCTGCTTCTTTGTTTTTTGCTTTCATTTTACTCCATAGCAGTCTATTTTGCGTGTTTTTGCAAAATACTTTTCATGCTTAGCTTTGTTTCTGGAAAGAACTTCGTAAGAACCCCTTGAATATCAAGTAGCAGCTAGTAGAACACTCATTTGATCCATAAAACACATCCAACCGAACTAGGAATCTGTTTTTGCTTATATAAAGACTTAGGTAAACTGGAACCGAACTAGCACTTGTGCACATCACAATAATTCCAATAGGCCACCAACTGATTCACATCAGCCGAAATAAAAACGCACCAAACTAGAAAATTTTGGCCCTCGACCGAGCTAAGCCTTGGGGGACTAAGCCAGCTTTCTTAGTTCCTAAACCGAACTCAGAAAGCTGCCCCTTGATGCCTGACCGAAGTGACAAAAATCATAAGTAGAACCGAGATAACCAGAAATCTTGACAGACCGTGAAAACAAGCACCCCTGGTCACAACCGAGGTTGATCCTGTTGTACTCTGTGTAGCCGAAATAGGACTATTCTTCTCTTGTTTTGTTTTTTGTAGCACGGTCAGCGATCTGTGCTTAACACCTTGCTTTCCACTTTGCAGACTTAGGTTGCCAGACACTTCCCTGCGCTCAGCCGAGCTACTGAGCAACCCTTATTGACCGAGATAATTTATTATTAAATTATACAATAAATGGGGAAGTATAGATTCCTAGTAGAAACCCCAGGCGGCTTAGCTGAATTCAGGAAGGATTACAATATTCCAGCCGATGTAATCCTTACTTTAGCCGAACAAGATGTTGACCCATGGGGCAACGAAGGTTTTGTTCCCTTTACCCTCCAATCAATAATAGAGACCGGACTTAGATTCCCAGTCCAACCCTTAATTTGTGAATTCTTAAGATAAACCAGACTATGCCCCACCCAGCTGTCCACCAATACATACTGAATAATAATGGGTATAGCCGCACTGAACCATCAAACCGGTCTCAACCTAGGTTTGGTCGAGATACTTCACCAGTACTCCATAGGATCAAAAAACGAAGGCTGGTGTTATTACTTGAGAGTACGCCGTGGCCGAGAGAAAATAATAAAACAGACACCGGACAAAGACTTAAACGACGATGACTTTTTTTGGGTTTCTGGGAATTTTGAAGACCATCAGACCCAGATTCCTGGCTGGGGAATAAACTGGAACAAAGGAATTCCTGGTACACTTACTTCGGTTGTACTTCACATTTTTCTATATTCGGCTCTCTCCTCCAAACCGAACTAACAGTTTATCTTCTTTTGCAGATAAAGCCCATCTTCTTTCAAACTACGGCTACCCCAACCTCGGTCTTCTGCGCGCCGCACTAAGAGTAAAGGAGAGAAGTTGGGCAAAGCTTTTAAACTTCGAACTGACTTATCGCTACTCCGGTTGCCGAAAAGCAAGGGTGACCGACTTCTTACTCGAAGAAGAACCAGAACCGGACCCATCCTTGCCAGAGATCATCCTTGTGCCACTCACCGCCGAACAAGAGATGGCAAAGAAGAACAGGCTGAAGGCAATGCTAACCGCAACGAACCCAGCCGTACTACCACAAACTGGTCAGACCACCGAAACCGTGGTGGCCCTTCCTTTCCAACAGCCATCCACCTCTCGCCGAAACAAACGTGCTCGGACTACCCAAACCGAGACACGTCTTGTTGATAAGGACGAGACTGTTCTTCCTCAAAGCTCCCCTCCACGTCCCCAGCAAAGCCTCCAACCGGAGCAAACTGCCCAAACTTCCACTTCATCCAAATGGGCTCCTGTCCTCTTATTCGACAACCGGGATATCACTGCTGAGGATTCGGTGGTTGCTGATAAGGACCACTTATTGGCTCACAGCCTGGCCAAAAGTGTGTGCCTCCCGAAGGACATGGAGCACCATCACAAGCAGCTCAACACCGAGCTCAAGTCAATTCGGTCCTCCACTAAGTCCATGATCCTGGTAAAATGCTTTCCCTTCTCTATGTAAATTTTTTCCAACTTTGAGTTCGGCTAACGTTACTTCTCCTTTGCAGGCTATCCAGAAGAACCAAGTCACTCATAGGAGGGTCATGGAGCTTAGGAGGAGTATAAGGAAGGCCATGACCGAGGTTGAATCCAAAACGGCCGAACTCGCTGAGGCCAAGAAGCAGCTAGCCGAGCTGCGAGCAGAGACCGGTCGTTTGACCGAAGTAGTTAATTCGGCCGAGGCTGAGAAGCAGAAAATCGCCAATGAGGCAAAGGACAAGTATCTGCGTTACTTGGCACAAATTGAGGCGACGAAGGATGCCGAAATAAAGCAATTGAAGGGAGAGATGAAGAAGGCTGAGAAGCGAGGCTTCAAGGAGGCGAAGAAGCATACTCCCTTCAATGTGACGCAGCAAAAGATCTCTTTTTCAAGTGTGGCTGGAGGACCGCGGTGGAGAAGTTCGGTTGTACGTCCGACACCGAGGTATATGATGCTCCGCCGTACTCCATTCCAGCTTCACTCTCACAATATGCTGCCGATCTCCAAAAAGCCTTTCTTGAGGGGTCCGGTGATGATGATGACGATGATGATGAAGAAGATGAGGAGCCATCTCATACTCCGGTCGTCAACGAACAACAGAATGATCAAGCAGTTCGGTCTGAGCTAGTTATTGAAGATCCAACTCTTGAGCTGCGGCCGACTGATACCGAAGTTCAGGCTGACACCGAACTCCCACTTCAAACCGTGCTCCCCTCTGACACCGGACTCCAGGCGAATGATGATGCAGAATTCGATGCCGAGCTTGATGATCTTCTCCGCTGATTTTTCATTTTTCTTCTTTTGTTCTGAACTTTTGTAACCGGGCTGCGGTCCCTTAGTTGTACTTGGTTTGTAGTTCAATGAAAATTTCTTTAACTCTTATTCCGGTTTTGTGCATGTATGCTTATATTTGCAATGAATTTTCCATAAACTTACTTGCACAACTGTGGTTCCAGTTTTAGCTATCTATCTTACTGGCCAACCACTCTTCAGCCGATATAACTCACTTCAGCTGAAGAGTACAAAGAGTTGGTTTAATCCAGCCAACCACTCTTCAGCCGATATAACTTACTTCGGCTGAAGAGTACAAAGTGTTGGTTTAATTCAGCCAACGTCTCTTCAGCCATGCGCTTACTTCGGCTGAAGAGAAACAAAGGTTGGTTTAATCCAGCCAACCACTCTTCAGCCGATATAACTTACTTCGGCTGAAGAGTACAAAGAGTTGGTTTAATCTAGCCAACCACTCTTCAGCCGATATAACTTACTTCGGCTGAAGAGTACAAAGTGTTGGTTTAATCCAGCCAACCTCTCTTCAGCCATAAACTTACTTCGGCTGAAGAGAAACAAAGGTTGGTTTAATCCAGCCAGCCACTCTTCAGCCGATATAACTTACTTCGGCTGAAGAGTACAAAGAGTTGGTTTAATCCAGCCAACCACTCTTCAGCCGATATAACTTACTTCGGCTGAAGAGTACAAAGTGTTGGTTTAATCCAGCCAACCTCTCTTCAGCCATAAACTTACTTCGGCTGAAGAGAAACAAAGGTTGGTTTAGTCCAGCCAACCACTCTTCAGCCATAAACTTACTTTGGCTGAAGAGTAAAAAGAGTTGGTTTAATCCAGCCAACCTCTAAGTTGGTTTTTCCAGCCAACTTAAAATAAAGTGTTTGGTTATATCGACCAAACGTCTTGCAGCCTGGATCTTGATCCTGGGCTTAGGAGGGGTGTTGGTTTAATCCAGCCAACCTCTAAATTGGTTTTTCCAGCCAACTTAGAATAAAGTGTTTGGTTATATCGACCAAACGTCCTGCAGCCTGGATCCTGATCCTGGGCTTAGGAGGGGTGTTGGTTTAATCCAGCCAACCTCTAAGTTGGTTTTTCCAGCCAACTTAGAATAAAGTGTTTGGTTATTCCGACCTAAACGTCCTGCAGCCTGGATCCTGATCCTGGGCTTAGGAAGGGTCATAGTTGGTTATTCCGGCCAACTGTGTTTACAATGCTACTATCTGGCTAAAGCTATTGTCTACTGAAAACAATTATACTGAAAAAGAATCGAATTGTTTTATTGAGAAAGTAAAAAATTACATATATTCAAAAAGAAAAAAGCTAGAAATAAAACAACTTGAGATTGGTAGTGTTCCATGGCCTGGGAATTGCTTTGCCGTCCTCATCCTCTAAGTGGTATGCCCCTTTGCCTGCTAATCCGACCACTTTGTAAGGTCCTTCCCAATTAGGTCCTAACTTGCCATCTCCTAGAACTAAGGTGTTTCCCATTACTTTGCGCAGTACCCAATCTCCAATCTTGAATTGTCTTGGATGCACTGTTTTATTATACTTTCTGGACAACTCTTGTTGGTAGGAGGCGATGTGAACCAATGCTCTGTCTCTTCTTTCTTCTGCAAGGTCAAGCTCCAATGCTATGGCTTCGCCATTTAAGTCTGGATCAAAGTTTTCACTTCGGATTGTGGGGAGGCCAACTTCTAATGGGATGACTACTTCCATGCCATAAGCTAAGGAGAATGGTGTTTCTCCTGTTGATCGTCGCGGCGTGATGCGGTAAGCCCATAAAACATGAGGGAGCTCTTCTGCCCACTTGCCTTTTGCTCTTTCTAACCTTTTCTTCAATCCATCCAAGACTACCTTGTTTGACGCCTCTGCTTGTCCATTTGCTTGGGGATATGCCGGTGTAGAATTGTAGAACTCTATCTTGTACTCTTCGCAAAAGCCTCTGAAAATCCTACCATCAAATTGAGTGCCGTTGTCTGAGATCAGTGCCTTTGGTATGCCAAAGCGAGTGATGATGTTCTGCCAAACAAACTTCTTCACATCTTTTTTCTTGATTGACGCCAAGGCTTCTGCTTCCACCCACTTTGTGAAGTAGTCTGTTGCCGCAAGAAAGAACTTCCTGTTGCCTGGTGCTGTTGGAAGTGGACCTACTATGTCTAAGCCCCACATTGCGAGAGGCCATGGGCTAGTTAATGGTAGTAGTTCTCTGGCAGGTTGGTGTATTTGGTGCGCAAACTTCTGACACTTTTCGCATTTTTTGACATACTTCTCTGAATCTGCTTGCATGTATGGCCACCAGTATCCTTGTGAAATAGCTCGGTATGCCAATGATCGTCCTCCTTGATGGCTGCCACACACCCCCTCATGTATTTCGAACAGGAACGCTTCCACCTTGCTGGGGTGAACACACTTTAAATAAGGTCCTGAGAATGACTTCTTGTATAATGCCAATGATGAAGAGAGCCAAAATCTCTGCGACTTTGCTCTTATTTTGTTGGCTTCTTTCTTTTCTTCTGGTAAGGTGCCGTTTTTCAGGAACAATATGATGGGATCCATCCAAGAAGGGCCTAACTCCGCACAATATACCTCTTCTGCTTCTGGGTCTTCAATACTTGGTCTAGGCAGGTAGTCGATCAATAGTGGATGAGGGATAGAGGTATCCGCCATTGAGGCGAAGCCTGCTAGTTCGTCTGCTCTGCTGTTCTCCTCCCTGCCGATCTGTTCTATTCTCACTACTTCAAACTTTTTGATCTCTGTTCTGACTAGCTCTTGGTATTTAGCCATTCTGTCATCCTTTGCCTCGTAGTCACCAGATATTTGGTTTACCACCAACTGTGAGTCGCTGTAAACCATTAGCTCGGTGGCCTTCATGTAGAATGCTGACTTGAGGCCTGCCAGAAGCGCTTCATACTCCGCTTCATTGTTTGATGCTGGGAAGCCAAGGTTGATTGCCTGCTCCACAACTAGGCCGTTTGGAGAGATGAGGACTATGCCAAGTCCTGCTCCATGCCGGTTGGATGCTCCATCCACGAAGAGTTTCCACATCTCTCCAACGAACAATTTCCAGCAGGTGGAGGGATCGGATGATGCCTTGGGATCTTCCTTGCTGCAGGTGTCTTCTTCAGAGTCCATGCTCGTTGTCTGCCCCTTGCTTTCTGTTTGCACCAAGTCTTTATTTGTTGGCGAGTCCTGACTTGGTGTAGCATGGTCTGTTTCTTTCTTCCTTTCTTTGCTCTGGTCTGCCGTGGGGCCTGATTGAGTAACCAGTACTAGGGGTTGCGTTATTCCGACGTCAACTTCCATCCCTAGTTCGGTTGTTTCAGTTAGGTCGACTAGGCAGATATGATGACTTCCTGGTGTGAATTCTGCGACAAAATCTGCCAATGCTTGTGCTTTTATTGCGGTCCTAGGTTGGAACTTGATGTCGTATTGTCCCAACTCTACTGCCCACTTCAGAATTCGCCCAGAGAAGTTTGCTCTTTCAAATAAAGCCTTTAGTGGGAAGGCTGTGAGAACAACTATGGTGTGGGCGTGAAAGTAGTGCGATAACTTTCTTGAGGCCATCATCAAGGCCAACGCCAGTTTCTCCAGTGGCAAGTACCTTGTTTCGGCTCCCAGCAATGTCTTGCTGACATAATAGATGGGAAGATGTTGGATTCCTTCTGCGCGGACCAACACTGCGCTAATTGCATGCTGGGAAACTGCGAGGTACAAGCACAGTTCTTCTCCAGGAATTGGGGTTACAAGTAGTGGTGGAGAAGACATGTATTCCTTTAAGCTTTCCAAGGCTTGGTCGCATTCGTCGTCCCATTCAAACTTGGCTTTTAAAGCATGGAAAAATGGCCGTAGTCTATCTGACGACCGGCTTATGAACCGATTGAGCGCGGCGGCCATGCCAGTGAGATACTGCACCTCTTTGACTGAGTTTGGTCTCTCCAGATCCTGAATGGCCTTGATCTGGGAGGGGTCTGCCTCTATACCCCGGTTGGTCACCAGGAAGCCCAGGAATTTGCCAGATCCTACTCCGAATGCACACTTCGACGCGTTGAGGCGTAACTTATGCTTTTTCAGGATCTCAAACATCTCACCTAGGTCTTTAAGGTGGTCATTCTCATCCTTGCTTTTGACCACCATATCGTCGATGTAAGCCTCCATTGTTCTGCTAACAATGGTTCAAACATCTTGGTGACCATTCTCTGGAATGTCGCCCCCGCGTTCTTTAGGCCAAAGGGCATGACCTTGTAGCAGTATAGTCCTCTTGGTGTGGTGAAGGATGTGACCTCCTGGTCTGGTTCGTGCATGGCAATTTGGTGGTACCTCTGTATGCGTCCAGAAAACTAAGTCGGTTGTGCCCTGCTGTTAAGTCTACCAGTTGATCTATCCTTGGTAGAGGAAAGCTATCTTTTGGGCATGCTTTGTTGACCGTTTTATAGTCGACGCAAACACGCCACTTGCCATTCTTCTTTGGCACTACGACGGTGTTGGAGATCCATCTTGGGTAGTGCACCTCTCTGATTGGCCCTACCTCCAGCAGGTTTCCTACTTCTTCTGCCACTATTTCGGCGTGGTGGAGTGCCGATCTGCGGGTGCGCTAAATGATTGGTCTGGCAGAAGGGTGGACGTTGAGTTGGTAACAGATGAAGTTGGGATCAATACCTGGCATGTCGTATGGGGTCCAGGCGAACACTTCGATGTTGGAGGTCAAAAATTCCAAGACCTCCAATCTCTCAGTGCTGGACAACGACGAACCAAGCAAAAAGAACTTATCCGGGTTCTTTTCATCTATTCTGACCTCCACCAAGTCCTCCACCGCTTTCTGACTAGCCGCTTTGCCAACATCTGCGAATAGTTCATTGCTTTCAGGTTCTTCCACCGAATGAACGTATCCTTTGGCAGCGCGGCTGCCGTTGACTGTGACAAAGCACTGCTTCGACATGATCTTATCTCCATATACTTCTTCTATTACTCCGGCGTCGTTTGGGAACCGCATTACCTGGTGGTAGGAGGACGCTACCGAGCGCATGGCATGCAGCCATGTCCTACCTAGGATAACGTTGTAGGTGGAGGGGACCTTTATCACCCAGAACTCCACTTGTTTCGTCACACTCCCTGCTCTGACTGGGAGGATAATTTTTCCGACGAGCCATTCTGGCATGGAGTTGAATCCGATAAGGGGAGATACGGCAGGCGCCAAGTCTTTATCTCGCAACTTTAGTTGTTTGAAGGTTTCATAGTACATGATTTCACACGAACTACCCTGGTCAATTAGAATCCGCTTGACGTCAAAATCCTTGACTCGGAGAGTGACGACCAAGGCATCGTTGTAAGGGCAATAAATCCTTGCCAAGTCTTTATCCGAAAAAGACATGACATTCGTGGCCTCTATCTTCCCCTTTTTGACGACTGGTTGTGCACTTAGCACCTCCCTTAAGTGCTCAGCTTTTTTGATTGAACCTCTAAGCTCGCATACACGCTCAGGTTCAAAGACTCCGTGTATTACGTTGATGACGCCTTGAGGTGGGGCGTCATTCGACATTCCATTGGGCATATTCTGGTCCTGGAGGGCTGGCTGTGCTCCTCCCTCTATGTACTTGTCCAGGTGACCTGCTGCCACCAACTCTTCCAGATGTTGCCTCAATGGCGTGCAATTCTCAGTGCGGTGCCCCTTTTCTTTGTGGAAGGTGCACCTCGATCTATCGTCGTAGTCCTTCTGTGCTTCGCCTAACTTGGCTGGCCACTTGACGAAAGGTTCGTCTCGGATTTCGCTAAGTATGCGGTAGATTGGTTTCTTGAAGACCGTGGTTATGGCGGTGCGGACTCTCAGCCATCTCTTGTCCTGGTCTTCTCCATTGTCTCTTTTGCTACGTCCGTTTCTGTTCGGACGGTCCACCGCGTTGACCTTTGCTGAGGCCTTCTTCTCTGGTGCTGCGGTCGCGCCAGATTTTGCTTTGGCACGCGCGCCATTCTCTTCTACCCTGATGTGCTGATGCACTCTCTCCATCAGGGCCTCCATGGTGAGGGGCGGTGTCATGGTGATAGAGTCCCTCAATCTGTTCCCGACTGGAAGGCCTCTTTTGTATTGCGCAATGGCGAGATTGGTTGGGCAATCCCCAATCTGGTTGAATGTCTCCCAGTAGCGACTGTTGTATGATCTTAGGGTCTCCTTGTCACCCATATCGATGGAGAGTAGCTGGTCGATCTCCACCGGAGTTTTAGTGTTTGTTCTGAATCGTGTTACAAACGCCTCCGCCAGTTGCGCCCAGGAGGCTATGCTGCCCTCTGGAAGCTTTTCAAACCAAGTCAAGCCAAGGTCGCCAAGGCTTGAAGGGAATAGGATGCACATCAAGGCCTCATTCCGCCGGTATACAGCCATGACCTGGCGAAAGTGGCTCAAGTGCGAGTATGGGTCCGTCTTCCCCTCATATGTTGTGAATTTGGGCTGGAGAAAGCCTGACGGTAGGGGCGCGTTCTCTATTGCTGGGACAAATGGTGAGGTCTGCAGCCTTGCCAATGCCTTGTCCGTTGGTTCGTAGGCTGGGCGCGGTATTGGCATTCCAACCTCGACGCTTCCATGCGTCCGAGGAGCCAACCGCTGTAAGGCAGAAACTCTATGTGGATCTCGTGCCCTGGCGTCCTCCCTCCATCGTGCCTTCTCTTCTAGTACGGTTCGTAGGTCTGACGATCTGGGCAACTCCGTCTGCCTGGATCTCGTTTGGTGTGTGTGTGAGGGCCAATATGTACTTCCCTCAGTGTTCGACCTCTCTAATCTCGTCCTCTCAGACCTGGAGTGACGAGTTCTGGAGGACCTGGATCCAGATTGGGTATCGCCTGTCCTGAGGCTTTTGCTTTCCGCTTGAAAGGGTGTAGTATTCTGACTACGACTTTCCGAGTGACGAGGGGGCGACTTGTTTGTGCGCCCCTCTCCTGTCGCCACTTCTTTTCCTTTCACCTGACGTTTCAGAGATTCCATGTCCGCTGCCATCCGACGGATCAGTTCGTCTTGTTCTTTGACGCGATCTTCCAAAGTTTGAAGATCAATTCTGCGTCTTTGTCTTTCTGGGCTTTGCGAACGGGAGTGATGGGGGCTGTCATTCCGCCTTCGTCCCCTTGCATCCCTCCTGGAATTCTGTCTGTGTGGTTCCAGGTTCGCCATGGGAGTGACCACGGGTAGGCCTTCGCGCCTTGCACCCCCTTCTAGAGTTAGTCCGTCAACGGCGGACTGAGGTAATTCTTCGTTGTTCGCCATTGACTTTTGGGAGAAAAAAGCTTGATCAAGAGGTTGTTCTTGTCTGAGTTCCCACAGACGACGCCAATTGTACGGGAAAGAAATACACTTTCTCGTATAATCCTGTTGACCAAGTCTGCGCTCCTCCGTACGACGTCGTTCAACTACCTGAAAATACACACGTGAGCTAGCCGGCGGGTGTGTGCCGGAAACCTCTCCGATGCCTAAGTCAGTAAGCTTGACAAATGACAAAAGCTCTATGAATTCAGGGAGCAAAGTTGTGTTACCTCTCCACAGGTGATATTGGTGAGCTTATATAGGTTTCGCGTAGCACAATCCTAGTAGGACTCTTACTCTTCCATGTAGAGTCCTCCTAGGATTCATATTCCTGGAAGATAATGCTTATCCTCCAACACCCCCCTCACTGCTTAAACCAAGTGAGATGGTTTTACCACAGCCGAACTACCTTACGACCGAAGTACACGTTAATTAGGCACTTACTTCTTTTTCTCTTACCTCGGTTTCCCATACTAAGATCGAGCTTACCGTAAGAAAGTTAAGCCAAACTATCTTTATAACCAAGTCCTCTCAAGGGCTCGGCACACCTCGGTTTTCATGAGCTATGACCGCACTATTCACTGAAGACCGAACAACCGTTACCTCGGCTCCGCTTTCCTTTCCCCTACCTCGGCCTCGTATGCAAAGGCCGAGCTATCCATAGAAGAATTAAGCCGAGCTACCACTTACTCAGGTCCTAAAGCAGGTCCAATATACCTCGGTTCTGAACAACATGACCGAGCTAACCCAAACAACCTGCGACCGAACTAAATTCAAGAACTTACTCCGGTGGAAATTCTTTACTTCGGACCGGACTAACATTTGTCCGGGGCCCATCTTCTCAGCCTCTTCAATACGGACCATAGATCGGCCCATTATCCTAGCTCGGCCCAATTTAAACATAAATTACCCTCTCAAATAGATATCCCTATATTGACCCACTAGAGAAAACAACGAAACATTCACATTGTGCTCTCTTTCTCAAAGGAGGGCGACTAGGTCTAGGGTTTGAAGAGACGGAGAGATGTAGAGTTAGAGAGAGAAAGTAGATTTGGAGAAAGAGAGAAGAGTTCGAACAAATGGGCCAACAACATGAATTTCAACAGAGGTGTAGGAATGGATATTTTGACCACTTTATCTAAACTTGTCATTTTAAATAAAATATTTCAGAACGCTTGAACTTTTAACTAAACAAAATTAAAATTTAGATTTATAGATCAAGTGTGTTATTATTTTTTGTTTAAGGATTTTTTTTTTTTTTTGGTTCACAAAATTGTTTTAAAGATAAATAAAAACAAAAATAAAAAATATGTTTAGTATTCCAAAAACTTGTTGATTTTTAGAGGATTGCCGTACAGAGTTGGGGATTTTCGGAGGGTAAAGCTTTTTTCCAAAATAATTTTGTCAAAATTTGAAAGTATATATATATGGTATACACCATTTTTTAGTGTACATGTAGAAGTCACCATCTATTTTTACAAAATTATTCTTAAAAACCATCAATTGAAACTTGTAGTCATAAAATAGATGCGGTCATGCATAAATAAGATTGTGGGAATTAGTCGTGCTTTGGAATAAATCAACATCATATGATTATATATCATAAAAATATTATTTGTATTATATTTAATTAGTATATCACTCGTGTGTTATATATGGAATAAAATAATATATTATTTATTAAAAATACAATAATTATATTTAGTTTTTTTAATTTTTATCTCTTGTAAATAAAATTTTATATCTAAGTTTAAGGGTTTTGTTTCAAATATTTCTTTACTATAATATATATAGTATAGACAGATTAAAATTGTTGTATTGACAATTAATAATTAAAATTATGCTTGTTATAAAATAAAATGACATAGTTCTAATACTTCACTATTTTAGAATAAAAATTTATGAATTAAAAAAAAATATCATATTGGTTTTGAATGGAAAATAATTAAAGAAATTTTAAAAACTTAATGAGTAAGAAAGAATCATCGTAATATGTGAAGCCGCTAAAATCACTATTAAACCAGCAAATCATTCAAACCAAAATTAATTAATTAAAACTTTTAAATTTTATTTTATTAAAATTTAGATTGTCACTAAATATGAAAAGCAATCTATTAATTTAAATTTAAAATCGACACAATATGAATTTAAAATTACAATAATCTATCTCATAATTTATAAGTTTTAAATACGAATTTAAAATTATCATAATTATTTCATGATTTTTGTATTAAGAAGTAGTAAGAGTGACATTGAAATTATCGATATATCTATATATTTTATAAAAGAATACTTTTAAGGAGAGATATTATGAGAGTTTTAATATCTCATACAAAATTATTTTTAAAATCAAAACATCTATGATTGTGACATAAAAGTTAAATGGAAGCTAGTCAATTAGGATTTTCTTAATTGTTTAAAATTAAGAAAATCAAAAAAATTAGTATGAGATATTGATCATAAGGCTTCTCACTAAAAATCTCTTTTCACTTATATAAATGAAAGAATAAGATTCACTTTATGTAAATGAAACAATTCACTTTTTTTATTTTTTTCTCGATGTGTGACTATAAAATAAAAGTTAAATGAAAGCTACCCAATGAGAATTTTCATAATTGTTTAAAAGTTAACAATTGTTTGGATGGGAACTTTATTTCGAATCAAGCAATCTTAGCCTTTTAATCTTTAATTAGGTGAATTTTTAATTTATTTTGAACAAACAAATTTAACCAATATATTTTGATAAAACCGCTAAAATCGCAGTTAAACTAGTGAATCAGTCAAATCGAAAATGGTTCACCCTATCGGCTAGGTCAAAGGCCAACCAACTTATACAAAAATTAATTAATCAAAACTTTTAAATTTTATTTTAATTTTTAAAATTAAACTGTATTGAATTGAGACATACACAACACTACAATAGTAAATGGAACCATAAGGGAAGCAACTCTTTTTTTCCTCCTTTTCCTGATGTAAGATTGTAAAATAAAAATTAATAGTTGTTTAGACAGAAAGTTCATTTTTAATTAAGCAATCTCAGTCGTTCAATTTTTAATAAGGTCAATCTTAGTTTATTTCAAATCAAACAAATCTAAGCAATATATTTTGATAAAACGGCTAAAATCGCGGTTAAACCAGTGAATCAGTCAAACCGAAAACGATTTAGCCTAATCGGCAAAGTTAAAAGACCAACTAATTTACAACAAAATTAATTAATTAAAACTTTTAAATTTTATTTTAAAATTTATAATATTATAATATTAAATAAGAGTATAAGATTCAATTTACATAAGTGAAACAATTTACTTTTTTTTTTCATTTCCCAATGTGAGATTGTAAAATAAAAGTTAAATGGAAGCTAACCAGTAGGATTTTATTAATTGTTTAAAATTAAGTAAATTCAATAATTTATATAAATTGGAGCATAAGATTCATTTTATGTAAATGAAACAATTCATTTTTTTTTCCCTTTTTTTCCCGATGTGGGATTGTAAAATAAAAGATAAATGGAAACTAGCTAATGCGAATTTTCTTAATTGTTTAAAATGAAAAAAATTCAATAATTTTAGAATGATGGTTTGGAGCTTCTAGAAGGCTTCTCTCTCAAAACTCTTTTTATAAAATTTACTTTTTATAAGTGAAACAACTCGCTTTTTATTTGTTTTCCTGATATGAGATTGTAATACTTTATATAAGTGAAATAACTCAGTTTTTTTTTTTTTTTCCTTCTTTTCTCGATGTGTGATTGTAATTATTTGAAAGTAAATATTATGATAGTTGAAAAATCTCATTTAAAATTATTTTTAAAATCAAAACGTCAATGTGAAATTATAAAATAAAAGTTAAATGAAAGCTAGTCAATGGGGATTTTCTTAATTGTTTAAAATTTAAAAAAATCAAAAAAATGAGTATGAGATATTGATCCCAGGGCTTCTTACTAAAAATCGCATTTTGCTTATATAAATGGGAGCATAAGATTCACTTTATGTAAGTGAAACAATTCATTTTTTTTTTCCAATTTGGGATTGTAAAATAAAAAGTAAATGGAAGCCAATGAGAATTTTTTTAATTATTTAAAATTAAGAAAATTCAATAATTTTAAAATAAGGGTTTGAAATTCCTAGAAGGCTTCTCCTTAAAAACCCCATTTTTCTTATATAATATATAGATAGATAGATAGTAAAACAAACTTTGCTTTTTATTCTTCTCCTAATGTGAAATTATAAAATAAATCATAAACTAATTAGAGTTTTATTTTTATATGGTTAAATGAAAGTTAGCCAGTGAAATGTTTTGTATTTGTTTAAAATTAATAAAATCAGTATGAGAAATCGCGATTAAACTGGTGAATCAGTCAAACCCAAAATGGTTCAACCTAATCGGTTAGGTCAAATGACCAACCAATTTATACAAAAATTAATTAATTAAAATTTTTAAATATTGTTTTAATTTTAAAATTTAAGCTATCTTAAATTGAAATATATAATACTACAGTATTAAAATTCACTTAATATGAGTAAAAAAACTTACTTTTTTCTTTTTCTTTTTCTTTTTCCAATGTGAGATTATAAAATAAAAGTTAACAATTATTTAGACGGAAAGTCTATTTCTAATCAAGCAATCTCAGTCTTTCAATCTTTAATCAGATCAATCTTTAATTTATTTCCAATCATATTAATTTAATCAATATATTTTGATAAAACAACTAAAATTGCAGTTAGACCAACGAATCAATCAAATCAAAAATGATTTAGCCTAATCGGTTAGTCATAATTAATTAATTAAAACTTTGAAAATTTAAGCTATATTGAATTGAAATATGTACAATACCACAATATTAAATGGGATGTGAGTAACTCTTGATATGAGTATATTCAGTCCCTCCGCAACAATATTAAACAAGAACAGAGATAATGGATTACCTTGTCTTAATCCCTTTTCATGGCAGAATTCAGGTGATGGTGACCCATTGATAAGAACTGAAACTCTTGCAGAGGAAATGCAACCCTTCATCCACTTGGTCCAAGTAGAACCAAAACCAAAATTCTCTAACATATGAATGAGAAAGTTCCAGTTTACAGTATCATAAGCTTTTTCAAAATCGAGCTTTAGGATTAGCCTTTTCCTATTAGACTTTTTCCACCAGTCCACAACCTCATTTGCTATAAGAACTCCATCCATAATATTCCTCCCACTCAGGAATGCTGATTGAACTCTATCAATAATGCTTGGCAAAACTACTTTTATCCTTCGAGCTAGCACTTTAGACAACACTTTATAAATGGAACTGATAAGACTGATAGGTCTAAAGTCTTTAACTGATTCAGGATTGTCAACTTTGGGAACTAAAGTCACAAATGAGCAATTAATTCCATTTCCCAACACACCATTATCATGGAACTGTTTCATAAATTCCATAATATCACCTTTCATGAACTTCCAGCCCTTTTGAAGGCAAGTCAGGTTAAACCCATTTGGACCTAGCGCCTTATTTCCATCGCATTCTTAATTGCAACCCACACCTCTGCTTCTGAGAAATCTTTCAGCAAACAGTTTTGAAGCTGATATTGATCAATACATCTAAACTCACCTCCTAGACTTGGTCTACTTTTCCAACCTTCTATGAACAACTCTTTAAAGTAAGCCCACACTATCTTTTTTATTTCTGTTGGATCCTCATATAAAATACCATTAATCTTTATTGAATCAATGAGATTCCTACTTTGCCTTCTTGATGCCATTATGTGAAAGTACTTGGTATTTTTATCCCATTTTAAAACCCAATTCAATCTCGATTTTTGCAACCATATCCACTCTCTCCTTTTCCTAAGCTTCCATACTTCATTTCTGACTTCAATTCGTTTTCTAACTTCAGTTTCTAGAAGATCTCTTTCTTCCGCAGTTAAGTCCCAAGAATGTAACTCTGTTTCAGCTGCTTTGAGCTTAGACTCCACATTTCCGAATACCTCTACATTCCAAATCCTCAATGCCTGTTTAAGTAATCTCAGCTTAACCATTATCCTGAAACCAGCCCACCCACCACTTGTGAACCCTCCCACACCTTTTTAATTTCTTTGTTAAAACTGGGATGTAACACCCATGCATTTAAGAATTTGAAAGGCTTTGAACCCCAATCCCTCTCATATTCCTTCAATAAGTGTGGGCAGTGATTAGACAACGTTCTAGAAAGGCCCCATAACTTAAAACTAAAACATTCAAACCACTTCGGGTTTAAGAGAAATCTATCAATTCGACTCCAACAAACTCCTGATTGCGAATTACTCCAGGTATATTTCCTGTCACACATAGGAACATCAACCAAATGAAGATTATTTGAAAACCCGTTGAACTCCTGCATCCCCCTATCACTTCTCACACATCCTTTCAGTTCCCATATACTTCTGATTTCATTGAAATCCTCCCCTAAACACCACGGTTTTGGGAAGGATGCTTTTAAATTAGCTAGGACCACCCAAAGATGACTTCAAGCTCTATTATCATTAGAGGCATAGACATTGCCTATGACACAATCAAGCCTATGGAAAACCAAACCTGATAGCAAAATGAAGTTCATGGATCCGCAACAACCCTTAAGCTGAAAAACATCAGGCTTCCACAAGCACAACAAACCCCCTGCACTTCCTTCTGCATTAACCCCTATATAGTCCAGATCATCATCTGGCCAAATAGATCTAACAAAAAGCTCATCAAAACTTGACTTCTTCGTTTCTTGAATCAAAACCATATCTACCCTTTTTTCCTTTATAAAATTTCTGAGGCACTTTATTTTCTCAGGCTTACCCAAGCCTCTAACATTCCATGATAGCACTTTCATTGTAAAAACTTCTGACTCCTAAATCTCCTAAGGTGCAAAACTTAAGCATCACCATGGATTCCCCTTTTTGGCTAATCTTTCTTCATCTTGATTCTCCATCTCCATAATTTTGCAAATAACACTTTCTTCATTATCCCCAAAATCAATACCCAGATCTTTTCCCATCTGAACAGTTGCTTTAGCTTCAT
Source organism: Camellia japonica (assembly GCA_030407325.1). Classification (NCBI taxonomy): domain Eukaryota; kingdom Viridiplantae; phylum Streptophyta; class Magnoliopsida; order Ericales; family Theaceae; genus Camellia; species Camellia japonica. Next base: position 96,885,569 of record JAPPVO010000036.1, read on the forward strand.
TTCGGTTCAAGATCTGTCTATACGCACCACTGCTGACTGACATGGAAGAAGAAATCGTAGAAGCTGTCGCTCTAAATATTGCTCATCTTCTGTAAGGCTGAATGGTCTGAAATGATGGCTATCAAAAGAATCCTTAGGTGTTTTGAAGTAATCTCAGGTCTAAGGATTAATTTTTGTAAAAGTGTTGTTTGCGGAGTGGGAGTGGCAGATGGGGTGGTTGAGGAGTTTGCAACAAAATTACGTTGTTCAAGTCAAAAGTTACCTTTGAAGTATTTAGGGCTCCCATTGGGGGACAACCCTAGTAGGAAGGTAACTTGGAGACCAGTTTTAGAGAATTTCAAGAAGAAGTTATCTGGGTGGAAGAGAAGAGTTTTATCTTTTGCAGGTAGAGTTACATTTATCAAGTCTGTGTTGTCTGCTTTACCTGTATATTATATGTCTCTTTTTAAAATGCCAGAGGGTGTTGCAAAAGAGATTGATAGGATTCAAGCATCATTCTTATGAGGTGATACAAAGCATAAGAGGAAGCTCCATTTAGTGAGTTGGTCAGAGGTTTGCAAAAGTATGAAACAAGGAGGTCTGGGGATAAAAAATATTAGGTTAACCAATGATAGTTTGCTGTTAAAGTGGTAGTGAAGGTATGGCCAGGATAATGATGCTCTGTGGAAGCTAGTTATTTGTGAGAAGTATGGTTCTTTAAGGGGAAGGTGGTTCCCTGTTCTAGCTGATAATGGCTCTACATCGAAGATATGGGGAGATATATTATTTGTGGCTCAAAGGAATAACAGACTTTTTCATTTCTACCAGGATAATGTGGAAATTTTAATAGGGAATGGAGATAGAGTTAGCTTCTGGAGAGATCCTTGGTTAGGTTCAACAAATCTTTCAAGTCAATTTCCAAGATTGTTCCAGTTGGTGGAAGACAAAGAGTTGTCCTTGAGTTTGCAAATAGTTAGAAGATCTAATCTAGCTGGGTGGGCTTTCAATTTCAGAAGAGCACTTCGGGCTTGGGAAGAAGATGAGTTGGTCAGATTAACCACTGTCTTAGGGGAAGGCCCTATTTTACGAAGTGATTCAGTTGATTGTTTGGTTTGGAAGTCTACACAGTCAGGGATCTTCAAGGTCCATTTTGGTTATGCCCAGGGTTTGGTAAATGATGGCCCCATTCAGAGGTCAGTTGACCTAATTTGGAATAACTTCTCACCACCAAAAGCCAAATTTTTCTCTTGGTTAGCTTGTAAAGGAAGACTGAAAACAAAATAACTGCTTCATAGGTTTGGCATCTTGGTAGGTGTTGATATTATGAATTGCATTTTTTGTCATGATGCAATTGAACCAATCGACCATATTTTACTGCATTGTCCTTTTGTTTGGCAAATATGGTATGCTATTGCTCTATGGTGGGGTTTTCAGTGGGCTATGCCTAGTTCCATTGAAGGGTTGTTACTTTGGTGGTTAGGTTGGAAGTTTAAGAAGAAAGTTAATCAGGTTTGGAGGGCTTTACCTGCAGCAATATTGTGGTCTGTGTGAAGGTATAGGAATGAGTGTGTTTTTCAAGAAGTTCAGCCCAATCTTAATGATCTGTGTGAGTGTATTAAGGTGAGAGTAGCAATATGGCTGAGATCTCATATAAGTGGTGCCTCATTCTTAGTTAATAATGTTGTTTTCAATTTTCATCAAGTCAAAATTTGTTTAGGGTCCTCTTGAGTTTGTCTGTAAAATGGTGGAGGTGCTGCTAGTTTTTTTTTGGGAGATACACTGCTGATATGGTGAAGGTGCTGCTGGTTTTTTTCTCAGTACATGATTTGTGCTGCTGCTGTTCTGTTTGGTTGCTGCTTTTTTTGCATTCTAGCTGTTATTGCCGATATAGTGGAGGTGCTACTGGTTTTTTCTCAGTAAATGATCTGTTGTTGTTTTGTGTTCTGTTTCTACAGGTTTTCTGTTTCTATTCTGTTTTGGTTTGCTGCTTCAGAAGTATGGATTATTGGTTGGTTCTGGGTTGAAGTGTGGGCTTTGCCATTGCTGCTGAGTTTCTAATTTGATGTTCAATTTTGTTGCTGCTGTTTGTTTACTAGGTGAAAATTGAGGTATAGGATTGAGTGTATTTTTTTTTCTCAAGAAGCTCAGCCCAATTTTAATGATCTGTGTGAGTGTATAGAGATGCATTGCTGATATGGTGGAGGTTCTTTTTTTTGTTTTGATTTTTTATATGTTGCTTTAGGTGTTTGGTTTTTGGTTAGTTCTAGTTTGAAGTGTGGGCTTTTGCCATTGTTGCTGCTTTGCTAATGTTGATGTTCAATTGCTACTGATGTTTGTGTATTGGAGGAAGATTATAGTTTAAAAGGGGTGTTTTGTCTTAGGGTGTGTTTACCTGTTTTACTCTGTATGTTGGTTACTCACCAACTTGGAGCTTAGAGTTAGTGTTAGCAGATGATTTAGTGTGCTTCTTGGTGCCAACCTGGTTGGGATCTTAATGTATTACTGTGATACTTTTTGCATGCTCCTCTTTATTAATGTACTTTACATACTTCGTATGTTTTTCTATTAATAAAACTTTTTTTGCTGATCAAAAAAAAAAAGATTCACTTTATATGAGTAAAACAATTCTTTTTTTTTTTTTTTTTTTTTCCGATATGAGCTTATAAAACAAAACCCAACCAATGGATATTTTCTTAATTGTTGAAAATTAAGAAAATTAGTATGAGATATTGAAACTTTCACAAGGTTCCTCGTTAAATGGAATGAGAGTATAAGATGCACTTTATATGAGTAAAATAACTTATTTTTTCCTTCTTTTTTCCGATGTGGGATTATCAAATAAAAGTTAGTCAATGGAAATTTTCTTAATTGTTTAAAATTAAGAAAATTAGTATTACATATTAAAACTCTCACAAGGCTCCTCGCTAAAAATCCACTTTTTCTTATATAATATATAGATAGATAGATAGATAGATAGATAGATAGATATGTAGTGAAACAAACTTTACTTTTTTTTTTCTTCTCCCGATGTGGAATTATAAAATAAATCATAAATTAATTAAAGTTTTATTTTTATATGTTTAAATGGAAGTTAGTCAATGGAATTTTTTTTAATTGTTTAAAATTAATAAAATTAGTATGAGAAATTGCGATTAAACAGGTGAATCGGTCAAACCCAAAATGGTTCAGCCTAATCAATTAGATCAAATGACCAACCAACTTATACAAAAATTAATTAATTAAAATTTTTAAATGTTATTTTAAATTAAAAATTTAAACTGTCTTGAATTGAAATATATATAATACTACACTATTAAGATTTACTTTTTATAAGTGAAACAACTTTTTTTTTTTTTTCTTTTTCCGATGTGGGATTATAAAATAAAAGTTAACAATTATTTGAACGGAAAGTTTATTTCTAATCAAGTAATCTCAGTCTTTCAATCTTTAACCAAATCAATCTTTAGTTTATTTCGAATCAAACAAATATAATCAATATATTTTGATAAAACCGTTAAAATCGCGGTTAAATCAACAAATCAATCAAATCAAAAATGATTTAGCATAATCGACTAGGTCATAATTAATTAATTAAAATTTTTAAAATTTAAACTATATTGAATTGAAACATACACAACACTATAATATTAAATGAAATAAGAGTATAAGATTCACTTTATATGAGTAAAATAACTCATTTTTTTCTGTTTACTTAAACTAACTCATTTTTTTCTTTTTCTTTTTCTTTTTTCCCAATGTGAGAGTATCAAATAAAAGCTAGCCAACCAATATTTTCTTAATTGTTTAAAATTAAAAAAATAAGTATGAGATATTGAAATTCTCACAAGGGTCCTCATTAAATGAGATGAGAGTATAAGAGTTCCTTTATATGAATAAAACAATTTATTTTTTTCCTTCTCTTTATATAAGTAAAACACATTACAACATTTTCTTAGTTTAGTGATATTTGAAAGTGCCACAAAACTATTGGTTTAATGACATTTTTTAGTCTTGTGGCATTTTGAACAAGTGACATTTGTATCCGTGCCACGGTAGATACTTGCAAGTGCCACTACACCATCATGGCTAAAAACTTTCAATGACATTTTGATGTCATGGTAGATATTATTTGTGGCACTATCAAACGCTATTAAAAAAAGAGTTAGTGACACTTATAAGTGTCATTACACCATCAAGACTAAAACATTTCAGTGACACTTTAATATCATGGTAGGCACTATTCGTGACGCTATCAAGTGCCATTCGTGACGATAATTCGTTGTAGAACAATTTGATCCGCTCTTGCGGAGACTCGAACCGCCAACCTCTCGCACCATAAACCTTATACACCACACTCTTCCACTATATCTCTATAGCACCACATGATTATATATGCAACATATATTATTTATATAGTACATACATCCATATTAATATAAAAGTATATGCATAAACATAATTATTTTATTGAACATAATTTATTTAAAATAAACTATTTACTAACAAAATAAAAAAAGACCACTTTTGGCGATTGAAAATATTTTTTAGTCGCTAATTCTATACTTTTGGCTACTAATTGTTTTTTAGTTGCTAAAAAACTTAATTTTTGCCGACTAAAATCGGATTTGGTCGCCGAAGATGCACTTTCAGCTACCAAAATTTTGGTCGCCAAAAAAATTTAATTCCCGCCTTAGGATTTTAGTTCTCCTGTGCTAAAAATGACCACTTTTTGCGACTTGTAAACTTTTAGCTACTAAAATTGTTTAGTTTTAGTCGCCAATTGTAAACTTTTGGCTACTAAAATTGTTTAGTCGCCAAAAAGCTTTACTTTTGGCTACTAATGCTATTTTGGTCACTGAAAGCTATACTTTCAGCGATCAAATTTTTTTTGGTCAGGAAATTTAGTCGCCGAATGTGCTTTTTCCTGTAATGTATATTGAGTTTAATTTATTTATTTTTAATCATTTACTGCATTTTAAAAATTTAGAAAATATATTGGCATTTTTTATTTTTTCAAAAATGCCATTATAAGCTTGGAAAGTTTTTGGTTTAGTGGCATTTCTCAAATGTTATAAAATATTTGTTTATGACACTTTTCACCTAAGTGCAATAAAAAATAATTTGCACCTACCTAGTGTCGTGACATTTTTAAAAAAATGCCATTACTACTAAAGTTTAGTGGCATCTGTTGGTAAATATCACAAACATAATTTTTTGTGTCATTATTTTATAAAATGCCATAAAATTGATGTGACATTTATTTATTGAAATGCCACTAGAGTCTTATATGTTTGTGGTTCTATGACATTTTTCTAAAACATTTAATGCCAATTTTTATTTTTGTGGCATTTTCTAAAAATATGCCACTAGTGTAGTGTCACTAAAGTGTAAATTTGTTGTAGTGACATTTTTGCTGTAGTGAAGTGACAATTTTTTCAATTGAAATGCCACTAGAGCCTTGTATGTTTGTGGCTCTATGACATTTTTCTAAAAAATACCACAAAATATTCTTTTTGTGACATTTTTTAAGAACATGCCACTAGTATGGTGTCACTAAAATGTGTTTTTGTTGTAGTGACAACTCATTTTTTTTCCCTTCTTTTTCCGATGTAGAATTGTTAAACAAAAGCTAACCAATAGAGATTTTCTTAATTATTTAAAATTTAAAAAAAATCAAGAAAATTAGCACAACATATTAAAACTCTCATAAGGCTCCTCACTAAAAACACCATTTTTCTTATATATAAACTAGCCTATCACCCGTGCTATGCACGAAATAATTATAGACATTTATATTTGTTTTAGATTTTTTTTAATATATAAATTATGTTTTTTAAGATTTTTTATAAAAATAATTTAACAATCTTATCATTAACCATAGTGTATGAGAGAAATTGAAAAGGGTACTGTAGTAACTATATACGGATTGTATCTATAATTATTTGTATGAGGGGATTTTAAATGCTGATCAGAGAATTTTGACCAAATCAATAAATGCAGGCATGTGAAAAGACATGTGGATTGAAAAAAGTTAATAAATGCTGATCAGGGGATTTTGACCAAATCAATAAATGCTGAGTTTTTTTTTAAATAAAAAATAAAAATTTAGAAAATTCAGATTGGGATATTGAAGCTTCGACAGGCCTTGGGGGTTAAAAACCCTCTTTTACTATAATATATAGTATAGATTTAACAATCTCATTACTAACCATAGTGTGTGAGAAAAGTTGAAAAGAGTGCTGCAATAAATATGAGATAAGTCAAAAATGTTTGTGGGTTGGAAGAAGTCAATAAATGTTGAGTTTTTTTTATAAAAAAAAATTAAAAATTTAGAAAATTAAGATTGTGATATTGAAACTCCAACAAAGCTTATAGGTTAGAAACTCTCTTTTCCTTATATAATACTAGCCTATCACCCGTGCTATGCACGGGATAATTATAGATATTTATATTTGTTTTAATTTTTTTTAATATATAAATTAAATACATGGGGTTTGACCGAGGAGTTTGAAAGAATTTAATAAGTGTTTATTTATTTGTTTTTTCAAAAAACAAAACAAAAAAATTAAGAGGGAAAAAAATTAAGAGCCATTTACACAATAATTACATGGTCTCTTGGGGATGTAAAAAGTAAGTAAATTAGGATTTCATTTATTGCGTTATTCAAAGTGTTTAATTATATATCTTTGACCAATCACCAAATCAATTTTTTTTTAATATATAAATTAAATACATGGTTTTGACCGAAGAGTTTGAAAGAATTTAATAAGTGTTTATTTATTGTTTTTTTCAAAAAACAAAACAAAAAAATTAAGAGGGAAAAAACATTAAGAGCTATTTACACATATAATTACATGGGGCTCTTGGGGATGTAAAAAGTAAGGAAATTAGGATTTCATTTATTGCGTTATTCAATAGTGTAATTATTAAATCTTTGAATACATGGGGTTTGACCGAGGAGTTTGAAAGAATTTAATAAGTGTTTATTTATTGTTTTTCAAAAAACAAAACAAAAAATAAGAGAGAAAAAATTAAGAGCCATTTACACAATAATTACATGGGTCTCTTGGGGATGTAAAAAGTAAGGAAATTAGGATTTCATTTATTGCGTTATTCAATAGTGTAATTATTATAATCTTTGAACCAATCACCAAGTCAATTTTTTTTTAAAAAAATAAAAAATTAGGAAATTAGGATTGGCATGTTGGAGCTTCCACAAGTTGGGTTTTAAAAGACCCTTTTGCTTAATATATAGATATTATCTATAATGTGAATTGCGATTTTTAAATGTCTTTTTTTTTTTTCTTTTTGTTAAATGTCTTGTTTTTTTTTTCTTTTTTTAAATTATATTAAAGTTAATATTTTGATAATAATCATATGTGTTGGACTTTTTAAGGGATTAAATGTTTTCTTTTTTTTATTATATTATTCAAATTTAATATTTTTATAATAATTATATGTGTTGGACTTTTCAAGAAATTTTTTTTATGCTTGTTTTTAATGCATTAAATGTTATTATGAGGGATAAAATCATATGTGTGGGACTTTTCAAAGAATTCATATGTGTTGGATTTCAAAGAATTTTTTTATACTTGTTCTTAATGCATTAAAGTATTATTATGATGGTAGACTTGGGGGTTGGGAGAAGTATATGTGTTGGGACTTTTCAAAGAATTCATATGTGTTGGATTTCAAAGATTTTTTTTATACTTTTTCTTAATGCATTAAGTATTATTATGATTGTAAGACTTGGGGGTTGAGAGAAGTTAATAAATACTAAGTTTTTTTTTTAATAAAAAAATCAAGAAATTTAGATTGGGAGATTGAAGCTTCCACAGGGCTTGGGGTTAAAAACCCCCTTTTGCTTAATATATAGTAAGTATAGATAGATAGATGGACTATAGATAGATAGCCTATCACCCATGCTATGCACGGGATAATTATAGATATTTATGTTTATTTTAATTTTTTTTAATATATAAATTATGTTTTTTAAGATTTTTTATAAAAATAATTTAATAATCTTATCACTAACCATAGTGTATTGGACAAATTAAAAAGCTACTGCAGTAATTAAGCACGGGTTGTATCTATAATTATTTGTATGAGGGGATTTTAAATGCTAATCAAGGATTCTGACCAAATCAATAAATGTAGGCATATGGATTAGAAAAAGTTAATAAATGATGATCAGGGAATTTTGACCAAATCAAGAAATGCTGAATTTTTTTTTTTAAATCAAAAATTTAGAAAATTAAGATTGAGAGATTGGAGCTCCCACAAGACTTGGGGTTTAGAAACTCCATTTTCTTAATATATTTACAATTAACTATATATGTGAATTGCGATTTTTAAATGTCTTTTTTTTTTTTTAAATGTCTTCTTTTTTTCGTTTTTTATATATATTAAAGTTTAATATTTTGATAATAATCATATGTGTTGAACTTTTTAAGGAATTAAATGTCTTCTTTTTTTTATTATATATAAAATTTAATATTTCGATAATAATCATATGTGTTGGACTTTTCAAGAAATTTTTTTTTATGATTGTTCTTAATGCATTAATATTTTGATAATAATCATATGTGTTGGGACTTTTCAAGGAATTCATATGTGTTGGATTTCAAAAAAAAAATTATGCTTGTTTTTAATGCATTAAAGTGTTATTATGAGAGTAAGACTTGGGGTTGGGAGAAGTTAATAAATGCTAAGATTTTTTTTTTTAAATCAAAAAATCAAGAAATTTAGATTGCTTAATATTTTGATAATAATCATATGTGTAGAACTTTTCAAGGAATTAAATGTCTCTTTTTTTTATTATTATATTAAAATTTAATTTTGATAATAATCATATGTGTTGGACTTTTTAAGAAATTTTTTTTATGTTTGTTCTTAATGCATTAATATTTTGATAATAATCATATGTGTTGGGACTTTTCAAGGAATTCATATGTGTTGAATTTTAAAAAAAATTATGCTTGTTTTTAATGCATTAAAGTGTTATTATGAGGGTAAGACTTGGTGGTTGGGAGAAGTTAATAAATGCTAAGTTTTTTTTTTTTTAAATCAAAAAATCAAGAAATTTAGATTAGGAGATTGGAGCTCCCACAAGGTTTGGGGTTAAAAACCCCCTTTTGCTTAATATATAGTATAGATATAGATAGATAGATAGATAGATAGATAGATAGATTGCGATTGTAAATGTCTTCTTTTTTCTTTTTTTTAAATGCCTTCTTTTTTTCCTTTTTGTATTATATTAAAGTTTAATATTTTGATAATAACCATATGTGTTAGACTTTTTAAGAAATTAAATGTCTTTTTTTTATTATATTATATTAAAGTTTAATATTTTGATAATAATCATATGTGTTGAACTTTTTAAGAAATTTTTTTTATGCTTGTTCTTAATGCATGTGGTGGGACTTTTCAAGGAATTTATATGTGTTGGATTTAAAGAATTTTTTTTTATGCTTGTTCTTAATGCATTAAAGTGTTATTATGAGGGTAAGACTTGGGGGTTGGGAGAAGTTAATAAATGCTAAGGTTTTTTTTTTTAAATCAAAAAATCAAGAAATTTAAATTGGAAGATTGGAGCTCCCACAAGGCTTGGGATTAAAAACCCCCTTTTGCTTAATATATAGTACTAGCGTATCACCCGTGCTATGCACGGGATAATTATAGATATTTATATTTGTTTTAGATTTTTTTTAATATATAAATTATGTTTTTTAAGATTTTTTTCTAATCACTAGCCATAGTGTATGGGGGAAGTTAAAAAGGGTACTGCAATAACTATACACGAATTGTATCTATAATTATTTGTATAAGGGGATTTTAAATGTTGATCAGGGGATTTTGACCAAATCAATAATTGCAGGCATGTAGAAAGATATGTGGATTGAAAAAAGTTAATAAATGCTAATTAGGGGATTTTGACCAAATCAATAAATGCCAAGTTTTTTTTTTTTTTGAATAAAAATTAAAAAAATTCAGACTGGGATATTGAAGCTTCCATAGGCCTTGGGGGTTAAAAACCCCCTTTTGCTTAATATATGGTATAGATATAGATACATAGATAGATATATCTTTTTATTTTTATTTTTATTTTTGTGTGTTTCTATTCAGGTATTTTTTTTTTTCAATTTATTTAAGATGGAGTTGTGGGTATATTTTTTTTAAAATTTAATTTATCTGTGGTTTCTATTTGTTTTTAATTATTATTATTTAGGAAAGTTATGATGTGAGTTAGATATGTGATAGACATGTGAGTTTTATTGATTTAAAGTTTATTTAGATAAATTTTAAAGATTTTTTTATAGTTTTTTAGTTTTTTTTGTTATGTTATAATATATATTAAAATCTAGGTAGATATCTACAACTTTAATAGAAAATATTATCTGATTTTTTGGGAAAGAGAAAATGAATGCAAGTTTTAATAACTTTTTTTGAAAATTTGTGAGAGAGATTAGGAGGGAGAGATTATGAAATATTTTTGTTATTAAATAAATAATCATCAATAGTTTTTTTTAATCTATTTTGTAAATTAAAAATCAATAATTTTGGAAAATTGATTAATTTGTCCCATTAAGTAATTTAAAATTTTGATAGATATACATAAAAAAAATACATAATTATATTATTAAATCACAATTCAAATTTAGATGTTATATCTTTTTGAGATATATAGCTAAATTCTTATATTTTTTTTAAAAAATTTTGTGTGTAACCATAGTGTATGAGAGAAATTGAAAAGGGTGTTGCAATAATTATGAGAGAAGTCAAAATAGATTGTGGGTTGGAAAAGTCAATAAATGCTGAGGTTGGGTTGGAAGAAGTCAATAAATGCTGAGATTTTTTTTTTAAATTAAAAAATTAGAAAATTAGGATTAGGAGATTGGAGCTCCTATCTGATTTTTTGGGGAAGAGAAAATGAATGCAAGTTTTAATATATTTTTTTTGAAAATTTGTGAGAGAGATTAGGAGAGAGAGATTATGAAATTTTTTGTTATTAAATAAACAAATCAGTCAATAGTTTTTTTTAATCTATTTTGTAAATTAAAAATCAATAATTTTTAAAAATTGATTAATTTGTCCCATTAAGTGATTTAAAAGTTTGATAGATATACATAAAAAAAAAATACATAATTATATTATTAAATCATAATTCAAATTTAGATGTTATATCTTTTTGGGATCTATAGTTAAATTCTTATCTTTTTATTTTTTATTTTTGTGTGCAAATAGTTTATGGGAGAAATTGAAAAGATGTTGCAATAATCATGAGAGAAGTTAAAAGGGATTGTGGGTTGGGAAAAGTCAATAAATGCTGAGGTTGGGTTGGGAGAAGTCAATAAATGCTGAGATTTTTTTTTTTAAATCAAAAAATTAGAAAATTAGGATTAGGAGATTAGAGCTCCCACAGGCCTTAGGGTTAAAAACCCCCTTTTGCTTATATATAGTATAGACTAGTATATCACCCGTGCTATGCACGGATTGTGTTTACAATTATCTATATATGTGAATTGTGATTTTTAAATGTTTTTTTTTTTAATGTCTTCTTTTTTTTATTATATTATATTAAAATTTAATTAATATTTTGATAATAATCATATGTGTTGGACTTTTTAAGAAATTTTTTTTTATGGTTCTTAATGCATTAATATTTTGATAATAATCATATGTGTTGGGACTTTTCAAGGAATTCATATGTGTTGAATTTTAAAAAAAATTTAGGCTTGTTTTTAATGCATTAAAGTGTTATTATGAGGGTAAGACTTGGTGGTTGGGAGAAGTTAATAAATGCTAAGTTTTTTTTTTTTTTAAATAAAATCAAGAAATTTAGATTAGGAGATTGGAGCTCCCACAAGGTTTGGGGTTAAAAACCCCCTTTTGCTTAATATATAGTATAGATATAGATAGATAGATAGATAGATAGATAGATAGATTGCGATTGTAAATGTCTTCTTTTTTCTTTTTTTTAAATGCCTTCTTTTTTTCCTTTTTGTATTATATTAAAGTTTAATATTTTGATAATAACCATATGTGTTAGACTTTTTAAGAAATTAAATGTCTTTTTTTTATTATATTATATTAAAGTTTAATATTTTGATAATAATCATATGTGTTGAACTTTTTAAGAAATTTTTTTTTATGCTTGTTCTTAATGCATGTGGTGGGACTTTTCAAGGAATTTATATGTGTTGGATTTAAAGAATTTTTTTTTATGCTTGTTCTTAATGCATTAAAGTGTTATTATGAGGGTAAGACTTGGGGGTTGGGAGAAGTAATAAATGCTAAGGTTTTTTTTTTTAAATCAAAAAATCAAGAAATTTAAATTGGAAGATTGGAGCTCCCACAAGGCTTGGGATTAAAAACCCCCTTTTGCTTAATATATAGTACTAGCGTATCACCCGTGCTATGCACGGGATAATTATAGATATTTATATTTGTTTTAGATTTTTTTTAATATATAAATTATGTGTTTTTAAGATTTTTTTCTAATCACTAGCCATAGTGTATGGGGGAAGTTAAAAAGGGTACTGCAATAACTATACACGAATTGTATCTATAATTATTTGTATAAGGGGATTTTAAATGTTGATCAGGGGATTTTGACCAAATCAATAATTGCAGGCATGTAGAAAGATATGTGGATTGAAAAAAGTTAATAAATGCTAATTAGGGGATTTTGACCAAATCAATAAATGCCAAGTTTTTTTTTTTTTTGAATAAAAATTAAAAAAATTCAGACTGGGATATTGAAGCTTCCATAGGCCTTGGGGGTTAAAAACCCCCTTTTGCTTAATATATGGTATAGATATAGATACATAGATAGATATATCTTTTTATTTTTATTTTTATTTTTGTGTGTTTCTATTCAGGTATTTTTTTTTTTCAATTTATTTAAGATGGAGTTGGGGTATATTTTTTTTAAAATTTAATTTATCTGTGGTTTCTATTTGTTTTTAATTATTATTTTAGGAAAGTTATGATGTGAGTTAGATATGTGATAGCATGTGTTTTTATTGATTTAAAGTTTATTTAGATAAATTTTAAAGATTTTTTATTTTTTTAGTTTTTTTTTTTGTATGTTATAATAATATATAAAAATAGGTAGATATCTACACTTTAATAGAAAATATTATCTGATTTTTTGGGAAAGAGAAAATGAATGCAAGTTTTAATAACTTTTTTTGAAAATTTGTGAGAGAGATTAGGAGGGAGAGATTATGAAATATTTTTGTTATTATTAAATAAATAATCAGTCAATAGTTTTTTTTAATCTATTTTGTAAATTAAAAATCAATAATTTTGGAAAATTGATTATTTGTCCCATTAAGTAATTTAAAATTTTGATAGATATACATAAAAAAAATACATAATTATATTATTAAATCACAATTCAATTTAGATGTTATATCTTTTTGAGATATATGCTAAATTCTTATATTTTTTTTAAAAAATTTTGTGTGTAACCATAGTGTATGAGAGAAATTGAAAAGGGTGTTGCAATAATTATGAGAGAAGTCAAAATAGATTGTGGGTTGGGAAAAGTCAATAAATGCTGAGGTTGGGTTGGAAGAAGTCAATAAATGCTGAGATTTTTTTTTAAATTAAAAAATTAGAAAATTAGGATTAGGAGATTGGAGCTCCTATCTGATTTTTTGGGGAAGAGAAAATGAATGCAAGTTTTAATATATTTTTTTTGAAAATTTGTGAGAGATTAGGAGAGAGAGAGAGATATGAAATATTTTTGTTATTAAATAAAAAATCAGTCAATAGTTTTTTTTAATCTATTTTGTAAATTAAAAATCAATAATTTTTAAAAATTGATTAATTTGTCCATTAAGTGATTTAAAAGTTTGATAGATATACATAAAAAAAAAATACATAATTATATTATTAAATCATAATTCAAATTTAGATGTTATATCTTTTTGGGATCTATAGTTAAATTCTTATCTTTTTATTTTTTATTTTTGTGTGCAACCATAGTTTATGGGAGAAATTGAAAAGGATGTTGCAATAATCATGAGAGAAGTTAAAAGGGATTGTGGGTTGGGAAAAGTCAATAAATGCTGAGGTTGGGTTGGGAGAAGTCAATAAATGCTGAGATTTTTTTTTTTTAAAATCAAAAAATTAGAAAATTAGGATTAGGAGATTAGAGCTCCCACAGGCCTTAGGGTTAAAAACCCCCTTTTGCTTAATATATAGTATAGACTAGTATATCACCCGTGCTATGCACGGATTGTGTTTACAATTATCTATATATGTGAATTGTGATTTTTAAATGTTTTTTTTTTTAAATGTCTTCTTTTTTTTTTCCTTTTTTATATTATATTAAAGTTTAATATTTTGATAATAATCATATGTGTTGCACTTTTTAAGGAATTAAATGTCTTTTTTTATTATTATATTATATTAAAGTTTAATATTTTGATAATAATCATATGTGTTAGACTTTTCAAGAAATTTTTTTTATGCTTGTTCTTAATGCATTAAAGTGTTACTATGAGGGATAATAATCATATGTGTTGGGACTTTTTAAGGAATTCATATGTGTTGGATTTCAAAGAATTTTTTTTATACTTGTTCTTAATGCATTAAAGTGTTATTATGAGAGTAAGACTTGGGAGTTGGAAGAAGTTAATAAATGCTAAATTATTATTTTTTTAAAATTAAAAAAATCATGAAATTTAGATTGGGAGATTTGAGCTCCCACAAGGCTTGGAGTTAAAAACTCCCTATTACTTAATATATAGTACTAGCATATCACCCGTGCTATGCACGGATTGTGTTTACAATTATATATATGTGCATTGTGATTTTTAATTTTTTTTTTAAATGTCTTCTTTTTTTCCTTTTTTATATTATATTAAAGTTTAATATTTTGATAATAATCATATGTGTTGGACTTTTCAAGGAATTAAATGTCTTTTTTTTATTATTATATTATATTATAGTTTAATATTTTGATAATAATCATATGTGTTAGACTTTTCAATAAATTTTTTTTATGTTTGTTCTTAATGTATTAAAGTGTTATTATGAGGGATAATAATCATATGTGTTGGGACTTTTCAAGCAATTCATATGTATTGGATTTCAAAGAATTTTTTTTATGCTTATTCTTAATGCATTAAAGTGTTATTATGATAGTAAGACTTTGGAGTTGGGAGAAGTTAATAAATGCTAAGATTTTATTTTTTTTAAATCAAAAAATTAGAAAAATTAGATTAGGAGATTGGAGCTCCCACAAGGCTTAGGGTTAAAAACCCTCTTTTGCTTAATATATAGTACTAGCATATCACCCGTGCTATGCACGGATTGTATTTACAATTATCTATATATGTGAATTGTGATTTTCAAATTTTTTTTTTAAATGTCTTCTTTTTTTCCTTTTTTAAATGTTTTTTTCCTTTTATATTTTGATAATAATCATATGTGTTGGACTTTTCAAGGAATTAAATGTCTTTTTTTTTATTTTTATTATATTAAAGTTTAATATTTTGATAATAATCATATGTGTTGGACTTTTCAAGAAATTTTTTTATACTTGTTCTTAATGCATTGAAGTGTTATTAGGAGGGATAATAATCATATATGTTGGATTTCAAAGAATTTTTTTTATACTTGTTCTTAATGCATTAAAGTGTTATTATGAGGGTAAGACTTGGAAGTTGGGAGATGTTAATAAATGCTAAGATTTTTTTTTTTTAAATCAAAAAATCAGGAAATTTAGATTGGGAGATTGAAGCTCTCACAAGGCTTGGGGTTAAAAACCCCTTTTTGCTTAATATATAGTATAGATAGATTAGCCTATCACCCGTGTTATGCACAGGATAATTATAGATATTTATATTTGTTTTAGCTTTTTTTTAATATATAAATTATGTTTTTTAAGATTTTTTATAAAAATAATTTAACAATCTTATCACTAACTATAGTGTATGGGAGAAGTTGAAAAGGGTACTGCAGTAATTATGCACGGGTTGTATCTATAATTATTTGTATGAGGGGATTTTAAATGATGATCAGTAAATTTTGACCAAATCAATAAATGCAGCCATGTGGAAAGACATGTGGATGGAAAAAGTTAATAAATGCTGATCAGGGGATTTTGACCAAATCAATAAATGCTGACTTTTCTTTTTTTAATAAAAAATTAGAAAATTCAGATTGGGAGATTGGAGCTCCCATGCATGGATTGTGTTTACAATTATCTATATATGTGAATTATGATTTTTAATTTTTTTTTTAAATGTCTTCTTTTTTTCTTTTTTATATTATATTAAAGTTTAATATTTTGATAATAATCATATGTGTTGGACTTTTCAAAAAATTAAATGTCTTTTTTTTTATTATATTATATTAAAGTTTAATATTTTGATTTGAACTTTTCAAAAAAATTTTATGCTTGTTCTTAATACATTTATGTGTTATTAGAAGGGATAATAATCATATATGTTGGGACTTTTCAATGAATCCATACTAGCTTATTACCCGTGCTATGCACGGGATAATTATAAATATTTATATTTGTTTTAGATGTTTTTAATATATAAATTATGTTTTTTAAGATTTTTTATAAAAATAATTTAACAATTTTATCACTAAACCATAATATATGAGAAAAGTTGAAAAGGGTACTGCAGTAACTATACACAGATTGTATCTATAATTATTTGTATGAGGGGATTTTAAATGTTGATAAGGGGATTTTGACCAAATCAATAAATGCAGGTATGTGGAAAGACATGTGGATTGAAAAAAGTTAATAAATGCTGATTAGGGAATTTTGACCAAATTAATAAATGCTGAGTTTTTTTTTTTTTTAATAAAAAATTTAAAAAATTCAGATTGAAATATTGAAACTCTCACAGGCCTTGGAGTTAAAAACCCCATTTTACTTAATATATAGTATAGATATAGATATAGATAGATAAATGTAGATATAGATATATATATAGATATAGATAATATAATATAGATAGATAGATATGTTGAAATTTTCAAGGAATTTTGTTTATGCTGGTCTTTAATGCATTAAAGTTTAATTATGAGGGGTTTTTACCAAATCTCTCAAAAGGCATGGGATTGGGAGAAATTAACAAATGCTGAGTTTTTTTTTTTTTTTTTAAAATCAAAAAATTAGAAAATTAGGATTAGGATATTGGAGCTCCCACAAGGCTTGTCGGTTAAAAATCCCATTTTCCTTAGATAATTGTGTTTACAATTATCTATATATGTGAATTGCGATTTTTAAATGTCTTTTTTTTTTTTTAAATGTCTTCTTTTTTTCCTTTTTTATATTATATTAAAATTTAATATTTTGATAATAATCATATGTGTTTGACTTTCAAGGAATTAAATGTCTTTTTTTTTATTATATTATATTAAAGTTTAATATTTTGATAATAATCATATGTGTTGGACTTTTCAAAAATTTTTTTTATACTTGTTCTTAATGCATTAAAGTGTTATTATGAGGGATAATAATCATATGTGTTGGGACTTTTCAAGGAATTCATATGTGTTGGATTTAAAAAAAAAAAATTTATACTTGTTCTTAATGCATTAAAGTGTTATTATGAGGGTAAGACTTGAGGGTTGAGAGAAATTAATAAATGCTAAGGTTTTTTTTTTTAAATCAAAAAATCAGGAAATTTAGATTGGGAGATTGGAGCTCCCACAAGGCTTGGGGTTAAAAACCCCATTTTGCTTAATATATAATACTAGCATATCACCCGTGTTATGCACGGATTGTGTTTATAATTATCTATATATGTGAATTGTGATTTTTAAATATTTTTTTTAAATGTCTTCTTTTTTCTTTTTTTATATTATATAAAGTTTAATATTTTGATAATAATCATATGTGTTGGACTTTTCAAAGAATTAAATGTCTTTTTTTTATTATTATATATTAAAGTTTAATATTTTGAAAATAACCATATGTGCTGGACTTTTCAAGAATTTTTTTTTTATGCTTTTTCTTAATGCATTAAAGTGTTATTATGAGGGATAATAATCATATGTGTTGGGACTTTTCAAGGAATTCATATGTGTTGGATTTCAAAGAATTTTTTTTATGCTTGTTCTTAATGCATTAAAGTGTTATTATGATGGTAAGACTTGGGAGTTGGGAGAAGTTAATAAATGCTAAGATTTTTTTTTTTTAAAATAAAAAATCAGGAAATTATGCACAAATTGTGTTTACAATTATTTATACATGTGATAATAATCACACATATGATTTTAAATGTCTTTTTCTTTCTTTTTTAAATGTCTTCTTTTTTTCCTTTGTTATATTATATTAAAGTTTAATATTTTGATAATAATCATATGTGTTAGACTTTTCAAGGAATTAAATGTCTTTTTTTTATTTATTATATTATATTAAAGTGTAATATTTTGATAATAATCATATATGTTGGACTTTTCAAGAATTTTTTTTATAGTTGTTCTTAATGCATTAAAGTGTTATTATGAGGAATAATAATCATATGTGTTGAGACTTTTCAAGAAATTCATGTGTTAGATTTCAAAGAATTTTTTTTATGCTTGTTCTTAATGCATTAAATTGTTATTATGAGGGTAAGCCTTGGGGGTTGGAAGAGGTTCATAAATGTTAAGGTTTTTTTTTTTTTAAATCAAAAAATTAGGAAATTTAGATTGGGAGATTGGAGCTCCCACAAGACTTGGGGTTAAAAACCCCCTTTTGCTTAATATATAGTATAGATAGATAGATAGACTAGCATATCACCAATGCTATGCACGTATTATGTTTACAATTATCTATATATGTGAATTGTGATTTTTAAATGTTTTCTTTTTTGTTATTTTAAATGTCTTCTTTTTTTCCTTTTTATATTATATTAAAGTTTAATATTTTGATAATAATCACATGTGTTGGATTTTTCAAGGAATTAAATATCTTTTTTTTTTATTATATTATATTAAAGTTTAATATTTTGATAATAATCATATGTGTTGGACTTTTCAAGAAATTTTTTTTATACTTGTTTTTAATGCATTAAAGTGTTATTATGAGGGATCATAATTATATGTGTTGGGACTTTTCAAGGAATTCATATGTGATGGATTTCAAAGAATTTTTTTTTTAATGCATTAAAGTGTTATTATGAGGGTAAGACTTGAGAGTTGGGAGAAGTTAATAAATGCTAAGAATTTTTTTTTAAAATCAAAAAATCAAAAAATTTAAATTAGAAGATTGGAACTTCCACAATATTTGGGATTAAAAATCACTTTTTGCTTAATATATAGTATAGATATATAGGTTAGTGATATAATTGATGAGAAAAAAAATATATATAATTAATTTTGACCATTATATGGAGGAAAATAATTTTTTTTAGATAGTCAAACGAATAAATTAGAAACAGACTAAACAATCGAAACTTCTCGCCTGACTAAAAAATGCAAAGATGGAGAAATCTCTTCCATCCACTCCCAATACCCAACCTTTTCACATGCGCCACGGGGAGGAAAATAATTTGATTAGCCTAATCCCAACACTTTCATGGGAGGGAGATCTTAATTATATATTCAATTTAATCCCAATATATTCATAATCCCATGCCCAAATGATTATGAACATACATACACCGAACTAAGAGAGATGTGGACCAAATGTCTCCTAGTCCTATTCCGACTATAAAACAAGGCCCCAAAATATTACGTGTTTGTATTTTTTAATCAATTATTATTTAATATATTTCATCATATATTTTAATTACTTAACACAATACTCCATTTACCCATCTTTTTTACGTATTTATATTCCGAAATTATTGAATAATTATCCATAAAACAAAGCGGCCAAATGAGGCTAAAGTTTGAATTCCATCCCAACATAAAAAGAATAATTTTATAAAATTAACCAATTACATATATAAATTATTTAGGATAAATAACAAATATATCCTTGGAAGTTTGCTTAAAGTCTAGGTTGTTCCCTATAATTTAAAAAATTATAAATATCCTCTTATTAAAAATTTTTATTTAACAGATTAATTAAAAAAATAAAATTCATAATTGCTCTCCTGTACAATAATAAAATTACTAAAATTATTAATTGAAACATATTTCTAACGTTATTAAAAACAGTTAATTGACTTGATGATTTATTAATAAAAAAGGGTGATTTATTATGAAATTAGAAATCTCAGGAGGTGGAATGTAATTTCTAAAATTACAAGAGACGATTCGTATTTTAATCAAATCTCAAGGGATGTCTTTGTAATTTAGCCAATTATTATTTATTACGAAAAAATTTTAACTTAGCAAATTTGTAATCAATTTGGGTATTTTTGTGAAATTACTTATGTAAGTTTGTAAAAATTTACGTAATTTTATAGTCGGATTGCATACGGTGTACATTGCACACCAAAACATTTCCCAATTTGTTAATGTGACACTTATTACATTATTAAATGAGTCACTATAACATATAAGAGTTTTAGAGACTAAGGGCTTGTTTGGTTTGTTTTTTAGAGAGTTGTTTTTGAAAAAAAATTTGGAAAGAGAGTTTAGAAATTTTTTTGGTTTGTTTGGTTGTATATTTTGAAAATAGTTTTGGAGTTTGGGAGTTTGGGATGATTTGATATTTTGTTGTAATTGAGTAGATGTGTGTGAGAGAAAAAGTGATTGAGAATGAGAGATGAGAGAGAAAAAGTGATTGATTGATGTGTAAGAAAGAGAAAGTGAGTTTGGAAATTTTTTGAGAAAAACCACAAACCAAAAAAAAATTTAAAAAACAACTCTCTCAAAAAAAAACCAAATTTGATCTCTAAAAGTGCAAATTTTGTTACAAAAGATATTTAGGGACCAATTTATATAATCGCGAGGATAGTCACTAAAAGGTCGTCCTGAAAAGTCAAAAACAAATATTTTAGTGACAAAATTTTGAAAATGTCACTAATAAATAGACTTTTAGGGATAAAATAATTTAATTTCAAAATGGTTTATTTTTTGAGAAAAAAATTTAGTCCCAAAAGGATAATAATTTATCACTAATGGTCAATTTTTGTTGCTAAAAATATAATAACAATACTTTTTGTAATAAAAATATTTTATCCTTAAAAAATAATTTTATCCCTAAATTTTACCCTAGAACTTTAGTTTTTTATAATTGTCTTTTTTTTAATTCAAAAATTTATATGTCTGTTTTTTAATTCAAAAATTTATATATTATATGATAGATAGGACTCCAAAGGAGTCATGCCAGGCTTTGGGGTATTCGAGCTCATCTCATCAGAAAAATAGTCAAACTTGAGTTGAGCTCAAATTAATTTTATAAATTAGCTTGAGTTTGAAAGAAAAAAATCAAATTTAATATGCATATTCTAAGAAAAATATATGAAATAATTCTCACATTAATATTAAGGCCAAGTTTGGTATAACCTAAATAATACAAAAAGTTAAAAAGTCACTATCTTATTTAAGGCCAAGTTTGGGAAGACTAAATAAGTGCACTTTTTGTCTTTTTGGACTAAAAAATTGAGGTTGAAAATATGGATGTTTGGGTTAATTTTTTGACTTTTTATGAAAAAATGTGTAATAAAAAATTGTAAAAATTGATTTTTAGAGGAAAATTTGAATTGGGAGTTGTGCAGCCGTAATTGTTGACTTTTGATGAATAGTGTTAACTTTTTAACTTTTTGAGTAACTTTTTGACTTTTTAGATTACTTGGGAGTACCCAAACTTGGCCTAAGTCACATCATCTTATTTAAATCACATCACCTCTCTAACACATCACATCAAACCCAACCCAAACCCAACCCATATAAGTCAATAAGTCAAAAAGTACACTTTTTTAGAACATCCCAAACCAATTTCACGTGTAAAATTACATAAATGACAAATACAAATAGATAAATACAATAAATTAATATATTACAAAAAATATTATTAATTTATATTCTTTGGATTCACAAGTCTAATTGGGTTGAACTTGTTCATACTCAAGTTCGGCTTGCTTACTCAACAAGTTTTAAATTTGAACTTGAGTTTGTTCATTTAGTAAACAAGTTCAAGCAATTTATGAAGAACTCAGTTTATTTGTAATCCTATTAACAGATCAACTTTTTTGTAAAATTTATTGATTCATATCATATAACATATTTCTAATAATAATACAAAGAGCTCTGTTACAGAGCCCAAAAGGGTTTCGAGCCAAATTTGGCTCGAATTTGAAAAGGAAGAAGGAGGAAGAAGAAGAAGAAGAAGAAGAAGAAGAGAAGGAGAAGCAGAACTGGAGGGGGTCCTAAAAATGGGACTGGAGGCGGAGGCGGAGGCGGGCGGAGGCAGAGGCAGAGGCAAAGGCGAAGGCAGGCGGAGGCAGAGGCGACGATCGGTCGACGAGTTGCGATGATCGGCCGACGAGCGACGAGCTGCGACGACGAGCTCCCGCCTCTCCCCTCTGTTTCTCTCTCTCTCCTCTGCTTCTCCTGTGTTCAAAACGAAGAAGAAGAAGAAAAGAAAGAAGAGGAAGAAAAAGAAAAAAGAAAAAAAAAAATTTTTTGAAGCCCAAAACGACGTCGTTTTGGGCTTCGAGCCGGATTCGAGCCTCATATTTCGGCCCTCAAACATTTTTCTAATACAAAAAGGAGCTTAGACTACTAGTGAGTTGGGGAATGCTAAAATCATGTTTGTATGCAAAATGGAGTATGAGATTGGTAGTCCCTTTGGGAGTAGCATGAGTCTTGGAAGAGAAGATTAATAAAAGCCTTAGGATAGATATGAGACCCATTATAATTGCGTTTATTTACAAAATAAGGAAGGGATTCATAGTCCTAAGGGACGATGATAGGCCTTGGAGAAGAAAATTAGCAAAGGTCCCGTTTATTTTTAGAGGTAGAATGTAGGTGATTTATAAGAGGGGATTAATAGTGAGAGAATTCATAGTGAAGGGATTAAGTAAAATTATGTTTGTTTTGATGATATTTGTTAGTGTAGAGATTGTTAAATAATTTTTATATAAAATAATAAAACAAATAAAAAATACAAAAATATTAAACGTTAATGTTAAAAAAAAAATGCCCAACATGTAAAAAATAAAAAAGTAAAAAATTTCGAAAAAAAAAATAAAACAAATAAAACAATGATTTTTACTTTACAAAAAATTAAACATTAATATTCAAAAAAAATGGCCAACGTATAAACAATAAAAAAAATAGTCCAGCGGACTATTTTTCTAATACCAAGTGCTGAAGGCCCATTCGAATCCTCTCTCCAAGGGGATTCATAATTTGGAGGGGATTACGAATCCCCTCTTCATCTCCCAAAACAAACACAAAGATAGTGGGTCTCATCTTACTATCAATCCCAATCCCCTTTCTATAACCCCAAAGAAACGGGGCCTCAAGATTAAGTTTCAAAACTAGTGAAGAAATTAGTTTGAAAAAATGATATTTGTCCATATTGTGTGTTTGTGTGGCGTTTTTTTTTTAGTATTGCATCATTATATATAGATATTAAAATAATATAGTACAAAAATATTTATAAAATATAATTTTTAATATTAAAATATATCAAAAACACCTAATGGTATTTATGGTAATTTCATCCCCTCACTAAAATATATTACAAATATGCAAAATTTTTCTTAGTCCACTCACTAATAATCCCTACACTAATAATCCATTCATTAACAATCCTCAAACTAATAATTCCACCCCAACATAACTCTAAAAACAAACGGGCCCTTAGGATTGGATTTCAAAACTAGTGAGGGGGTTAACTTAGAAAAAGATTATTTTGTTCATATTATGTGTTTGACTGTGTGTGTGTGTTTTTTTTGCTGGTATTATGTTATTTTATAATATATAATAAAAAAAGTATTTATAAAATATAATTTTAATATTAAAATATATCAAAAACACCCAAAATATTTATAATATTTCATATAATAAATCCTCTTACTAAAATATATTACAAATAGATACTATTTTTTTAAAAAAATTATCATTAATAATACTCATATTACCAATCTCAACTAACCGGACTTTAAAAACAAAACGCGTAATGATTTTAGTAGTAAATTGCCCTTGCACATGCATTATTGACTCCTCTCGAGCACTAAGTTGGACAAACATTAATTTAACTCAATATAGAAGCATAAGACTTATCATGGACTAATTAAAAAAACCCATTGCTCGTCAATAAGGAGCCTTGAAGTGAAGTGGTCAAATTTTAAAAATTTTAGTAGTGCTCACACCTTGAAAGTGGGTTGACATGGAGAGAAACAAAGACTACCTATCATCATCACCTTTAAAAACTGACTTATTAGAGGAAATTGAGTGAGGAAAAATAATACTATTATTTAATTTGACCACAAAAGATAATGGCGGTTGACTTTTTTCTTATTGCAACTTCGCAAGTGCAAATCCACTTCATCGCCATGGTGTTTTAGGAGAAAACGGAACTACTTTTCGAAGTGGAAAAAACACGTTAGTGTGATGTAATCATTGACCCTTTTTTTTATAATTATTTTAAGAATGGATAAGAAATTAATTATAAATATGAAATAAGTGACAAATCCACTTTATGGTTGATCGATATGTTTTAATTTCAGTGCAGTAGTAATTAAAATCATATCATTATTTTCTCTTATTCTATTATCAATTGGTGTCTACCGCCCAATATTTTGAAAATTGGATCGAATTGACTTGTTAAATCATCGATCGGTTTAGGTTTTGGTTCAAATATACCTACGTTCCTAGTTAAAAAGTAGTAACCGGTGAAATTAGCAATTAAATAGATAAATCCAGTGCAGATTGCAGCAAATCAGGCCCGTTTGCTATATATGGTCCAACATTGAAAAAGTTGTTGGTAGGAAGTGCTGAAACCACACCTCAAGCTTTAAGAGTGTATTTGTTTGGACATACTGGATAAGGAGTGATTGGAATCTATTGGATTGTAATATTATGATTCATAGTCTTTGGACTATTTGGTTGGATACGATATCTATCCCATGTTTGTTTAGTCATAGGATTATATGTCAGGAAATGACTATTTGCTTAGATATGATATGAATCCTATGTTTGTTTGGGATATTATGGAAAATGATAAATGCTCAAATGACTATTTTACCATTTTTAATTATTTACTAAGTAATAGTAATATTAAACATATCTTTAATATTTTAATTATTTTTAACTAGATTAAATAAAAATTTATTTTATTTTATTTTTTACACAATTAAATAAATTTATTTTTTTTAAATTAAATAAATAAAATAAATAAAATATCAATAAAAATATATGTTATTTTTAATTTAAATTTTAAATAAATTTATTTTAAAAAATAATGATAATTAAATAATGAAATTAAATAAAACGTCTATTAAAATTTAAATAATGATTATAAATAAAATATAAACAAAATTTTAAAATAAAACATCAATAAAATATCTATAAAAAATTATTTTAAAAAATTAAATAAATAAAACATCAATAAAAATTAAATTAAATTATTTTATTTTTAAATTGAGACATTTAAATTTTATTAAATTTTACTAAATATAATACATAATTAAATAGTAGGGGGTCAAAATGATCATTTCACCACCTAATCCTATATCCTCCCTTGTCCCTCTATTTGTATCCCACCCCCTCCCATGGGACACAATAGTCTAATATATTTGGGACTAATAGTCCGGAGCAAAAATTTTGAACCAAACAATGAACTATTAGTCCGAATAGACTATTAGTCCAATCACATGGCTCAATTCCTCAAAACAAATACCACCTAAGAGAACATGAATTTTCACTATGCCACAATGATTCATTGTTAATATATATGAGATATATAATATTTATTGTATTTAAAATAATTTCTGTCAAAAATATATAAAATTAATATTTTTACAAACAATATTAATATAAAAATTATATAAACATATATATTTGATAAATATATATCTTAAATTATAAAATATTTATAAAATCATTATGACGACACGGTTCGAATCCCATTCAACACGGCAGTTAAACTAGTAACCCATTTACCCGATTTTTATTTTATTTTATTTTATTTTGTTTCAATTCGCTCACCTATTCAAGTTTTAAAACATTGCTACTGCAGGTGGCAACTTGCTACAAAGTCACCGAAAAACTCATCGTTACTAGAAAAATTATCAAAAAAAGTGATGATAGTAAACAAATAAGTAGACGTGTGAATTTTATTATTAGTAATCAGTTTCATATTCTCCTAAAAGAAATAGAAATGATATTTTAAGAGTTGTAACATTCCGAATTGCACAAATATATTTCAACAACACAGAGAAGGCTAACAATCACTGAGAGGGTAATTTATATCTAAATTGGGCCGAGCTAAGGAGGAGACTTCTTTGGAAATTGGGCCGCGTAATGGACTGAGGTAAGGATATATTTACTTCGGTCCAAGAACTAAACGAATATGGGCCGCGGTAGAAAAGACTAGCAAGTGGGCCGCGGTTCAAGTGTTAGTTCGGTCTAAGTGTGGAAGGGACTTTTTTCAAGTGTTACCTTGGTCCAAACGTGATTATAAGTTACCAATCGGAGTAGAGATAGTTATCTCGGCCATGGCACTCGGAGCCGAGGTAATGGCTTCTCTTGGTGGGCTTCGCTCTGGATAGTGCGGTAGAAGCTTACTCCGGTTAACCCGGTCCAAGAGAGCCTTGAAGTTACTCCGATCCGCAAGAGGTGTAAAGTTACTCCGATCCTCAAGAGGTGTAAAGTTACTCCGGTCCGCGAGAGGTGTGAGATTACTCCGGTCCCAGAGAGCTTGCGGTAAGTTCAGTCATCACACAAAGTTATACCGGTCGGGACCGGAGTATTGGTTATACCGGTCAAGACATACCATGGTTAGCATTGAGAGAGCCGAGGTAAGAGCAGTAAATGGAAGAGTCGAGCTAAAGTTATCTCGGTCTAGTCTGCGGCTTAGCATAACCATGCTTACCTCGGTCATATTGAAGTCTAACCATAGTAAAACCATCTCACTTGGTTTATGCAGTGAGGGGGTGTTGAAGGATAAGTATTATCTTTAGGAGGACTCTGGAGGAGTAAAAGTCCTACTAGGATTGTGCCATACGGAACCTATAAAAGCTCACAAACATCACCTATGAAGAGGTAACACAACTTTGTTTTCTGAATACACAGAGCTTTTGTCTATTTGTCAAGCTTACTGACTTAGGCATCGGAGAGGTTTCCGGCATACACCCGCCGGCTAGCTCACGTTCGTATTTTCAGGTGATAAAGCGACATCGTACAGAGGAACGCAGACTTGATTAACAGAATTATACGAGAAGGTTTATTTCTTTCTCGTACAATCACCGTAATATAAGCAAAATAATTAATTTTGTATCATTAGCAATGATTGGCCCTCCTGGCCTCTTTGACAAAAAATATACGTAAGTGGCTAACAATTGGCTTGTTTAATCAACCCACTTTTTCTTTTATAAGAGTTTGATACTTTTTTTGTGTGGTAATTAGTTATTTTTCTGTCATTATAAGATTGTACTTAGTAATTGTTGGACTTAGTTTGGTTGGCGGCTTTATCGGAATTATTGAATTTTGTTGATTTTTGAATTATTGGAGGGTAGTAATTTATTTGATAATGTAAATATTTCTTATAATATAATTACTCTCCTACTAATGGACAAAAAATCAACTTATTTTAAAATTTACATATGATCAGTTATTTTCTTAATAACAATTTATCACACACAAAAAAATAAATATTTGGTTAATGAATATGAATTTATAATTTTATTTTTTTTATTTG
This sequence comes from Camellia japonica, assembly GCA_030407325.1. Lineage (NCBI taxonomy): Eukaryota > Viridiplantae > Streptophyta > Magnoliopsida > Ericales > Theaceae > Camellia > Camellia japonica. The sequence continues at coordinate 96,913,338 of JAPPVO010000036.1, forward strand.
GCAAATTCTAAATTTAAACAAGGTAGAGAACAATTTCTTAACCCATTATATACAATTGGAGCAAAAACAATATAATATTTATCTAAAGCATCTCAAAAGTAATTCATCATTAACAACCCTAATGACTTCCTTTGCATAGAAGTTGAAAGAAATTAAATTAAAAATTTCTCTATTAGCTTACCAACGCTGTGTTTAGAAATTTGTAAATTTATAGAGAGAGAATAAAATATAAGAAGAAAAAAAATGAGATAAGCAAAATTTATTTATTTAATTTCTCCCTTCATAAATCCAAGGCTCAGATGCAACATAATGGAATTCAAACATGCCCTTTCTATTGAAACATGTTATCCTATAGCACTTAATTCATTTTTCTTTTGCGCGTGTTTAACTAGATTTTCTAAATCACAAACAAGGCTCTAAAATAATTATTATTTGTGAAATTCACTCAAGTTTTCCACCCTCAAGTTTATATTGTATAACACACTCCTATTATGGATATAAAAAAAAAAAAAAAATGTGACCAATCAATAATATTGAAATTAAAAAAAGAGATATGTTACATCCCTTAATTTTATTTATTTTTTGATCAGTAGAAGATTTCATTAATGAAAGCCAAAACGGCACTTACAGGAATCCATCCAAATCAAAACTTATGCCAAACAAAGTAAAAATTTTGCAAGAAACACAAAGGAGAAGGCGACAGATCCGGTGAGACCACGGCCGGAGTTGAAGCGGAGGGAAGAAACACCCCACAAAGGAGGGAGATGATGGAAGTACAGAGCTTCCAGGTTATTTAACAAGAAAAGGAAAGAGAAAAACAGGGGTAGGAGGAGGGAAGAGGAAGCCAGAAGCCGCCAGAATCTCCTCTCCCACCCCCGACTGCTGCAGTCCTCAAAAACCCTAGGGGAAAAAAAGTGTAAAATTTTGAGTATTGTTACATTCCTTAATTGAGGTGTCCTAATTCCACTCTAAATGAGGTGACTAAGACCCATATGAATGCTCTCTCTCTCTCTCTCCCCCTTTCTAATTCTATATTATTGGGCCAAAGCCCTTGTGGCAAGTTGGCATCTAACGGACCTTAGGATACAACAAGGAAATGTTAGGGGTTCGAGCTGATGGATCAGTAACGACTTCTTTAAGTGATACACTTCTGTACAATAATTTTACTAACAAGCTAGGGTGGAATTGGGGGAATAAATTTAGGAGAATGAATAATTTTTAAAAAAATATATAGACCTATTTTGATAATTGGGTTAAAAGTTAGCTTTTAGACTTTTGTCTTTTTTTAATCACATCACCTTTCTATTTTTTTTATATATTTAAAAAAAAAAAACTAAAAAAATTTAAAAATCAACCTTTAACATACCTCCCAAAATAAAGTAAAACAGTGAGCAAATAGTGTACCAAAAAATAATGATGAGTTGGGGACCCTCACATAAAAGTGGCAATGGGGCAGATTCTATTTTGAGAAAATTGCAAATTAGGCAAAATAGAAAAAGCAATTATGAAAATATGAAAATGCAACAATGCTCGTATTCTCGTTGAATCGAGGACAGCAATTGTTGAAATTTAATTTAAAAAATTAACAAATTTTAAAATATGTTTAAGTTTATTTTTTTTAGTTAATCTCAAATAAATTTTTGACGAGTTAAGTTTGGATAGTTTAATTCATTTAACAACCTTACTTTATGTACTTCCCATTCATTTACAAAATTAAATTTTACTTGAATTTTGAGTTTTACAACTTTTTTATATAATTTTTGATAAAAAGTTAAAAGCTCAAACTAAAATTCGTAAAAGAAAATTACAAATTTGAATATCAAGTTAAAAAAATGTGGTAGAAAAAAAAAATCATTTAGGGGCCATTTGGGAACATCATAAAAACAAATATAAAATTAACTTTTAATTTATTTTGAGTCATATTACTTCTCACACAAACAAATCAAAAAAGTTAAAAAAAGAAAAAATGGCCTAAGTGTACTTTTTTGCATAAATTTATTTTTTTAGGTTACATCAATCAATATCTACTCTGTACTTTTTTACATATTTTTTTTTTATAAAAAATAAAAAAATATACTTATTTAAAACATCTCAAATCAACCCTTAATCTTTAATCACCTTTTCAAAACACTCCCTCAATCCAAAGGTGGCTTTAAAACAGGGTCAATCATGGAGGCAAAAGAATAGAGCACGAAGCGAACGATTCCCCCAAGTGGGTGATCCAAAACTCCAACACGAAAAAAAAAAAAAAAACCGGGGCAGATGCCAGTAGACTATCACACCAATGAAAACCAACACGTGTCTCGATTCAGTGGCTAAGAATTTACGGGCAGGTTTCACGGGCAGATTCATAAATATCTACTCGTCGACGAACCACACGACGTCGTTTTAAGATATTTTGCTTGCTCTTTTGGAAAACCGGATCGCACTAACTCGGACATGGCAGCCCCACCCGACCCGATAATGACGTGTCACCAATAATCGCTCAACTATAGATACAGAAGTATCTGTATATACACACGCACTCACCTCAAATTGGGTTTCGGACTTTGGATCTGGCCGAACCGACACGTGGCACGTCCTCCTGCCAGGATTATATCTTCTTCCAGAGAGAGTCCGTGATCTTCTTCTGTCCACTTGCCCACTCTCCTCTTTTGTGGGTCCTACTATGGAGAGATATAATATGTATTTAAACATGTGATGAAGGTTATGTATGTGTATTGTTTTTATCATCATCATACATGTATGTAATGATGGCATGTTGGGTTTTAAATTAAATGGATAGCAACCTTTAAGATTTATTTAAAATACAAATTATCCCTTATGATTTAAAAAATTACAAATATATCTCTGTTATAATTTTTTATTTAATAGAATAAATTGAAAAAATAAAATTTTTAACTATTCACCTATACAATAATAAAATTATTTGAATTATTAATTGAAATAAAATTTTAACATTATTTAAAACTGTTAATTAACTTAATGATTTATTAATCAAAGGACCTATTTATTATAAAATTAGAAACCTTAAGAACATAATATAATTTTTAAAATCACAAGATAATTTTTAAAATCACAAGAGATAATTTATAATTTAAGTAAATGTTTAGCATCTCATTTTGGTGCTCTTGGACTCTAGTTTGAGCGTAATGTTGTGAATTAGAAAGGGGAAATTATAGGTCAGTGAGGTTTAGAAAAAAAAAAATTATGTATACCTACAAAAGTTTAGAATATTAATTATTAATGTTTATAAACTTTACTATTATTATTGTGTTTTTTTTTTTCTTCTTTTCACTGAATTGTTATATCCACAATTAAAAATGAGCAAGAAAAATTTAGTGGATTTAAGAATAATTTGTAAATTTATATATTTGTATAACATAACTCAAATGTAAAAATGGAGGATTATGGAATTATCGGAAAATTTTGAATAAATTATATTTTATCCATTTTATATTTGTTTGTTTATGTATTTATTTATTTTTGTACGTTGGGTTTTGAAGTTATTCTTGTTTTACTTTGACCATTCATATTTCAAATTTTTCTCAATTTTTTTTTAAAATTATTTTTTGTTCAAAATTAGATAGAAAACGCTAGGTTAAAAAATATATTATCATATTGGAGTTTAAGTTTATGTTAGATGTGTGAGTTTATTTAATAAAATAAATTGAAAAAGTGAAATTTTTAACTATTCACCTATATAATAATAAAATTATTTGAATTATTAATTGAAATAAAATTTTAACATTATTAAAAACTGTTAATTAATTTAATGATTTATTAATCAAAGGACCTATTTATTATAAAATTAGAAACCTTAAGAACATAATATAATTTTTAAAATCACAGGAGATAATTTATAATTTAAGTAAATGTTTAGCATCTCATTTTGGTGCTCTTGGACTCTAGTTTGAGCGTAATGTTGTGAATTAGAAAGGGGAAATTATAGGTCAGTGAGGTTTAGAAAAAAAAAAAACTATGTATACCTACAAAAGTTTAGAATATTAATTATTAATGTTTATAAACTTTACTATTATTATTGTGTTTTTTTTTTTCTTCTTTTCACTGAATTGTTATATCCACAATTAAAAATGAGCAAGAAAAATTTAGTGGATTTAAGAATAATTTGTAAATTTATATATTTGTATAACATAACTCAAATGTAAAAATGGAGGATTATGGAATTATCGGAAAATTTTGAATAAATTATATTTTATCCATTTTATATTTGTTTGTTTGTTTGTTTGTTTATTTATTTATTTTTGTACGTTGGGTTTTGAAGTTATTCTTGTTTTACTTTGACCATTCATATTTCAAATTTTTCTCAATTTATTTTTAAAATTATTTTTTGTTCAAAATTAGATAGAAAACGCTAGGTTAAAAAATATATTATCATATTGGAGTTTAAGGCCAAGTTTGGCAACATCCAAATAATCCATCTTTTTATCTTTTTTCCATCACATTAGCTCTCTACTTTTCTGCACATCTTTTCGTAAAAAGACAAAAAGTACACTTATTTAGGTCATCCCAAACAACCCCTTAAGTTTATGTCAGATGTGTGAGTTATATTTAATAAAATATTTTTATATCACATGGCTATTAATGTATCATTTTTTGCTTAATTTTGGATATAAGTTAGTTTTTAAAATAAATTAAGAAAAACTTAAAACATGAAAAGTCAAAGTAAGAAAAAAAAAAAACCTTCAAAGGCAAAAAAAAAAAGAAAAAGGACAAACATAAAGGGAATAAGTGTAATTTATCCGAAAATTTTGCTAATTTAACAATCTCCAATGCTTTATTTTGTAATATATATATATATATAATCAATTAACATTAGGAATAATCTCACTAGGGGAAAGGGATTTCATAGAAGAAAAAATAATAATATTTATTTATTTATCTATCTTACCTTCACAAATTTTTTACACAAATCTAAAATCTAGACACTGGCTAGAGGTTTATATTACATAAAGATTTACAATAAACACATATTACTTCACTATTTCTAATGGGTAAATGATTAAGCATATGTCTAGATTTTATAATGAAATGATCAACCAAATTGGCACAATAAACTCCAAAGTAGATAATTTTGGAGTCATTATTATTTGTTACTATTATTTATTTATTTATTTATTATTGTTTTTCTTCATATGTTGAGTTGGTGTTAGAATCAACACAAGACATGCATGTCTTGCTTACTTTGTGCAAAGGCCCTCCCTTAGTAAGAAAATGGTTGACAAACTCAAGGACTTCTCTATGTTGTTCAAAAAAACAAAAATTAATGTTATGAAATAATAGGTCCACTTACCCTACATTTTCACATGGGAAAATGATGTCTTGAGCCTCTCTCACAGTAGCATCTCAACTTAATAGTTAAAATTGTAGGTTAAAATATGTTATATGATAAATAATGATAAAAGTGAAGTTCTTTTTCGCATGTTAAGTGTTACAATGAAAATGTTAAAATGCGTGTTAAATAAAAGTGTGGTTCACTTGAATGTATATAAATATACATATCTAAAGAATAAAATAAATAAATAAATTACAAAAACGCAGTAAGTACCCACTGGACTTTCAACGCTGCCCTTTCTCTCCCTCTCTCATTCACTCTTTTCTTCTTATGTTAGATGTTAAAAAGATGAGGACAATTAGCACAAATTCTAACATCTTACAATACTAAAAAGTACGGTTAACACATTCACAATGGAGGAGAAAAAAAAGTTAATCACTTGGTAGTTAAGCGAACATATGATCTAAACATTTCGACTAACGCATTCAATGTGAATGCTCTTAGATGCTCTGACTTTTTCCATTTTTTATTTTTTTTATTTTTGCTCTCTAATGATATATTGTCATGATTTTAACCTCAATAAAACGAATCAGGTCAACAAAGGATGATTAAATTTAAAACTATTAAGTAATATTAAAATATTATCCTTTATTTTAAAGTATACATATACATTACAAAATGATATCGTTTATTTGTAAAAAAATACATGAAACCGCTAAATTACCATAATAATATTACTTAATTCTTATGATATTTGTATATAAAATTTTATTAATCGACATAAACAAAATTCTCTATGTAAGATTAAAGTGGTAAAAAAAGCAAATACAATTCGGATCCCATCTTGTCAAAAATATTGGTATAGTACACTCTTTTTTTTTTCTTCACAATTTTGAATAGATAAGTGTGCTTAATTAACATTTTAATACTTAGATTATGTTTGGATGTAAATATGTCAAAGAGTAGAAAATGTATGGACAATAAAATTACTTATTTTTTATTATCAACTAAGCAAAAAGAAAAAAAAAAAGAAAATTTTGACAAATATATATTCATTTTTCTTCTCATTTTTCCTAATTGACCAAAAAAATTTTTTTTTATAAAAAAAACTAAGGTAAATTACACTAATTTCCCCCAAGGTTTGTAGAAAAACAACCAGTCACATACATTTGACGTAATTACATTGATCTCTCTTGAAATTTTAGTTCACATAATAGTTAAATTATTTTTTATCAACAATTCATCAATTGTATGAATGAAAAAACAATATTATTATTTATGGTCAATTGAAGTGTATATATATATATCTATATTTATTTTAGTGTTACTTACCTTCTGTATTAATTTTAGTGGCTTTAACTACACTAAAAATAAGATCAGCATAGTTATGTTAAAAATATAAAACTAATTGTATTTTCTTCAAACCATAGGGAAGGTACGTGTAATTTATCCAAAAAATTATTACTTGCTTTTAGAAAAAAAAAATTTATCTAGAAATTTAAACAAACACAAACTTTATTTGTATTTGAAATATCTCAAATTGAAAAATATAAAATGAGATAAGAATAAACAAGGTACATGATGGAGGTGATCGTTGGCCAACACATTCGCATTAAAGAAATCTAAAAGTAGAAATCAACACGCCACGAGTCGGTGCGAACATCCAAAGTTGGTAACTTTATTTATTTATTTATTCCTTTAATTTATTATTTACACACCAATCAATTTGATTATATATATTTACTTTCTCAGTAACCAAACACTCATGATCACAAGAGTGGAACACTTCCTGGCCGCCCTAATGGCCGTACACGTGTTGCCCAATGGGACAAATTGTGTGGGCCACGAACTGATGAGCCTGATGACGTGGATGGACCACAAGAGCCAATCAGAGTCGTTTGTCAAGCTTTGGACGGCTAAGAAGATAACAAATATGCACCATCTAAATTATTAAACTTTTTTGACTTTAAATATACTAAAAAAATAATTTAAAATTGTAAAAATTATGGGCTTTGACTCATTTAGGCCCACTTATGTAAGCCCAGATGCTAAAAACCATGGGCCAATTTTGGACTTTAGATTTGTGCTGTCGTCCTCGGTGAATTGAATGAGTCGGGTCGTTTTAGTCGACCGATTATGTGCAGGTCGGCCCAATTGAATGGGTTGGATATGGGCTAAAATGTATTGGAACAAGAGTGAGGAGGTTAGGTAATTAGGTTTGTACTAATTATTAGTTGGTTCAGAGTAATTAGTTGGTTGAGATTAAAGGTGGTTTTGGGAACTAATTATTTTAGTTAACTTTTTGGTGTTTTAGAAGTGTAGAAAAATAAAGAGAAGAGTTGACTATTTGATAGTGATTTTTTTTTGACTATTTTAGTAGGGCTTTGCAAGGAATCCGTGAATTTTGTAATCCGATCCAGTCCAGTTCAATCCGATAGGTTTGGATTGGTTTTTGAATCCGTGATTCAGTTCCGGATTAAAGAATTAAAAATCCGTAGTCCACGGATTGGTTCCGGATTGAACCTCACGGTTTCGGATTAGAACCGATCCGGACTGTATACAAATAATCTATATTTTTATTATACATCCTCCCCCATAGTATCTTCTCTTAAACCTAAACTCAAATCTAAACCTGTATAAGGAAAAAGTTAGGGATCATGAAAATTTTGTCATGAAAATGATCATGAAAAAATTATGATCTTTGGATTACCTTGATTAGTGTGTGGTGCTTTATTCTAAGTGTAATCCAAGGGTCACAAAGCTTTCATGATTATTTTCATGAAAGATTTTTCATGATACCTAGCATTGCTGCCTGTATAATATCTTCTTTTATTACTTTTGTTTGTTAGTTTTTAGTTTTAATTTGTAATGGTCTAAATACTTATGGTGAAACTAGTTTTCTTATAGTTATTTAAATTCTAGAACAGTAAGTCGCTATTATAGAATAACATGTTGCTATTGTGGAACTAATTTAGTGTTATGTTTATGTTTTTATGAAATTAAAGTGTTATATGTATATTTTTTTGTTATTTAATTATATGAATCCGTGGTCCTAAACCGATCCAATCCGTGTTTAAATGGATTGGTTCGGATTGGTTCCATGATTTAAACAGATTGGATTGGTTCCAATTTTTCAGGAACCGTTGATAACGGATTGGTCCTAGTTTTACCTCAATCCAGTCCAATTCGGACCATGCTCACCCCTATATTTTAGTATGTTCCCAAACATATCCTAAATTTATGAATTTATAGAAAAGTTCTTAATATATAAAAGATAATTTTGATATTTTTGTAAAATGAGGGTATTATGGTATTTTCACCTCAAATTTCATGAGATTGCTAATACCCCTTGGATGGGGATTCGTATTCCCGTGGGACTATTAGACTCATAACATTATTAAAAAATAAACATGATTTATGTAAGACTCACTGAATTATTAGTCCAATCACATCGATGTGATTGTAGCCATGTTTACTTTAATTCGTAAGTAATCTATATAACAAGGAGGCTCAGATTTTTACCCTGATGGAACTTTTGTCCCTTTGTCAATGCATAGACCGTTAGATTGAATCCAATCCAGTGACTCACAATATCTAATCACCTTACAGTTTCTCTCTCTCACACACACACACAATCCTCTCAAATTTTCAACACTCTCTTTCAAATTTTGAACACAGACGTGTCTCTCTCTCTCTCTCTCTACATTACTCTCTTCATCTTCTCTGTTTCTCTATTCCTCTGAACCGCCCCAAACCCATCTCAATCCCTCTCACTACGTTACTCTCTTCATCTTCTCTCTTCATCCATTCCTTTGAACCGCCCCAACAAACCCATCTCAATCTCTCTGGCTCCGACACAGAGGCAAAGAATTTCTCTCCATCATCCGAAGACCACAGTCAGATCTGCGAACCCTCCTCCAAATCCACAGAGGTAAAGAATTTTTCTTTGTTGTTTTCTCTCATATTAATCAACAAATCTCATATTAATCTAGATAGCTTTTTGGGATTAATCTAGACAGTTTTTTGTTTCAAAATGGGACAATTTTTTGGAGATTAATCTAGACATTTTTTTGTTTTGGTTGGGAAGGTTTGTTTTGGTTGCCTATTTTGCCTTTTTTTTTTTTTTTTTTTTTTGGGGGTCTGTTTTACCATATTAATCTAGACAGCTCTGTTTTTTTATTTCTGTTTTAATTTGGGTTGCCTCAAATTTTTTTCTACATTTTAGGTTTGAACTAATATTTATAGGTTCATACACTTAATGTTGGGCTGGGTAAGGCTATACTATTTCATATTTTTTAGCTGGAATAGTTATCAAATCAAGAATTGCATTGTAAATCAAAATTCGAATTTTGCAAATCATGGATTGAATCAAAGACGATGTTAAACAATCATATATATGAATAAATAAAATAAATTGATTTGACACATGTTTCTTATAAGACATAATTACAACTTCTAATTAGAAAGACATTGCCTTCATAGCAAGAGATGTGGGTCTAAATCCTGCTAAACATAAAGTTATTTAAATACATAATATATTCTCTTGACATTAAATAGAGTAGAAACACTAAATAGAGTAGAATATGAATAAAGAGTAAGTGGGTACCCTTTATTTTAAAACCTAAAACAATTTGCAGTGTGTGTATGCTTAGCTCAAAACCTCTGAAGATGTATTTTGACATTTTCGAAAGAAAAAAAATGTTAAAAACCTGTTGGTTCTGAGAGGATGTGATTGGATCCTATTAAACCCTCGCATTGCCAAAATGATATTGAAACATGCATAAGTATTGGTTATTCTCGAAGTAAAGACATTTAGAAGTTGTATTATGACATTGTCACCAAGAAAAAAAGTAAACCTTATCGAAATCTATCCAAACCGATAGTTTCAAGAATAAGATGAATTGTAAACTATGAATCAAATTGTGACTCCTGCGAATCAATTATCTCTCAAAATAGATTCATCCAAATATTTATGCATGATCGTGAATGGTAAGATTCTAATAACAGATATTGGAACTAACATGTGTTGAAACCCTCAAACTATTTGAGCAAATGTGATACCTTAAAAGGTAAGCCAAGCAGTACCTCTATGTTAAGTTCAAGAAGCTAGAAGTGCGAAGATGATCTCTACATGCAGCAAAAGAAATGGTACCCAAGAACACTATGAAATGGCCAAATAAACCCCAAAGAAAAAGTAATTATGTGGCCTTCCATTTTTTAAAAAAAAAAAATTTCTTTGGGGTTATTTTTATTTTATATCTTAGATAATAAGATAGATGGTAGTTAATAGAATTAGATTATCATAGTACGTCGAAACTATTCTATTGATTCAAATCTGAGATATCTCCTCATTGACATGTAAGTGCTCTCTACCAATTAAATTACAGTCTGAATTTACCCCTTTTTTTTTATACAAAAATTATAATAATGTTCAATGTTCCCCCCCTTCTCAAATAGTGTTCAATTGTCTAAAATAAGAGCAGTTCTGCAGACCATGAAAGTTTGGCCACAATTTTTGTTGTCAAAGGATGATGGACAGTCAATAATTTACTTCATGCCTCTTGGAGATATAATTATGCATTCAATCTTTGGTTTACTTCATGCCTCTGGGTGTGCTTTTTTTCTTTCATCTGGATTCAAATGGTTTATAATATGAAAGAGTAAGTCTTGAAGATTTATTTGATCTTATAGCTTTCGGGTGTTTTTCAGCTAATTGTAACATGAATTGTCTGTCGTGTAGTTTTATTTGACAAAGTTCATGTTTGGTGGTTATTTGGTTCTGTTTACTGAAAAACTCCAACTTTTTGTTGCTTTATGGAGGTTCAAATAATGTGATGAAATATTTTTGTTGTTCTGTTATAGTCTCTGCGCTAACCATAATTATGTTTCTGGAAAGGCCCTTCACCCCCCCCCTTTCTTTATATGCATTTAACTTTGAGAGAAGTTAGGTTTGAAGTTAAACATATCCCGAAGAAGAACATATGCTAGGCTTACCATTCGTCTTAATTATGATGTAGTAATAATGTTGACATGATTTTCATTGGCACTGTTGTGTGCATGTTTCTTATAGATTTGCATTTAAGACCATTAGGTGAGTATCATCTCATGATGTGTTGATATTTAAGATGGTAGACAGACAATAATATTGAAAAATGCACTGAATTAGACTACAACTGAACTAACTTCTGCATGGAAAAAAATTTCTGTCTATATAAAAAATCAAAGGTCACTTCTCCCTACATTTATATTGCTCAAATACCGTGACGTGTGTTGAGATGAATTGCCACATGAAGAAGTTTGTTGGCCTACGATCTCTCCAGTAATTCCTACCCTATATTTCTGTTTGTGTTGTGACTGTGTGTAGTTGTTTCTTCCAGATATTCTGTTATCACCGTGTTTTCATTACTAGCGGCTTGACCAGAGTTGGCATCCTTTCAAAATTGAACCCAAATATCATTTTCAGAAAACTGTCTCATTTGAATTTGAAAATTGAACCGCCCATTTGTGGTTTGATAGTGCTCTGTATTGATATGCTGGCATATACCATAATTCTGTGGTGGTGGTAGATGATGGGAACTGCTTTTTCGTGGATGGGGCTTTTGCTTCTGCATATGCTGACAGATCTGAAAGAAGTTGGCATCATTTAAAAATTCCATCTTATCATTTCTAGAAGACCACTCATTTATATTTGAAAATTGACTTCCCCACCGATCTCTGGTTTGTTGCCTTGCATTCAATCTAGAGTGAATTTGTTTTTTAACATCAAAATAATTGTCAAAAATAAAAATTTGACCTAATTCTGTTGTATGTGTATTTTTTATTTTTATTTATTTATTTATTTTTGTTCTAATTTTGTTTCCACATTATGTCATTTAGTTTTAACTACTCATGAATTGCAATATGCGACATGGAAATTGCTCTCATTGTTGTTATTATTATTGTTTTATTTCGTTTCAGGTGTCGTCTTTCAATCGCAATCTGAATTCTGCAAAGTTTCAATCGAGCATTTTTGGTATTGTTGTTCCTGGTAAGCCATCTTCCTTACAGTTGAGTAATCCACTGTTTCCTCTTTGTGCAGTTGATATTGATGTTATTTAGACTCTTCCCATTGTTATTTTGATGTCCTAAAATGCTTAACAAAGCCAAGATAGTTAGGTTTGTGTGAATGCATTTAACAGAGGGACAACGTTAAAACTTCTTAATATATTGAACGTTAAAACTTCTTAATATATTGAAAGTCAAGTTACTTATGTGTTTATGGGATATTTATGTGTTTCTTTGAATTGAATTAAGTGAATTGAATAGTATAGCATATTGCTCCGTGCACCAGTTCATTTTTACACTGCCATAGCCCCATGAATAGAGCTTCAAGCCCATGACTCTTGCTTTGAAAGGCTGGGTCTCTACCAATTGTTATTATACCCAGTGTGTTAGTGTTCCCCTTCAATTATTATGCATTTGTTTACACCATTAACATTTATTGTATACAGTTTTTATTTATTTATTTATTATTATTATTATTATTATTATTTTATGGTTAATTGATGGAATGCTTTCAATATATTTCAGGGAGGAATTTAAGGATGAGGAGATGGTTGATGTGAAGTCATTACACATCCGAAACTTTCTCTGAAGTTGAGTTTGTTGGTTAGTGCTTTGCTTTGCATTTAACAATTGTTAGGATACTCATATCCAGCAATTGTTTCTCTATCTTCTTTGATTGAAATTCATTGATTACCTAGGGACCTGTCTTAAAAAGAGATGTAATCCTAGATTTAATAGTAAACCACTTGATTATCTTTTCGTCTATTGTTATTGGTCGGTTTCCAAACAAAAGAAATTTAAAAACACCCTTTTCTCTATCTTCTATTGTTACTGTAAGAATGTGATGGATTGCAGCCCTCTAAATCTCCATTCTCAATTTTTCACAAAATCTTAAAAAAGGGTAAATTATAAATGTCCCTGATGTTTGTAAAATATTCTCACTCTCTCTATGGGAGCTTGCATTTTAAGATTAGTATCCAGAGTTTAGTAATGAGGTGTGGTGTTGCATTTGAGTCAAACTTGGTTCTAAATCATGACACAATGCAATTATACAATTGGATTTGTTGATTGGGATTTTATTTATTTATTTATTTTATTTTTTGTCAGTCAAACTTGGTTCTTATGTAGTTATAATTTGATTAGCAGCAGTAGCACTAACTGGTGTGCATTTAAGTTTTAGTTTCTTTTAAATTGCAGAGCATTGGCTGGTGTGCATTATTTGATATTTTAATTTTTTTCTATATTTGATTTGTTTGGAATTGTAGAGTACAACCTATTAAATATATTTTTATAACTGCATTTTAATCTTAATATTATTTACACCGTGCCTTTAGGCACGGGCATACGCTATAAGAGAGGTAGTAGTCATACTCATACACGAGGAAATACAGTTGTTTCAGTCTTATTCAAATATGAATTTAAGAAAATATTAAGACCTTTGTATGGCCGATCTATTATGAGTCTGGTTTTATAATTTGAATATTTTATTATATAAAAAAATTTGGCGACCATTTTTTATAAGAAAAATTAGATTGATTTTATAATCATGACTTAGTATTCGTTGTAATGAAAATCCCTATTCATGCTTTACTTTTCACGGAAGTAGCCTCTCCTAATCTTTCATCTCTGGTCATATTAGATCGCTATGACATTACCATTCTGCCGCATAAGATATCCATTCATTCTTTCATGAATTGTGGTGTAGCATGTCCATAGATGATAAAAGCAGAATGTTAACGATAGCAAAACTCATAATTTGTCAATTGGCCTTATCCTCCTCGCCATCTTCTATCAATATCATGGTCTCTGTAGTGTTCCTCTGCCTCGCGTCCTCTCCCCAACACCAACACACCTCTACCACCGCGGCCGCCGCAACAACAACAACAACCACCCACATTATCAACCTCTCTAGAATAGATGTGTGTGTTATATTTTCTGTAGTCAATTTCTTAGTCTTTACCATTTCTATATCCAAAAACTAATCTCTTTTTTTGTTTGTCTAAAAAATAAAAAATTAAATGATAAGCTTATATGAGATTCTACTACTCTCTCTCTTACCCAATTCGAAAATAACCTCTCCAAAACAGAATGATTATGTAGTTTTATCTGTTTGGTATGTTTCTATTTGGTATTTTTCCACTTTTTTTTTTGGCCTAGGTGTGATATATCTTAAGGCACGGGTTATATTCTAATTCTAACGATAGCCAAATTTTTGTTTGGCCCAAGAGTGATATATCTTCAAGTTTGTTGGTGGAATTGAGGTATTGATCATCATTTCTGTTGGTGGAATTGATCTTGCAATTTATGTGTTAAGCTTTATTAATTTGAATACATTTCTCTCTAATTTTGATTTATATTTTAATCTCATCATTAATTGTACCGTGCCTTCAGGCACGGGCATACGCTAGTATCACTTACGAATTAAAGCAAACATGGCTACAATCACATCACCATTGAATTAAGACAAGCATGGCTATAAACTCGTTCAAGTATGGGTTGTTTCCTTTAATTCTTTACTTGATCTTGATATCTAGTTGTAAATTAAGGGTGGTTGCCTAGCGAGTGGAGCCACAATGCACTTCTCATTTGGAGTGTCTTATTCATTGGATTTAGCCCAAGTGCCTGTAAATTATTTTATTCATGCTTGAAGATTCTTTTGTCCAAAAATAGTGCATCTATTCGAAAAGCATATATTAATATATATTGAATGAAAAATGCTTTGTTGGCTCCAGCTTTTAGCTACCAAAAGCACATACAAAGGTAGCATTTCGCGTTGAACACCGTGTTGAACATAACACAACATAAATTTTTTATTTTAAAAGAAAAATTTGGACACAGTTTAGACATTTGAGAACAGATATGCATTACCTAGACACATGTGAGTTCTTACAAGTTTAAATAAAATTATTTGTAAAAGTAATATAAAATTTTATTTAGAAAAAAAATATCATTTTAATGAGCAGTAGAAAAAATAATATGAAATTAAAGCAAAAAGCGATATTTATTTATTTATTCTACTTTTCACTAAATTGATATTTCCCGTAATGTGGAGGGATAAAATTAACCCATGTGAGGTGGGCTCATCCAATGGCTACGTAGAATAAGAATTAAGATAATAAGATAACAACTTGTAATGCAATACATGTATCAAATAAGTTTTGGGTCATACAAGTTGCTTATTTTCATTGGATCAAATTGGTGACTAAAATTCATTAGACAAAATGAGTGACAAGTCAACCTATATAGGGATAATTCTAAGGGAGGTATGTCAAAACCATTCTTTTTACTTATTCATCTTTATTTAGATATATGCTATCTAACTTGATCGTCGAAGTGCCTTCCGATAGGCAACCGCCGGTCAAGAGGCATTAACTGTTTGTTCTTTTGTAGATTCGGAACGGTGTAGCTTAATTATTCGTTAATCTCTCGATTAATATATGTGGAACAATTTTTGCTTCCACATGTACATTAACTCCCCTCTAAATTTTAGAAATTAATATTACATAGTATTTTCTTAGTCTTTAAATATATTCATATACATGACATACAATATAATAAATACTTATCTTACTTTATGACTTATAAATAAATAAAATTATATATTTTTTCATAAAATCCGATAAAATCATTATCTTTTGTAACTTGAACAGAAATGATAGAGAGCTCTAAACATTGAGCTCTAATGCCAGCTCTAATGAGCTGGCAATGAAGAAAAAAAAGAGAGGCCAAACTATCATATCAGTGGGTAGAGTCCACTGATTAGAGCTCCTTAGAGCTCATTATTTAGAGCTTTAAAACATTTTTGGTAACTTGAAAGGTCAATAGACATGACCTTTTATTTTGATCTTGATCTATATACAACACTATTATGATCTTCTTCACATAGTTTTACTAGTACCATCTTCCTTAGAGATTAAATTGCTCAACCGATGTATCAATTGGTCAAAGTCATCTTGACTCTTGAGGAGGCTCAGCCGTACATGGCGGTCTCCGGCAGCAAACCGGCTGCCCTCCCGGCCTATGATATTGGCTGCCCGGAGCACTGCAGTACAGTCCTTATCTTCTTTCCTCTCACACTTCACCCATGCATATGCTGCATATTCCATGATTTCAAAATTTTGTTAGCATTGGAATTTTTTGCATAATTTATCGTTTCATTATGTTGTTAATTTCTTGTTTTCTGTTTACGAAATACAAGAAATGAGTTTTTGGAAAAATGAGAGAGGCTGTGGATATAAAATTTATAAAAGAATAATTTAGCATTTAAAATTATAAATTACAGGAATTTTGACAAGAAAAAGTAAAGGAAAGAGGACGTACACATAATTTGAAAAATACTTAAAACTTTACAGCAACAAATTAAAAATATTTTTTTATTAGAGGTAAAAGTTTAATTTTTAAAAAATTGAGAGTGGCATGTGCCCCTTAGTCTCACATGTCTCCACCTCTGCTACCATCCTACCACCACCATTACATCGTTGTCATTGTCACTACTACTACCACTACCACTAATATTATTAACATTAGTTTCAAATTCAACCACACATTAAGAATATTTTTTTATGAAAATTATTTTCTTTTTCACGTCGAAAACAAACTAAGCATTACCCTTTTTTCTAATATCAATCCTTTTTCTTTTCCTTTTATACTTGCATTCCGGTTAAGCTCATTGCAAACGATATTATTAGATGAAAAGAAAATCAAGTTCTCTCACATTAAAGTGAAAAAAATAAAATGAGAATCATACCTGGAGTAGGTCCCCTGACTTTCTGGGAAAAAATGCAGAATTGTGGAGGAATTTCCTCGATGGAAAAACGTTTCGACATTGAAATGACCTGCCTCAATTTTTCCCAACGATTCCTCATTGTTTTGTATGCAAAATCAAAGATTTCTTTTCCATTCCCTTCTTGTACAACTACTTTGAGAAGCTTGAGAGCTCTTAACTGCGTGTCCCTAGAGACTCCCATTTCAGATACGCTCATGTACATCATCATTCTTTGGTACACACCCTCATCTTTCACCACTGCCCACCTGGAGAGAAGATAATAGCAATTGTTATGGTGAAAATGAAATTGAGAGCAAGACAAATCAAAATAAACACAAAAACATATATAGAATTTACATGGTTCAGCTATTAGCCTACTTTTATGGACGAAGAATGACGACGAAGGTTTACTATGAATGTAGACAGTGGCGGATCCAAGAGTTTTGCTAAGGGTGGCTAATGTAAAATTATTTAGATTTCAGAGGGCTAGATAAAAATTTTAGATTTGAGAGGGGCCAAAATGATAATATCTTGTATAAATACCTAAAATAGTATAGGGGCTAATAGGCATTTTTTCTAAGACCAAGGGTTTGGCCCGTGGTTGAAGTGCTCCCTTACTGGACGTAATATCTGGGATTGAGTTTTATCTTTTGCTAATACAACTTCCCTTCCCCATTCTCTTTCATTTTCGGGGCAAAACATAATAATAGACAATTTTCTAAAGTTTGGAGGGACCGGTCCTCCGCCTATCACCACATATATCCAACATTGAATTTAGAATTTACAATGAATCTGCCCTCTTCCGAAACAACCTCTTAAATACAACGATCCAAAAAATTGTAAATCGGGTCAAAATATAGCCAAATACAAGTGTTGGGTCAGACCTACTGGTCGGGGCTCATGCTAATCGTCAATCGGTAATAAGTACAATTTGAGTTGAATTTGTTAAGTTTTTGTAATTGGTAATCTCATTTCATAAAATTTCTTTCAGTTGTAATTTTATTCATTGTTATGGTTTAGTGAGGATGTGAGTGTTTAGATGTAAATCTAACCTGAATTGTGCCTATGAAGAGAAGTTTGTGATCTTGAGAGCCTTTCATGTTTGCCACTTCATTGACAATGTATGGAGTGCTCGAGCGGTGAATAGGAGCATCTAGTACTTTTGCGAAGTATTTGAACTTCTGATAAGAAAGTTTTACCGCTCGAGCTATGAAAGTTGCGCTTGAGCGATCAACGTATATGTTTTGCACCGTCTTTACTCACACTACTTGAGCGGTGAAATGTGTGCTCGAACGGTCTTTGCGATTTAGTTTACTATAAAATGTGTAGTTTGCTATTTTTAGGATTTGAGCCGTTCAAATTTTCAGTGAGGAAGGAAAAAACAAAGTGTTTTATATTGGAGGGTGCTTTATGAGTGTTTTCTTGATGATTTAAGAGTGATCAATGGATTCATGAATTTCATATCAATATCATTAAGGAGTTTGTTTGTTTTCTTTTATTCACAAAAGAGAAAGTTGTTCTTTGGTAGATTCCGGGGAATTTGAGTATGAAGTTTTGGTGAATTCCAGAGTGACTCATTGTTGTAGATTTGACATCAGCGTTGTGGATTCAACGTTGGGTAAGACAATTTCAAGGTGAAGATGGTAGTGGAAGATGCACATCGGGATCAGTTTAATTCGGGTGTGGATTCGCTAAGTAATTGAGGGCACATTTGTGTAATTCCTTTTTTTTTTTTTTTGTCTTCTTAATAGATTATTTTGTGACTTTAGCTCGTGATTTTTTTTATTTTTTATCACAATTGGGGACACTCCAGTTGTGATTTTTTTCACGTTTAATCGTTATATCGATTTGTCTTTAATTATTTGATTGAGATTATTATTTATTATTTAAAAATTAAAATATAATTATAAATCAATATCTTGAGAATTTGTAGATTTTTCAGAATTCAAGACACACATCATTACTAATGAGTCAAAGAAAAGTCAACTTTGTCAAAAGAAAGGTGCACAAGAGGGGTAGTGATTGTTGTTATTACCCGAATCGACTGCCAGCATGGCCAGTGAGCTTAGAAATTGTGAAAATCATGAGATCTCCATCCGCGGGAGCTGGAATTGGTGTAAAATGGGGCCAGTAATAGGCATGATCGTAAATTGCCTTAACGGTTGAGCCTTGGAGAGTAGGTTTTTTCAAGAGACCATCAGGGTTGTTTGGAGAAGTCACAAACTCAATTACGTTAATGGAGCTATCTGATGAAGTAGTGTTCATCCACGAGGATGCATCTCCTTCAAACTCAAAATTCACTGAGTTGAAGTAGTCTGTTTGAGTTTCATAAAGCTATGACAAAAACAAAAAAAACATAACAAAATTTGAATTGATTAGAATTATACCCATGTAGCAGTTTATAAATTTACCCTCCTCTGTTTTGGCAGAAAATATTTTTTGTAAATGTTTTTATTATGATCTTGAAAATAATATACTGTGGTAAGGTTTAGAGTTACTGGTGGTGGCAGGGTTTAGGGTTAATGATGGTGGTGCGGATGGTAATGGTAGTGTGATTTAGGGTTACAAATGGTGGCGGTTGGTGGTGGGTGGAAGTGGTGGGGTGATAATGAGGTGGAGGTGGTAATGATGATGGCAGTGAGGTAGAGGGGTTGGGGGTGATGGGTGGAAGTGGTGGGGGATGCGATAGTGGTGGCATTGAGGTGGTGGTGGATGTGATAATGAGGTGCCGGTGACAAAAGTGATGATAGAGGTGGTGATTATGGAAGTAGCTTAGTTGCATTGGTAATACTTCAGTTCGGAAAAAAAAATTTCAATCTTTCAAAAGTTTCAATACATTTTCTATCAAAATTAGAAAAAAATTTCCATCTTTTAAAAGTTCAAAACATTTTCCATCAAAATTAGCTTGTTTTTTGTTGATCATGAAAACTTTTTTCATGGATTTTCATTTTTCGTCATTTCAAGCGTTAAAAAAAAAGAATTTTTTGTTATATGTTTTTCCATCAAAACAAATGAGCGTTTATAAAAACCTAAACCAGGTATGGGCACATACAGGGTAATAAGGGATTGAAGCTACTACTCTTGTTGGGGACGATGAATTCTCTGGAGAAAGGGCATAAACTGCAGCACTGAGGAGTTGGGTTGAGCCACCACCGAATAGAATGTACCTTCCATCTGTAATAGCATTCTTGGCAATGGAGTGTACTTTTCGAATGTGATTCTCAAGGTTGCGTGAGATGAAAGAGTGATCATTGAATGTGTAGCTCATTCGATGCCACCCTACAACTACCAGGGCACTGCTAGCTGCATGTTCCATCCAGAAGGGCTCCAAGAGTAGAGGATCCCCACTGCACTCAATACATTAAGATATGTTAATCGAAAAAACAAATAAAAAATTTCGACATAAAAAACAACAAAAAATTAGGGTGAACATGTGATAACCAAAATATTTGGTTATTCGAATTTATCATAAAATTATGCGTAAAATTGTCATATTATGCATGGAATGAAAACTCTTAACAAAATGTAAACATTATTTTACCCTAAAAAGTAAAATTAATATATTAAGAAATATATATATATATTTTACTTTTTTTTCCAGTGTTCTCATGGCTCAAAGATATTCATATATTCACATCCAACACCTATACCCGAGTCCATGTAATAGGAATTAGGCATATATAACATCCCCCTTGGGGAAATAGTTTGGGTTGTTGCAATATTTGATTCTAGAGAATTGCTCAAGAGGATAGCTCAATCAAGTGTGATAGTGTAGGTCTTTGTTTGTGAGGAAATCTTGGTACACTACAATTGCAGTTGTTTGAGGAAATGCAAGCTTCAATTGAGCAATCATCAAAGCAGCAAGACATTGGAGGTATTCAAACACCTAAAGTATGGAACACATCAAATAGAGTGTTAATTGATCTTGAGCAGTGACCAAATTTGGCCATTATGTCCCTGTTGGTGTCAAATGAAATGGTGATGTCAAGTAAACTTGGCTCCCTTAGTGAGGATAATCAAAGGAGAGATGTAATGGGCACCAAGCAAAGAAAGGGTGATGAAAATGTGGGAGCTTGTAGAAATGGTGATTTAGTGGAACTAGATATGGAAAACATACAATCTAACAAGGGTGATTGTCTTGATGACGATACACTAGCTATGTCAGGTTAGTCTCCACAATCTTGGAGTTCTTTAATTAAAGAAAAGATTAATAAGGTGTCAAAATTGAAGTGCAAAATAGGTGCCTATCATATTGAAAACCTAGTAGATGGCATGTATAACATCCCTGTTGAGATCTCTAAAAAAGGTTATTTCCATCGGGAAATGCCTTGATTAAATGAATTCATAAAAAGGTTATTTCCATCGGGAAATGCCTTGATTAAATGAATTCATTGATAAAAGATTCTCTTCTATTATATGAAAACTTAGGCAGAGAAACTTTAGAGAAATTTTCTTGAGGATATTATCTCCATATTGGCTTTTTTTATTTTTAAAGTAAAAACTGAAGAGGCCATGGACAAAATTTTAGAAGATGGCACCCATTACGTTGGTGCTAGATTGATTGTTGTTAAAAAATGGCAATCTGAACTAAAACTAACAAAATGTGAATTTTCAAGTGTGTTGTTATGGGTGAAGTTGTATAATGTTCCTTTGGTGCTTTGGACTAAAGAGGGTTTGGGTTACATTGCTAGCATCATGGGAACTCCTTTTTATTTGGATGTGCCTACTTTCAACAGAAGCAGACTTATGTTTGCGAGAAAATGTATTGAAGTGTCAGCAAATAAAGAGATCCCTGAGTCTTTCAAAATAAATCTTGGTTATGGTGACCTGTATGAGATTAGTTAAGATTCCATGAAAGTTTCAAAGATGTGATGTTTGTAAAACATTTGGTCATACCACTAATTTGTGCTCTCAAAAGCCAAAGACATTGAATCCTCCCTCTTTCAAACAAGAATGGAGAGTTAAGGAGACTAAAATACAAATTCCGACTAATTAGGAAATGGTGAAGAAGAAAAAGGGGAGAGATGGTGTGCAAATTTCAACAACAGAGATGAGAGAGGAACACACTCTTTTGTCCCCTCTATATCTAATGTCTTTGAAGTCCTTGAATCTTGTGAATTGGGAGAGTTAGCGAATAACGAATCAAGTCAAAAGTTGTGCCAATTGAATATCCTAAACAATAGAGGAAGTCAATCTCCAAGTGACCCTAGTAATAGGGAGATTACTACGGAGGAAAACAAAAGAAAACTCAAAAGAGAAGCTTCATAACCTGAAAAGTGCTAGGGAAATTTTGGATCTTCTTTGTTGTGAAAGTTGCTTTATGTCTTTTGCAGGGTTTGTTTTGTTTCTTTTTAGTGGGAGCAGTTTGTTTCAGTTTATCTTTGTGCTCGCTACAATGATGTGTATTGAACTTCATTTTGGTTATAATATTACTTACCAAAAAAAAAAAAACACCAACGAATAGGCAAAATTTTAGCTGAAAGAGAGGAATTTAGATTGAACTAAATGGGTGTTTGACTAGGAAGCATGATGCGGGTATGGATGTAAGTATGGGTACGTTATTGGTATAATCGGGTAAGTTTATAAAAGAATATATTTTTACAATTTATAGTAGCACATGACATATAACTATTAAAAAATCAAATGCCAAAAAATCTTATATATTTTTTAGTATTGTAAAAATCTCCTATATTTTTGAAATTTTTAAAAATAATCACAATATTTTTGTTTCATTATCTTTATATTTTAAAGAAAACTACATTTGTACCCCGAAATATCTACAATTGTACCCAAAACATATCCATCCTGTACCCGAGTCGTACTCAAAATATTTCACGTACTAAATACGTTTTTCACATACCTAGCACTCATACGACAATATTTTTGGAATATCCATACTTCATAAATATTTTAATAACTCAATTCAATACTTAAAATACATACATACAGTGAAATTAATAAAATCTCTTAAAATATCAAAATTCTATCACTTCAAATTTTAAGCATATATTAAAATAGACTAAAATTTTAAATTATTTAATTTTTACTTACTTAAATTATTATTAGTAGGGTGTATTGTAATCATCCCACCAACACCACCATCACTATTGCTTCTATGACCACCACACACCACAATTACCATCACTCCATTACAACCATCACCACCACCACTCTCCACCTCCACCGCCACTATCCCATTCTACCACCACCACCAAATAAGGCCAAGTTTTAAAACACTACTTTATTTTCACTTATAAAATCAATACCAAAATTTCACTGTCTTGATTGTATACTATGTGAATCAATACCAGAACTCTGTCCAATGAATCACCACTGGGCCAAGCTGTGTGTGTGTTAGAGAGAGAGAGAGAGAGAGCGAGAGAGGAGTAACCAACCTGTCAGCATCAGCAACACAAGCAGGGGAGAATTCAGAGCAATCAGGGCCTCCAAAGCAAGTGTTGCACTCACAAATAGGCTTTCCATCAACAGAGAAACCATCCAAATAAGCTCTGCCATGCCCAGAGCATGACACTGCTGCCACTGCCTCTGCCTCTTCTGCTGCTTTTTGGGTCCAACTCAGCTGCTTCCCCTTCCCACCCACACCACCACCCACATAATACAGATTTATGAAACAGTAGAGATTAAGAATCACAGAAAACACAAAAAACACTCCATAAATGGAGCTTTGGATCTTAGCCATGTTTATGATTCCAAGGAAAATGGGGAGCTATGGAGGTAGTTTGGTCCCCCCATGTATAAGTGGACAAAATAAATGAAATAAAATAAGACAAAAAATGGGGCCAATGGTATTTGTATGCCACACATACAAGTTATAACCATGTTTGGATTCCTCATCTATGAGGTCATCATGAACAAGATTCACAAAAGATTCTTTACAATAATTCTTAGTTTCATAATTGGTTAGATACTTGTCAATTGATTGTATTTTGGGATTTAAACTACTATCAAGTTACTATTGTAATATTATTCAAACAAAAATTATTAGAGAGAATTCTAATTTAAAAACAGTTACCATGAACTATACATACATTGGTATGTGATACCATACTAAAAAAGATTGTGACTTTTTATTTTTATTTTTAAAATTTTGTCTATAATGACATGGCAAGTTACGTATTAATTTGTTACAAATTTAATTATGTAAAGTCTAACTTACTTATCATGTCAATAAAAATGAATTTAAGGATTTAAATTATGAGTTCAAATCTCTTATATGTAGAGCTGTAAATGAACCGAGTTGCTCGTGAATTCGACTTTGCTCAGCTTGACTAGACCAAAAGAAATGAGGATCTTCGACTAGACAGCAAGAGGTGAAAACACTTCTTTGCTACTAGAACTATAATATGTTATAATTTAACCTTGGCATTATCATTTTAGCATTAAATAAGGGAGATGCCTTCATATCAAAATGTCATGATTTGACAATCATTTTTTAATCATACAAAATTTATTTTATTTTTTTTATATTTTCTCTTAAAATAACAAATGAAATAAAAAAGAGCTCGTGACACTTAGAAGGGACATTCACACTTTAATTCGCAAGTAATTTCATGAAGGGAAAGGGCAATTGTCCGTATACTTTGCAGAAATGTCAGAAATATATTCTAGTGTTGCAAAGGTGATAATGCCTTACACTCCACAATCTCCTAAAGCCACTCATTAAGTGAACCCTAAAACGGGATCAGAGTAACTTGTAGGCGTCATCTCTGATTAGGTGTAACCCTAATTAATGAAAGATATAGAGTTTTGTGCCAAGTTTTAATAATTACAAAATTTGATATCAAATTTAGAACGAAGTTTGACAATACTATAATTTGGTTAGTTTGATAGACTATTAGAAATAAATTTCAATAAATTTAAGGATACAAAATCAAAAACATAACTAATTACAAAAGATACGTCGGGTCATTCATATCATATCGTGAAAGTTGTCATAAAAAAAATAATTTTACTCAAATTATTCCACCAGTAATTTTCGTATTTGATTCTATGTCTTTAGACTTATTAAGAAATTTTAAATATTTACAAAATTCCTATAAAAATAAGTGACATGGAAAATGTTCAAAAAATTAAGTTTTATAAAGGAATACCCTTTGGAAAACTACTTAACCAAAACCATTTTGTAGAGAGAAATTTTCAAAATCTTTGATTAGTTTGACGGGATCCTTGTAATGTTGTCACTGATTACCTCAACATTTTTGTATGTCATTGTTCTTTGCCGTGAAGATTCAGCATACCGTATAATTCACTGATTATTTATTTTATTTCATTTATCTTTTTAATTCTTTGTTGTGTGATGAGAATTTCAGAACTTAGTTGTGAAGACCATCATAGACTCTATTTGATGATCTGAGTCATTTATTTTGTTCAATTACATGTGTAAATTATCTATGAAAAAAAATCAAATTGATCAAATAATCATAGGTCATGATTTTATTAAATTTTTTTGCAAAAAAATAAATGATCTATTTTAAAATTATTTTTTTCATTCATTTTTTACAGACAAATACTGGCAAAACATGTAGATAAATTTATCAAATCAATTTATATTTTTTCATAAATAATTTACATATATAATCGAACAAAATAAATAATTAAATTATCAAAATAAGACCCGTAATAATCCCACTAGCACCTCCAATTCACTTTGTGAACGGAGACAACCCAGACCCTATTTTGGAAGGGATTGACAGCGATTTGCTGGTGGTTGGTCCATCTTCAGACAGAAAACTATAATAGAAATTAGAAGAATCAAATTCAAGCAAGTATTTGGACATTTAGTACCAATCAGATTTTGACACATCATCCTGTGGACTTCAAACTCACCTAAACGTAAGTATTTTGATAATTACAACGTTGGAAATAATCTCTCTCTCTCAACCAATAAAAGTTCTTTGAATATTCCATCAAAGCCGAACATGGAATCTATTTTATTTGTCAAACTCACCTACGACTTTTAGAATAGAGAAGAATTTAACAGGGAAAATATAGTATGAATGAGAAATATGAAAAACAATAATGTTATGAGCATTGATAGAGATCCCCTCCAATTATCATCTCCATAACCCCACACACACGTGGCGGGTGGTGATTGGAGAAGAAAGAAAAAAAAAAAAAATAAAAAAGAAAAACTGACCAGTGGAAGGGAAAGGGGGTCAAAGGGAAAGGGGGTCTCAAATATTTTTGTAATGTTATATGTATTAATTAATGTACTAATTAGTGTATTAATAAATAATATAACATAATTTTAGAACTTTTAAATATTTATAATTTGTATAATAAATAAAGTCAATAAGAATGACATAATACTAATTGGTACACTAATTAGTGTCGTATGAAAAATGTTTAAATAGTAATAAAATGCAAGTGTGATCATATATTTATCCGGTGTAAGTAAAAATTATGTAAAAATAATATGATGTTTGGTTTTAATTTTCAGAATTCACTTTTCAAAAAATTTTAATTTTTTGTTTTTCATATTTTTTTGTTTTCACTGGATGTTTTTAATATTTTAAGTAATTTTTTAAAATTTTTAGACACACCTAACATAAACACACTTAAAAAGTATAATATTTGTGAAAAAAATCTTTAAAAACTTCATTAAACACCAAAAATACAAAAAAAAAAAAAAAAAAAAAACGAAAATTCAGTACATTTTTCGTATTTTTGTGTATTATTAAGTTTTTAAAATAATTTTTTCACAAATATTTTACTATTTAGATACATCTAAAAAAGTAAAAAAAATTGCTTAAAATTTTACAAATATTCACTAAAAATAAAAAAACATGAAAACTAAAAAACTCAATTTCTAAAAAATTGAATTCAGAAAAACTGAAACCAAACATAATCAGCTTGCTTGTTTTCATTTTTCAGAAAACACTTTTCAGAAAATTCTACATTCTTATTTTCCGTGTTTTTTTGTTTTTATTGAATTTTTTTAATATTTTAAGCAATTTTTTTACTTTTTAGACACACATAATATAAATACACCTAAAAAGTAAAAAAATTGTAAAAAAAATCTTTTAAAAATTCACTAAATACCAAAAATATAAAAAAAAATACAAGAATTCAATATATTTTTTGTATTTTTATGTATTTATTAATTTTTTAAAATATTTTTTCACAAATTTTTTACTTTTTAGATACATCTAACTAAGGTGCATCTAAAAAAGTAAAAAAAATGTTTAAGATTTAAAAAATATTCACTAAAAACAAAAGAATACGAAAATAAAAAAACTCAATTTTCAAAAAATTTAATCCAAAAAATTCAAACCAAACACACTGAATGATATTTTTTCAATGTATCTGGTCTAAATGAGAATGTTGTGAAAATGAAACTATTTTTACATGTGCCTGGTGCAAATTTAAATTGTGTAAAAATAACATAATTCTTATTTGCACTTACTTGTAATTTATTGATTTACTAGTGTATGTCTGTGCCTAAAGGTACGGTGTAAATAATGTTAGGATTAGAAAATAATTGTAATCCCAACACTATTTAAATTTATTTTTTAATTTGATAAAATCACAAATTTATTATAAAATTTGCGAGTTCTCACAAAACTCCTCACAAAAACTCGGTTTTGCTAATATAATATATAGCTAGACAGATAGATGTGCTTGGCATATAAGGTCTAAATTTATGAAATCTATCAGGTATTCAACATATTTAATAATAATAATTAATTGTTAAAATTCATTTAATTTATGAATTATAAAATTCATTAATTTAATCTCTACTACACAGTAAAATTTGACTCATAATTCTGGGATCGTAAATTTTTTCATATAATATGAATAAAAATAAGTGAACAAAAAGGAGAAAATAAAAAAAATAAACAAATAGAGAGAAAAATAAAAATGGAAGAAAATAAAAAAAATAAAAAGAAAAGAGAGAAGAAGGTTAGATCATGGGTGAGAAAAGGAAAAAGTAGAGAGAGAAGCTGGAAAATAGAAAATGTACATGTAAGATATTTTTTAAAAAATATATCTCAGCCGTTGTTTTATAATTTGAATAGATCTAAGCCGTCCAAATGTCCTAATAAGACAAATTCAAAATAATGACTTTGGTGGTTTTTTATAATTTATTTTGCCTTTTTTTTTTGTAATGACATGGTATGGCCCAAGTTATTGATTTTTTGTGCACCACCACACAATCAAAATCAAAATGATTGAATGGTAGTTGTCCCTATAATTTATGGAAAATTATAAGCTCCAAAGTTTGGTTGGACTCTCAAAACGGGAATTGCATGTTTTATATTGTTTTTGTTCCCATTTTACTGTTCTGGAAACATGAAAGAATGGAAATAAAAAAAAATGTTCATGAATTATCTTTTTCTCAAAATAAGAAAGCCTTAACCAACACCACAAAGTCCAAAGACCACTTGGGTTCATATCTAAGCACCACAAAGCCTCATAATCAAAAATATCATAAACCTAATCAATAATGACATTATATTTGGTTGAATCAATCTCGCCACTGATAATAAACCATCACAAAGCCTTACAATAATAAGCTACATTTAAACAATAAAAAAATAAAAATAAAATAAAGCTCCTTTATTAATTGAACTAAATTGATATAAATTAAAATTTTGAAAAGCAAAATTAACACAATCAAGATTACATATCAATTTGACATAAATAACAAAGTAGGTAGACAACTGGTGTAATTTATTCAGAAATTTACAAATTTGGGAACAAAGAAAGGGGCATAAGCCTATAATAGCCACTTCAGAAGAGAAATCAATCTGCATTCAGAGATCACACCATTTTGAACATTTAAAAACAATGTTATATGAACCCAAAAATAACAAGAAGTCAACAAGAAGTTTTGGGTGTCAGAATAACATGTAATGAAGGCACTTTAAAAAACAAAAACTGTTATACAGCTTATTGGTCTAGTGGTGTTACAAAATTAAAGATGATGATGATCCACGAAAAACAAAGGGGATGAATTTGAGTAACGAAACATAGATCTAAACTACAAAGTCATGAATACTCAATTCATCGATCTCACGAAGAAAATAATCAAGAACAGCTCACTTCTTTTTTTTCTTTTTTGTCTGTTACGAAGGCATAAAACTAGAAAACACAGAAGAACAGACAGAAGGCTCCTATGAACTTACTGATATGGATCTTAAGAAAGGAGGAATTGAATCTACCGACAATTGCTGAATCTATTGTTAATCCAACTTGAAGGAGTTCGGGTTCTCAGCCACAGGACGCCTTTGGGCGAGTATCTGCTTTGTCCTTTCAAGGACACCAAAGAAAATTGAACCCCCAATACCTATCCACAGCACTCTTGGCCCAATTCCCTGCAGCACAACATCCAAAAGTAACATTTTAGTATGCTATTATGCAAATTGTCCTTAATAGCTTTTTAAATAATTCATTACCCATTTGTGTCTGATAATGCCCATATTGGGCAGCACTTTCAATTTGTCAGAAGTTAATAAGATGGGTCTTCTACTTCTGTGGATATGGTAAAAGTAATGTTATCGATAACATATGGGTAGACACCAAATTGAACATCACAATTCAGTTTGCTTTCGACCCAAAATGATTTGAAGGAGCTATATTTTTATGGAAAAAGAAAAGAGCACACAGTATGATTTCGTGTCAAAACCTTTTAAAGCTTAAATGTTTGATATGTAATCCACACTGGATCAGACTACAGTAAAAAACACAAAGAAGAACATGGAAACAGTGAGATTATGTGAACAGCTGACATGAAAATTTACATGGGGATATCCCCATCTCAAATAACCATAATTGTCCAAAAGTTTGAACAACATTGCCATGTGAAGAAAAGCAAAAGAAATTTCTCACCCATCTACTGAAGCATAAGATAAAATGAAGTCACGGTGTCACCCATCTATGGAAGCATAACAAGAGAAAAAATATGAAATAATAGTATGGCTACTCCATTTTGATTTTGTAGTTACTTCGCAGAGTAACAAGGGGCCACTGGTTCGGTGGTGAAAACATGGCCTACAAAGCTTGAGGTTGTGGGTTCAAACCCGAGGGCAACCACTTTGTGCAAAATTATGCCAAAAGTTAGGTTTGTACCAATTTACACCCTCTAGACCCCCCCATCTAATGGGGAGTAAACTAGGTGTAGTTTTTTAGTTATTTGGCAGAGTGTAGCATGGAAAGGTCTTACCTTTAAAAGAGCAGGAGGTCCCTCTTCTCTTACAATAGTCTTGACACAATCAAAGATACCTTTGTACTGGTTTCCTGATCCCTGCAAAGTTTAAAATGAATCAAAGGTAAGGAACACAAAATGACCTCCATCCATGAAGAAGAAGATGATAGAACAAAAGCAACGCAACAAATGCATGAAATTTACCTGAACCATTAACCTAGTTTTTATCACATCAAGAGGAGTTGTTATAGCTCCAGTTATTGCACCTGTAAATTGGGGGGACTGATTTTAAGAGATCCTCAGAGTAATTAAACATTTTGCTCTTTTTTTTTTAAACAGAAAATATGAGTTAACTACATATGCTGGAAACATACAAAATTTTTAAAAAGTAATTCATCTATATTGATGGGGGGAAAAAAAAGAATAACTAGGAATATGGGTCAATCCTGTTGGATAGGCAGCGTTATTTTGATTTTTTGAAGGTCGGGGAACTGTCCCAACCACTTGACTTTTGGATGCATAATAACAATGGAGAGGTCCTCCCTTTCTGAGTATTTCAGCATTGTTTCATCATATGCATCACTAGTACGAGTTTCCTTAACCATTCCAGTTTAAAGGTAGCAATAACAATGACAAATAGTAACACTTGTCACTAAATTCTGAACTAATATACATGTCCAAAATCTACGGCAGAGGCAAAAATTAAAATTGAGAAACCCTAGACAGTCCCCAAATTCGAAATTTGTTTGGCATGTGCACTTACCAGCAAAAGCACCAATTATAGCAGTCTCAGGGTCATTTGGATCCCTTCTTGCCTGAGGGAAGAAAGAGAAGGCACAATGATATCTCCTTAGCTTCACATAAACAAGTAATAAAACAACTCAACAGTGGTACAAGCCATTTTTATTTTGTCCTGTTATGAGTATCATATTTGTACTGTGCGATAAATGAGTGCCCATTAGACTAAAAGAGAAATTCTATAGAATGGCTATTAGACCAGCGATGTTGTATGGGACGGAATGTTGGGCAACTAAAAACAACATGTGGAGAAGATGAGTATTGCGGAGATAAGGATGCTAAGGTGGATGTGTGGCAAGACTAGAAAAGACTTAGGAATAAGTATATTCGAGAATGGGTAGGAGTAGTATCGATAGAAGATAAGTTGAGAGAGAATAAATTGAGATAGTTTGGTCATATACAACGGAGACCAACAGAGGCAGAAGTGAGGAGATGCGATACAGTGACGATAGATGGTAGTGTTAGGGGAAGGGGTAGACCTAGATTGACGTGAACTAGTGTAGTAACTAGAGATATGAATCTCCTCAATTTGACTAATGAAATGGCCTTGGATAGAGTCAACTGGAGAAGAAGGATTCATGCAACCGATCCCATTTGATGGGACTTAAGACATGGTTTGGTTTGGTTTGGTATGAGTATCATATTTGAACTCATTCGTTTTCTTTCAGTGTGGCACATTTGTAAGTTCTACAGCATCAGTGCAACCCTCAACCCTTCTCCCAAGTAAAAGAAACTGATCAATGTGTCCATGTTTTGCATTTATATGTCAAATGTGGATGAAAGTAAGCTTACCGCTAGTTTATACCCCATCCGAAGCTGCTCATATAAGCAAAACTGGATGGCATCAAAAGGCAAATCTCGTAACAAAAAGGATCCATATCCCTACGATCTCAAAGACAAACAAGGCATACATATGAGTAATGACTCCAAAAAGTTCATGGAGAAACTAATGATATACTATTCTCCACCCTCAAAGACCTGATCCCACTTTCACAATAAAGAACCTTCATGGTCCTCTAGGAGGAAGAAGACTGAAAACAAAGTGAAACATAATGCTTCAATGGTAACTTTAAATTTGAGGAAAGTAAGCATCACACACCGCATAAAGGCCTTTAAAACCCTCCTTAGCAACAATGAGGCGGATGGCATCAGGAGCTGAAGCAAATTGCCCGGTCTGCATCCTTTGCTTAACAACCTGCAAAGATTTTAAATAATGAGCCTTGGAAGCATTGTGAGATGGAGGCTGAAAAAGTAAACTAAACTACCTCAGTTGGCACACGAACGATAGAAGAAGCAGCCCCTCCAACAGCACCTGCAGTCTAAATAAAATCTAGAAAGCTTATAAACTAATAAACAAAGATTTTATTACATTGAAAATCCTCAGAGAAAAATAAGAGCCATGACAACATACAATACTAGCATAACCAAATCATCACCCTAGAGAAAAGCGACTAGATAAATCAAATTAGCACATAGAAAACAAATTCCTTTAAAGGAATACCGTCTATTTATTTCAAAGGTTGATCCCACTGGGAAAGAAAGAAAGAAAAAAGAAACAAGGAAAAAGGAAAATTATATTTTCAGAGGCAGAAGAGAGCCTTTGCACCAGCAACACTAGTGGTTTTACACCTGCCATGAAGACATTGAAGGCTTGAGCTTTACCATCTGTCCTTGCTAGTCATAATGTGCCATCCTACTTTGTATACATATGATTGTATCAGAAAACATCACAGGAATATGCCCGAGTGAAGTTAATTACGCCATGAAGACATAAAGGGGGGAAAAAAGCAAAAAAAGCAAAAATAAAAGTTCAAAACAGAGGGTGCTTAAAATTGGGACTAAGCAATTTGAACTTGGATTATAATTACAAAGTTACTGCCAGATTACTACAGAATCTAGCACCAATTCATATCAAACAACAAAACTGTGTCACATCTCTTCTACTCAGATAAGAAATTGTCGAGGATAAAAATATTAATGACCCCTCTCTCAAACAACTAAAGTTTTTAGATGAAATGGCAATTAACAATTTAACATGATATCAGAACATGAGGTTATGGGTTCAAGTCACGGGGCAATCACTTTATGCAATATGCCAAAGGTTAGATGTGTACCCAATCTTTCCCTCCCAAATACACATTAATGTATACTAATTGGGCGTTGTTTTTGTCGGAACACAAAATAGATCATGTGTTCAAACCTTACTATCTACCCTGATAATTATAATACTGCCACATGATTGGCCTGCTTATGGAGGAGAGTTTGGCCACATGTGAGGAGACTTGCTGACAATATAAATAATAATGTCTACCCTCTGTCTAACAACTTAAGCTTCTAATTAAAAATGGTGGCTAAAATTTAACAAATGCTTACCAAATGAGCCAATGCACTAAGGTTTTCAGGGAAGCTCTTTAGCAATTTTTGCTTCGTAGGTTCATATACACCCACAAATATTGCTGATGCCCTGCAAATAATAACAAAGTTCATCAAGAACTTGCCTCCCAATGCAGAATTTCCGAATTTACATGACTGAGGAAAATGCAAAGTACTGTATTGGGTGGCAAAGATAGATGCCTCAAGGGCTTCAACTATTCTTATTATGTATTACCATAGTTGTAAATGTGAAAGAAAAGTTTTTATTTTTTATTTTTTAAAAAGAAAGAGGGTAAAGATGAGATGACATCTGATCAAAAGAGTAATAGTTTCAAGAAGAAATGGAGCTAAGAATTTTTATATTAAAAAAAAAAAAACCTCATCTTGGGCACATGGTTTAAAACTTGCAGACTTTACAAAAATTCGTAAAATGTCAGCACAATCAGAAAATCAGGGGGAAAAAGCGAATTAAAAATTTGGGAAAAATACATTTTTTATTTTTTTTATTGATTCAGTTGAAAAGTCAAACAAATTACTTAAAATTCTGCAAAATTTGGAAAAATTAGGTAAAAATAATAATAAATAAAAAATTTAGATTTTCAAATTTAGGCAAAGTCAGAATTTAGGAAAAAATTGGATTCAGACAAGTTCACCAAGTGAATGAAAATTAGGAGTTGTTTGGGGTGTCTTAAATAAGTGCATTTTTTGTCTTTTTGGACTAAAAAATTGAGGAAAGAAATAAGGATGTTTGGGTTAACTTTTTAACTTTTTATGGAAAAATGTATATTAAAAAATTGTATAAATTAGTGTGTAGGGAAAATTAGGATTGGGAGTTATGCAGCCGTAATTTTTGACTTTTGGTGAATAGTAATAACTTTTTAACTTTTTGAGTAACTTTTTGACTTTTTTTCAACTTCCCAAACTTGGCCTTAGTATTTTTAAAAACATGTTCTTGACATATAAGGCCTTGTTGAGTTGAGTTAAGCTCATCTAGCATCTTCAAGTTTAACAAGCTTTTCATAAACTGAAGAGAAACTGAAAACTAAATGAAAAGAACACAAAAAATATATGCATGTATACACATACACCAACATAATTTTTGACAAGCTAACTTAGGTTTTTATAACTGATAAAATTTGCAAGCAACATTGACACAACTAGTTATAGATGACAAGTATGTGGAAAGGAATAATTACAATTAAGAAAACTTACGGTAAGACACCAGCAAGATTTCCTGCCAATCCAGAATAGAGTCCTTTCAAAATAATTTTTCCCCCACCACGAACTGCCTAATGGAGCCATGAACATTTTAGTCAACACATTTTTTTTTTTAACAAAAAGAAAAAAATTAGAAGTATTAGAAATCTGAAGGAAGCTTGTTCCCATCAATTCCATGCAAAGCCAATGACATAAAAATCCTTGCGATGAAAGAGACAAAAAATGAAAGATAGAAAGGCATGTTGGGGACCTATAAAGGATTGATGAGCCTTCCCATCTCACATGTTAGGAACAAGACAGTAAAAGATCAATTTCTTATCTAGCCATTTATGCCAAACACATATGTAATAAATCAAGGTTTTTTCTTCACTAGTGTACTTTGTCCAAAAACATAATGACATATTAGGGGCAACAACGCAATAGTAACATTGACGTGCATAGGACTAAGACCAATTCTATACAAGTACCAAGATAATAATGGAAACAATTTTTGCCCTCCGGCTCCGACCAACTGCTTCAATTCATCAAATGAATTGCATGTGGCTGCCAGTGCCAATTAGATGAAATGAAAACTAACTTAACCATTGCATCCTGTAACAAATGTGATTGGATTTATAGTAAATAAATTCCATTCTCACACAATCCTAGCAAACACTGGGACTAGCAATAAAGAAAAATAGATGAATAAGATTCAGCTTGCTTGTTTTCATTTTTCAGAAAATTCTACTTTCTAATTTTCCGTGTTTTTTTGTTTTTACTGAATTTTTTTAATATTTTATGCAATTTTTTTACTTTTTAGACACACCTAACATAAATACACCTAAAAAGTAAAAAAATTATAAAAAAAATCTTTTAAAAATTCACTAAATACCAAAATACAAAAAAAATCAAGAATTAAGTACATTTTTTGTATTTTTATTTATTTATTAATTTTTTAAAATATTTTTTCACAAATTTTTTACTTTTTAGATGCATCTAACTAAGGTGCATCTAAAAAAGTAAAAAAAATATTTAAAATTTTAAAAATATTCACTAAAAACAAAAGAATACGAAAATAAAAAAACTCAATTTTCAAAAAACTTAATCCAGAAAACTCAAACCAAACACACTGAATAGTATTTAAGTTTTAACCTGCTTGAAGCCTAGTTTTTATTGTATCAATTGGGTACAAAGCTGTTTCAACCACAACACCAGCAGCACCTCCAGCTATAGCACCCTCTGCAGAACCCCACAACAAATCATTAGAAAAACTGATACTAAAAGGTTTTGTGCTTTTTACTTTTCCAAAAAAATTAAAAGGCTTTTTGTGTGTTTTCTAAAGCATTTACGCACCTCCAAATTTTTCTTATTTAGAGATATCTGAGATGTAACTTAATTAAGATGTTGACCTATGGGAAGTTAACAATATTATGCATTTAAGATCCCTGTATCCCAAGAGCACCTCTTGTTCCTTGTTACACTTTCCTTTCTGGGAGTTATATGATTATTGTTTTTTTCTATAACCTTGCTTGGCCACTACATAACTGATGTATATTGGGCCTCACCTTTTTCTTCTTTTTAATTTCTTGTCTAACACATAAGGAAAAAAAATAGAGGAGTTACTTCCATATATTAAGTTTTCGGTCTATTTGATGAGCCTTTTTTGTTTTATTTTTAATGAGCCTTTTTCTTTGTCAATTCAAGAGAAATTTAGATTTT
The DNA here is from genome assembly GCA_030407325.1 of Camellia japonica. NCBI lineage: Eukaryota > Viridiplantae > Streptophyta > Magnoliopsida > Ericales > Theaceae > Camellia > Camellia japonica. The sequence continues at coordinate 96,949,698 of JAPPVO010000036.1, forward strand.
TGTGGTAAAGAAAAATCAAGCAAGAGAAAAGCATTATGTCCAAGTTGTCACTGAAATAATAGTTTCAGATTGTCACTAAAATTACTCTATTCAATTACTTAAGTCTTCTACTTCAACCCTAAGAAGCATGACATAGATACGTGACACGACAAGGACATGTTGACCCGTAAATTTTAAAAAATGTAGGACACAATATGTCCGGGACATGTGCAAAGCATATAATTGTATATAATTATTATATATCAAAATTTTTAATATTTTATATTCATTTTATGTCAAATATTTATTCTTATCAAATTCATCAACCTTGGTATGCTATTTTGGTGAATTTTTTATTTATTTTTTATTTTTTATTTTTAAAATGGGTTCCAAACATGTCCCAGCATGTCCGACTCCTGTCCAGAGCATCTCCGACCATGTCCATGTCTAACACGTGTAGGACATTGGTACGTGACCTCTGGAGAAGTGTCAATGCTTCATAGCTTCAACCTATTGGCAACTTTTCATTGCTTACCCAAATCTAACTCATTACAATGAAGGATAATTATTGATACATGACTCAGAAAGTCTGTATGAATCATCTCATGAAGTTAAAGGATAATATTAATGAATTTCTTGGTGGGATATTCATAATAGAAATAATCTCTTTCATCCATTTAATTATAGCTTACTACTTTATTATGGATCACTAATATCGTTGCACTGTTTGTCAACAAAATGTATCAAGTCCATCATCATCACTGGATTAATCAGAATATAAATACATAACATTATCCTGACTACAAATTCAACAATAGTATTTCAACCTACCAAATAGAATACGCAAAAAATCAAATGGCCCATCTCCTTGTGCATTGACTGTTTTAACAATCTTATTTGACTCATCTTGGGAAATACACATTTTAAGCTTTGCTGTATCTGTAATGAGAAATAGGAAGAAATAAATGATTTGGGTGATAATAGATACAGGTAAACAAAAAATAAGATAGATACAAGCAAAAAAAAAAAGATTTTATTATTGAGGGCAATGTTAAATGAAAAATTAACTTGTACAAGAAAACAAAAGCAGCAATAAAAATACTAATAACAGGAAACTTCTGAAACAGATTTACAAATTGTTTTAAGTGTCAATAAAGACTAATTATGTTCATGACATTCAGGCTGATCAATGAGGTAATTCTTACACAAATAATCCACAAGGTTCCATTATCTTCTTTATGAATTAGATTCATTGAGTGTTCCTTCCTGCTCCAATGAAAATTTCGTGTGAAATCTATTTTACTATAAAACTACATTGTTTTAATACTTTTTAAGCCTTCACTAATATCTTTTCATTCACTCAACTTTTTTTTGCAAATCCAGCGTGATCCAATTGCTTTCATTGTCTTCAGGTCAGCCATATAACAAAATCCATTTTGGTCAGGCCTTAGTAGCAAGAACTCCTAGTTGGGTGACGTTTCTTAATAAGAAACTCGATTCTGCGCTCCTAGGTAAGAAATTTGTACAAAACTGGCTCCCATTGAGGGAGAAACTTGCTCCCAACTAAGATAGAACTTATCAAACATACAAATCTCAAAGGAAAAAAAAAAAGAAGCTCAAAACTCATTCTAGGTCTTTCTATTCACATGATATTTATTTATACTTCACAAAAACAATTTGTAGTTGAAATCAATCTATAATAATATTGATTTATATTTTAACACATAAATCACAACTAAGCAGGAAAAAAAAAAAAAAGAAGAAGAAGAAGAAAGAATATATTCAAATAGTTAATATATAAAATATATAAAATATATATACGCTCCCATATATGCTGCTGCTTCCACCTCCACCCTTGTCCCTGCTTCATGCAACTAAGGGTCAAGCAAAATTTCTTATTATTTTTATTTTCAAATTCATGTTCCTTTGTTCTATATGTTTCAGGTGATTGTACAAGAAGTTGAAAAAGAAAACTATGATAAAACCATTTAATTGAATCATTCAACGAGAACAAGTTGGTGAACAAAAATGTTGTAGAATCCCACTCATTCCAGCTCCATTAAGATGGTTGGCCAATTAACTATTAAAAGAATTCATGAGCAATCATACAAATTAGGTGTCCATGGACTCTAAGTACGAAAGGGGGGCAAAAAAAAAAGAAAGAAAGGAGCAGCCAAGCAGGGTTATTGAAATCAACATTGAGCCTGAGCATAAATATCTACGTACTCACTTAAAGAATGGCTTCAATAATCAATATATATTTAATAATAGTTGCAGATAATGATTAAGAGTTACAAGGTGAAACAATAATGTAGTGCTAGTAGAGTGGAGTCAGTAAACTAACATACTGAGGATTGCCAGGTCAACTCTCATATTCACATACCTCCTATTTCTTGAGGTTAATACGATGCTCTCACATGTATATGAAGCAATTGGGATCCAAAAGTATAAAGTTTTTGTTTCCCCTAGCATAATCCAAAATCTCAAATACTGATAAGAATTTCAATTACTTATCAACATATATATACAAGAGTTGAAACCAAGCCAAATTAATGGGGAGAAGGCCAGTAGGTCACCGGGGTGTCCTGTCCCGGATCAACTTTCTTGTTCCTGCTGCCAGCCGGTTTCTTATTTTTGATACTCTTCTTGCCTTAGAATTTCTGTTTCTGGAATTCACGTTTTTACTCCATTTTCAAACCCTGCACCAACTAGATGTGTCTGCATTTTCAATTTCGAAAAGTGAAACACCTTTTCAAAAAATCAGCTGGACCCAAAATCTCACATCCTTGTCACAAAATTCAAGATTTGTTTCATAACCAGTCAGTATTTCCCGAGAACCATTTCATCAATTTAAAGCTGCACAACCATAAATTAAAAAACAGCGTGCTGGTTCGCAACTTAAAAAACTAAAAAAATCACAAAAAAATAAACTTTTTCTCAATAATTATGAGTAATGCTAAAACAAATTACAAACTTTTCTTACTCACTAATGTGGCCCAATCACATCATTAAAGTGGGTCCTGCTTCAAATTATTTGTCAAAGACATCAATCATTCCTCATATTAAAAAATAAAAAATAAAAAAGATCCACATTTTTGCAGCTAATTGACACAATAAACAAAAGCAATATAGTTGGCAAGGTCAATTTATTAAGAAATTAATGATTCCCTAATATATACAAAAATCAAAAATTACAACGGGGGAATTTACAGGAGACTCTGTTCTTGCATTCACAGAGATTGTTGTTTAGCAGAAAATACTAGTTCCAAGTGTGATTAGAATACGAGTCTTCAGCTTCACTGATGAGAACTTGAAAGTTTTCAATAACTAATTCATTTTTCCAAGATTAGCAAACCTGACTAGTTCTAGGGTTTTAGAGAGAGAGAGAGAGGTACCTGAGGGCAGAGCCATCAGCTGGGGTGTGCCTGCCTGCTGCTTGTGAGAGAGAGAGAGAGACAGAGAGAGAGCAACAAAAGGGTTTAAGAGCTGAAATGGCGTACGTAGATATCCAGCCCATGGGCTGAGCCCATGACCTGGCCCAAGTTCAGCCCGCTCCCATCAAGGTCTTGGGTGATTCTATTTGCACCATAAAAAATAAAAAAAGAACACTTACCGGTAAGCCTCATATATAAAGTTTAGAATTTATCTAATTCCAAAATAAAATATTTGTACTAATTTATTCTATATATTTTTAATTGTTATCAAAAAATTTTAATTTTTTTTTAAAAATTTACAGACGCTGCTACATTGCATCAGTGTCAGACTTTTGTCAGATGATCACCAGAGACTCGTCGGAATATTCAACATTACCGGAAAGTCACCAAAAATTTTTCAGAGTGTTTTGAACGTCATTGGAAATCGTCAAAATGTTCGCTGAAGATTAAGAATATTGTTAGAGATTTACTAGAATGTTCAGAATATTACCAAAAAAAAAGAATAAATTGAGAAATTATATAGACAAAACATAAATCTATTAAGTATTTATCCTTATTAATTAAATTGTAAAAACATTTTATGAAACTGTAAAATTTTACAATTCCAAATAATGTTATAAAACTATAAAATTTTATAATTTTCACTGCCTGTAATTAAAACTCGAAAACAATTTGTTCAAAACTTGAAAATTTTTTCCATTAAAACAGGAAAAAAGAAATGTATAGCAGAGAAAAGGTAAAAAAATTGAGAGATCGAATAAGAGAGACAAATATAGAGAGAGGATTGTATTTCGACAATTAATTTTTGTTTGGATCTAATCAAATTTAATGTTAGATCTATAGATCTACATTAGATTTGAGTAAATCTACTCATCTTCTTTATCAAAAACATATCTTTTTATTTGGGAAGATCTACTCTACTTAAATCTATTTTAGTTTTTGTGTTTGGGAAGATATAATGGATTTTTATTTGAGTTGGTGTATTGAAAAATGTGTTGAAATGATATTTAAAGTTAAAATGACAAATATGTCCCTAACTTCACATTTTCTAAAATTAATCTAAAGGGGTAAAATTGTAATTTACCTACCTGTCACTGTGACAGTGGTAGGCATTGTCACAGTGACAGCCCACTGCCAGCCTATTTTTTATTTTTATTTTTTAAACTTTTGGTTTAGGAACTTTTAGGTTAAAATTGTTTTTGAGGCTATTTTAGCCTTCAAGTTAGGTTCCCAAACACCCCCTATATATCAAAAAGAGAAAAATAAGAAGAAAGACATGGTCGTCGATTTCTGAAAATCAATAAGAAAAAGATAGAGAAGAACAAAGACAGAGAATAAGAAAAACATTGGAGAACTTTTGGATATAAATAAAATATTGTGAAACTAAGGGTTGGTTTGGGATGTTTTAAAAAGTGTACTTTTTGACTTATTAGCTTATATGGGTTGAGTTTGGGTTGGGTTTAATGTGATGTGTTAGAGAGATGATGTGATTTAAATAAGATGATGTGACTTAAATAGAACAATAATTTTTTAACTTTTTATATTATTTAATAAATGTCAAACTTGACCTAAATAAGTCACACCTCGAAAAGGACTTGTTGATAATTTGTTAAAAAAAAAATTGCGCCTAACTAAATTATTTAGGATTATTTTTTCAGTACACTCAAAGCACAGCGCAATTTTTTGGAAAAAACAAATTAAAAAAAAGGTCATCAAAAGCCTAATCCTACCTTGTGTCCCTAGACTAGCCACTCCCATGCACCGTCCCCCTATAATAGCTTTTTTTTTTTAAATGTTATAGTAATTGTATAAGTGATTTTTTTAATTAAAAAGTTAAGAAATTATTAAAAAAATTAAAAAATTAATAATTTATATAAAAATAGTCAAAGATTTTTTTTTCACATCTTTTTGTAAAAAAAATTTAAAAATTATTCCAAACATGCTAATTTTTTATATATCATATTTTAACTAAAAAATAAAAAAATTATTAAAAAAAGGCTATTCAGTAAGTATAATGCATTGCTTATCAAAGACCAATGTATAAGTTGTATCACAAGAGACAATGTAACATGTTTTGCATATTCCCTACTCTTGTCCCTATTATTATTACTATTAAAATGTACAAAAAAAATATCAACAAATTGGTGTTCAACGTGTTAGGAGTGTTTTGATAATTAAATAATAACAAAAATGTGTTAGAAGGAGTTTTGGGAATTTGATAGCTCTCAAATGTACAACAATACAACCTAATTTGTCGGTGGATTAATTTATTAGGAATAATTTGGTTTAGGTGATCACATGTCTGATATATAATTCATATTTAAAATTTTAAGCTTGTACCGATTAAAAAAAGATTTGTTTGTAGATGGTAAATCCATCTAACATATAGGGGTGTTTTGAGAAGTTGGTAAAAAGTTAATTTTTAGTTTTTTACCAAACTTTTTGACTTTTTTAGAAAATGATTTGGGAAGTTGGTAAAAAGTTGAGTTTTGACTTTTTTTGTTAATATTTATTTATGGTGTCAAATCAAAACAAAATGACCAAAATAGCCTTGCCAAACTTTGGAATTCTACACAATTTGTTAACCTAGAGGGTATTTACGTAATTTGACACGGCAACGTTTTTATCACATCCCAAATGCAACAATTGTTTTTTTAGTTGGCTCAGCTTTTTTCCGCAGCAAAACGGCACATAGTAAGATTGACCCAATATTTTTGGAAGCCTAAAACAAAATATTAAATGTTTCATTTTCATATTTAAATAGTGAACTTTTTTTTAAAAATTTTTTATATAATGTAAAACCTTTTTTTTAGATTTTTTTTTATTCTTGTAATTAATAGTATCAATTTTACCATCTCTACTATTGGCATGTTTAGACAAAAAATAATTTTTATTTTGTTCTTTTAAATAATTTTTTTTTTCTTGCTAAACTTTTGGCAAAAAAGGTCTTATTCATTCTTAAGTCATAGGGTCTACGGACAAGGAGGGTTTTGTTTTACTGGCTTTAATTTGGATAATGAAGTATGTTAGACAATGATTTTTTTTTATTTTTTTTTATAGGGTCTTCATTGAAGTAAGTTAGATCAATGAATTTTTTGGCAGATTTCAGTGGTGGGTTCTCAAGCATATCGATTGTTGCAACTTTAGAAGATGTTGATTAGGCACTTGCGTAACTGGCATGATTTATCAAGTCGTAATCTGGCCAAACAAATTGAGGATATCCGAAGAGTGTTAGGGGAATTGCAGGCGGATCATGATGTAATGTCCCACCATATGATAGATCAAAGGCTAAGGCAAGAGTTGGATGAGTTGTTGGATAAGCAGGAGATGTATCGGGCACAGAGAGCAAAGCAAAGATGGATGCAGCAGGGGGATAAAAATACAAGATATTTTGGCATGATGGCAACTATTAGAGCTTATAAGAAAAAAATAATTTTCTTGTTGAAAGAGGATGGATTGAGTATATCGCTGCCGTTACACCCTGAATAATTAACGTAATATAGATTTATTAACTTCTAATTACATAATCTTGTTTTCGTTCAATAATTTTCATTGCTTAATGTATACGGGATTAAAGTCTCAACATTTACATCATCATTAATCTCTAACATGTATATTCATTAAACTCTAGAGATTATAAAAAAATATTTCACATGCGATTATATATTTAATATTCAAAGAATATGAATCTATAGCATATGGCACAATATATATCAAGTACAATTCAATGCCCTCAAGGCCTACAATTTTCAAGGCTTATGTTCAGTTACACAAAATGATAGTTTTCAAACCTATACACGTAAAGCCCTTAACTTGTTAAAATAATTAGAACAAAAGAAAAGATCCTTGTACTCTCAAAAATACATTCCACCCTAGGTTTGGTCACTTTGTGGCCCTTTGATCTATTGACCTCTGTTATGTACGGAGCAAAGTGCTGTGCGGAGATAAGTGCTACACTATTGTGGGAGCCACCTCTATAATCCATATGAGCCACCTCTTGAATCCGTACTTCTATATTGTTATGAATCCATTGACCTCTGTTCTGTACAGAGCAAAGTGTTGTGCGGAGATAAGTGCTACACTATTGTGGGAGCCACCTCTTGAATCCGTATCTCTGTTCTGACTGTCACTCCTGTGATTTCTGTTCTGTTCTATTCGGTACCGTGGTTATGGTTATTTATTTACATAATCTCAATTTTGCTACTTAAATGATTATTTGTTCAGATTAAGCGATCTTAAATATTTTGATTACATAACTATCCATGGTTATTTTCTGTCCCTTATACTCTTGGTATAATCTTTCTCACTCTGCTATGTCCTTATAGTTGTTTACCAATTTTCAGGAAACAATGCAATTCAGAAATAGCTTTTGGAAAGTCTTAGACGCGGGGCCGCGGAATAGACACACACAGCACTTTTATGATATGTTTATATATCGGCCTCTTTGATCAATAAATTTTGTAATAAAAATAGAAGTTCCGATGATTATTTTGGTACCCTCACTTAAATATTACTTCTGCTCGCGTTTATTGATTTGTTTAAGAATTAGCCGGAGGTAACCTTAGTTACTGGCCATCATGATGCTTAATCCTTAGGTACGGGGAGCGGGTCGTGACAAATGGTATTAGAGCAATGATTTATAAAAAAAAAAAATTATCATTAGAGCATAGGACACATGCATATTTAAGAAGTAGGATAGTGGGTAATTAGTACCTAAATATTATATTTTGTTAGTCGATTTAATTATATTATAATTTTATATGATTTTATATATATGTTAAATTATTTTTTTTTGGGTGCATAATTTGTGAAGGATAATAGATATAATTTATATTTGTTATAGCAAAAGAAAAAAAAGAAATAAAGGATGTTGGACTCAAGTACTCACCAAAATTATAATATAATTATATATATATAATTTTCAGTTCAGTATTCAAAAAAAAATTCATTTCAACTTTTTAAAAAGTGGATTCAAATTTTAAAAATACTAATTTTGAAACTATTCTCCATCAGTGGAAAGTTCACAGATAAAAAAAAATAGGAGTTCATCTCAAATTCCTTCAACTCCTGCTGTTGGCTACATATTTTGTAAAGCCAAATCATAGTTTGACACGTGGCAGAATAAGGGTATTATGGGAAGATAATTCAAGTCTTCGATCCTGATCGAACACGTGGCAATGAACATTGGTACTTACATGATCTGAGTAGCACTAGATCAGTAAAGAGATACAAAGTGACGTGGCTTCAACAGTTACTCAATATTCAAATTCAAATACAGGAGGGAAGCTCAACTGCAAGAGATGGCGTAGTGGGGCTACTTCTAAGGCAGCATGATCATCGATCATGGAGGAGCAGTTCGACGGTTCGAAGTGCAGTTCGAAGGTCATCTTTGATAAGTATAAATAGCAGGGAAGCCCTCAGAAAAAACCCCCAGACTCAGATCATACAAACCAGTCTTTACTTCATATTTTCCTTTCCAGTCTTACATTTCTTGTTCTTTAAATACCTGCACTTTAATACCAGTACTGCACTTCGATTCATAGGAGTAGTTTCAAGTAGATTCAAGTAAACTGTTGCTGTAAACCTCATCGAGGCTGAGTTTGAACTATTGTAAGTGTTCATTTTAATGAAATACTTCGATTGTTCTTCATATTAACTGTTATTTCTCTTAATTTCTCCTAAGTCAAGCCACCAGTAAAAGTCCTCTTCATTGAGGCTGAAAGAATTAAAACACAATCGTCTGATAATTGGTTGACAACTATAATTTTTGTAAGGACTGATTGATCCTTGCTGGCACGCTCGCATTTACAAAATTACCCTTCGAACAGCCAAAAAGCCAACACCTGCATATGATTCTGTCATTTCACTTCCAGTCGCTTGTTTGATTATGTTCTCATTTTATTTATTTTTATTTTTTTTGGAAATAAAACTAATGAAAAGTTTTTAAAGTCACCGATTGTTTCTCATTTTGGCCCAAAACAATTTTTGACAAATAGACGGTGAGGTTTTTTTGGTAAAGTTTTTTTTTTTTTTCTTGAGGTAATATTTTCTATCAGATTAATCATCTAATATATATTTATCAGAGTGCGCAGCGGTTAGTTTACACATATGACAAATTTCGAGGACGAAATTTTTAAAAGGAGGGAAGATTGTAACAACCCGAAAATTTAAGTTGTTTCTTAAATTTTATACTAATATTATGGTTGTATATGATAATATATTATTAAATAATAATAATAATAATAATAATAATAATAATAATAATAATAATAATAATAATAATAATAATAATAATAATAATGGTGTGGTAATAAAATAAATAATTAATTTATCGTTGGTATATGATAGAATATAATTTAATTAAGAATTAATTATTTATATAATTATATTAAAAAACTGGGTCAAAATATAATTATCTTAAATATTGATATAAGATAAATATAAATCTATATGATTATGAATCAAATCTTGGGGAAATATATGTGTTGGCCACGTGTTGGCCAACCATTGCTCTCGCCTCCTTATAAATAGGGAGGTGATTCAGCTGGGAAAAAAAAAGGAAAAAAAGAAAAAAAAGAGAGAAAGAGAGAGAGAGAGGAAGAAAATGACGGAAAAATAATAGAAGCTGAGAAGGTTTTTGATAGTGGAAAGAAAGAGTGAGGTATTAAAGTTAAGGTCAGTTATATTATACCTTGAGTCACCATAATATATTTTACGTATGTTTTAACTTACCATAATTTATTTTATACAAGTTATGTTTTATAAATTATTATAAATTATATTAATATTTCAGTTACGTGGATTAATTTCTGAACCTTATTTGCTTAAAATGTAACCCATGGATATGTTTGTTTATATTTTAAAGAATATTTGACTATAACCTTATAAACAATTATGTTTTGTAAGTCCCACGACGTGAGTCCCACGCCTTGGGGGACTTAAATAACCATTGACCTCTGTTTGGTCACTTCGTGGCCCTTTGATCTATTGACCTCTGTTATATGCGGAGCAAAGTGCTGTGCGGAGATAAGTGCTACACTATTGTGGGAGCCACCTCTATAATCCGTACGAGCCACCTCTTGAATCCGTACCTCTGTATTGTTATGAATCTATTGACCTCTGTTCTGTGCGGAGCAAAGTGCTGTGCGGAGATAAGTGCTACACTATTGTGGGAGCCACCTCTATAATTTGTACGAGCCACCTCTTGAATCCGTATCTCTGTTCTGACTGTCACTCCTGTGATTTCTGTTCTGTTCTGTTCGGTACCGTGGTTATGATTATTTATTTACATAATCTCAGTTTTGCTACTTAAATGATTATTTGTTCAGATTAAGCGATCTTAAATATTTTGGTTACATAACTATCCATGGTTATTTTCTATCCCTTATACTCTTGGTATAATCTTTCTCACTCTGCCATGTCCTTATAGTTGTTTACCAATTTTCAGGAAACAATGTAATTCAGAAATATTTTTTAGAAAGTCTTAGATGCGGGGCTGCGGAATAGACACACACAGCACTTTTATGATATGTTTATATATCGTCCTCTTTGGTCAATAAATTTTGTAATAAAAATAGAAGCTCCGATGATTATTTTGGTACCCTCACTTAAATATTACTTCTGCTCGTGTTTATTGATTTGTTTAAGAATTGGCAGGAGGTAACCTCAGTTACTGGCCATCACGATACTTAACCTTGGCTACGGGGAGCGGGTCGTGACATTATTGACAAAGTATTGTAAAAACTTTAATTTCTTAGAGGTTAAGGCTGTGAACGGCTACTCATGGAGATGGCGAGGTATTTTATGGGAGAGGGATTTGCTCAAAAAGGGTTTGTTTTGGAAAATGGGTGATGGTAAGAAGATTGATCCTTTTGATGATCAGTGGATTCCTACTTTAAAAAGTGAGCCACCAGGGCGTGGAATTGGGAGTTTTTTCACTAGTTTCCAGGTAAGTCATTTGATTTCTAATGAGAATAGGCAGTGGAGGGCCCCTTTAGTTCGTGTGTTGTTTCCACCGATGACGGCTAATCATATTCTTGATATTTACCTCCCATCTGGAAGTGTTTCGGATCGAATTATTTGGAAGGATACCAAGAGTGGTGACTAGGGTTATGCAAAATACTATTCAATCCGCTAAAACTGCATCAATCCGCACTGCTAATTAAACTTTACAATTTATAATCTTCCGCTCTGCTATAGTTAATACATATATATATATATATATATATGGGGATATATTTTCTGAGTACCAACACGTGGCCAAGATGGCGCCGACGTGTCAGCCGAGGTGCCACGTGTCTTGGACATGACGCCGAGGTGATCTCGGCAAGGCCGAGGTTATCTCCAAAGATATCGGAATCCGAGATAAGCGGATAAGGCACAAGAGTCCTAGATGATAAGAGGACTCAGCCTGGATAAAGATAAAGCTCTTAGAGAGTTTGTCTCTATCTATTGAAGAGTCCTAGATAAGCATTGAGCTAAAGTCCATTGAAGCCATGCTTCTGTTGGGACAAGGATTGAGTTAACTATAAAAGAAAGGCACCCCCGATGGGTCTAAGGTACACAATTTACATTCAGAACAGTGAGTTTAACAGTTAATTATCTTTGAGAGATATACTGACTTGATCATCGGAGTGCCCCGGGGTGGACGAACCACCGCCGGAATCTTCTCTTTCTGTTGCAGGTCCAGCCAGGTGTCATCTATTCTGCTAGTACTCTCCAGCTGAATACTGAGTTGGCAGTGGTCGGAAAATCACTCATACAATTTGGCGCCGTCTGTAGAAAAGAAAGGAGAATAGATGGCCAGCAATGGACAGAAGGAAAAAGATTGGGGATGACACTCCTGCTAGAATGGCAGACCTATCGACCATGACGTCGAAGGAGACAACTACAATACAGAAACTCGTGACCAGAATCACCAGCACAAAGATGTCGGCCAGGATAGCGACGCACCAGAAAGCCAGATCGAAGTGGTACTACAAAGAGGATGACCTCCAGGTATGGAAGGATAGATGCTTGCGGAGGGACGAAGAGGTTAAAGAGATGACAAACAAGTTGGCGGACCTGCAATCGGTCGTCAACTTCATGATGCAAAAGAATGTCATGCAGCCACCATTCCCGTTGCATGACACGCCGATTCCAGCGGCCAATGCCTAGAAGAGAGGACATAAAACTATCCCAATAGCCCCCCAGCACCCCAGAAGCGAAATACATTCTCACCAACCTTCAAGGGAGGTCGGGCGTGGAGAACTAGGAAGGGAAGAGTCCCGAAGGACACATCGCACCAAGGAGGCAGACCCCATAGAACATCGGCATGTTCAGAGGCAGGAGTTGTGCTTCGACGCGACCAACGGAGAAAGATCAAAAAGGGCTCACAACGAAGCTGAAAGCAATGCACCTAAGAGACTGAAATCGGGAAATAGCCGAGCTCCTGGGCGGAGCAAAGAGGACTTAAGAGATTATCTCAAGAGGAAGCAAGATCATGCCGAGGTAACCTCAACTATTAAACCGAGAACACTATTCTCAGTAGAGCTAGACAAGGTTGAGGTCCGAAGAGATTCAGTATGCCGAGGTTCCAGATATACGATGGGAAATCGGACCCCAACTTGCACGTCAGATTATACCTGAACGCGGATGGCGTTGTACACTGGGAACGAGCCGTTGCTCTACAAAGTGTTCCCCTCATCCTTCGGGGAAATTGCATCAGATTGGTTCCACAAACTACCAAAGGGAAGCGTGAAGACTTGGGAAGGCCTAGCCAAGCTGTTTGTGGCCAGGTTCGTGACAAACAAGCTGCAGCCATTGAGGGTGGACGCATTGATGGCTCTGAAGATCAATAAGGATGAAGGCTTTAGGGCCTATGCAAAAAGATATTATAAGGTGTTCAACCGAATACCAGAGTGTAATCAAGAGGTAGCGGTAGTATCTTTCAAAAACGGTCTAAAAGGCGACTGTTCACTACGAAAGTCTTTGGCAAAGACATTGCCAAAAAGCATGGAAGAGCTCATGGCAAGAATCGAGAAGTATGCCAGAGTCGAGGAAGACACGTCGGGGACTAAAGAGACAAAGCAAGAGAAAGGAAACGGCTCGCCGAAGCGAGGCCGAGGTAACAATGGATCGGGCAAGCAAGAGACAGAACTGAGGGCTACACAAGCAGTGACAACTGTGTTCCGAATCCCAATTCACAAAGTCCTGGATCGAATTCGGAATCAACCCTATTTCAGAACATCAGCGAGGGCACCAGGAGAATTTATGGGAAGAAACCTTGGCAGGCATTGTGCCTACCACAATAAAGATGGGCATATAACTCAGGGCTGCAGAGCCCTGAAAGCACACTTAGAAGACCTGGTGAGGCAAGGCCATTTGAGAGACCTTGTCGATGAAGCCAGGACAAGAGAAGAGTAGGCAAGACTGCCTCAGGCACCAGCGGCTCCGCCTTCCCAGCACAGTAACCTTAAGCAGGAGAACCTCGGGTAATTAATGTAATTCACTCGAAGGTCAAGAGAACGAAATAAAGGAGAGACTCAGAGGGTAAAGCACCTGCAGCATGTCTACCAAGTCGGGGAGAAGAGACATCGGGCAGAGGAATGCCAGGGACCAGTAGTGTCCTTTACAGAAGCCGACCTTGAGATGGTGCAGTATCCACACAACGATACCTTGGTAGTATCCCTCCAGGTTGGGGAATGCCAAGTGAAGCGCATCTTGATTGACCAAGGCAGCTCTTGTGACATCATGTATGTCAAATGTTACAAGGAGCTGGGCCTTCACCTAGACGATATGGAACAATCTAACGGCCCAATGGTCGGGTTCAATGGAACGCCGACATGGCCACTGGGCGCAGTAAGCTTAGATGTGCAGGCTAGCACGAAGAAGGTAACAACAGAATTCACTGTAATCGACACACCCTCCCCTTACAACATCATTTTGGGAAGGCCATGGTTGCATGCAATAGGGGCTTTTCCCTTAACATTGCATCAACTATTGTGGTTCCCAACAGAGCATGGGATTGAGGAGGTCAGAGGGGATCAACTGCAGGCAAAGAATTGCTCCATGGCAGCAATGAAATCCACCTGCAGCATTCGAGAACCAGAGAAGACAGAGATTGAAGACGAGGACGTGAAGGTCCTAGAGGATGTCGGCAAGGAGCCAGCCGAGAAGAGTGAGGAAGCACTAAAGAAAATCCTCGTCCAGGAGGGGGATGAAGAACGCTTCTTTCTTCTCGGCTCGGGCTTAACCGAAGATGAGGGCAAAGAGCTACCAAGGCCTTGGAACACTTGTAATTTGAAATTTTTCTATCATTAGATTTTTTTTGTTCTTTTGTCATTTGCCAAAATACATGAATAAAGTTTTTTGTTTTATATGTTTATACACTTGTGACTGATAAAGATACACAACATTGTTTCTGGAATACAGGTCTACTGAGAACCCAAGTGGAACTTAAGTTCACATCAGGGGGGAGAGAGAAGAAAAATGGGTTTAACGCTTGTTGAAACTTGAGAAAAGTTTACAAGTTGAAGTTAAACCGAGATGATGTTTAACACTTGTTGAAACTTGAGAAAAGTTTACAAGTTGAAGTTAAACCGAGATGATGTTTAACGCTTGTTGAAACTTGAGAAAAGTTTACAAGTTGAAGTTAAACCGAGATGATGTTTAACACTTGTTGAAACTTGAGAAAAGTTTACAAGTTGAGTTAAACCGAGATGATGTTTTACGCTTGTTGAAACTTGATGTTTAACGCTTGTTGAAACTTGAGAAAAGTTTACAAGTTGAAGTTAAATCGAGATGATACCGAGATGATGTTTAACACTTGTTGAAACTTGAGAAAAGTTTACAAGTTGATGTTAAACCAAAATGATGTTTTACACTTGTTGAAACTTGAGAAAAGTTTACAAGTTAAAATTAAACCGAGATGATGTTAAACACTTGTTGAAATTTGAGAAGGTTGCACAAGACTACGGCGCATCTTGAAGACACAAAATTATTCTAAGTATGAAAGTCATACAAGAAGCAATAAAGGGAAAACAAACATACAAACATACAAGAAAGAAGGAAGTTGTATTCATTAAAAGGCACGTCGGCCATATGAAGAGCTTACATTGTCTCAAAAACAAAGGAAAACGACATCAAAACTAAGATTTCTCAGCATCATTAGCAGACTGGGTCTGGATCTCGGAAGACTGCTGGGAGGACATCTCGGCCACCTTCTCGGCCGCAAGCTCAACATCAATCTCTTGAAGGGTCTGATCAAGGCTCTTGTCGGCGAGAGGCACGTCCAATGATGCCTGCTCAGGGGTAGCTTCCTTGGGAACCTCTTTAACCTCCTCATCTTGAGTCAAGTCTAGGACTTGCTCATTTTGAGGAGGAGACTTGGCCCCAGCAACGTCTTTTGACTTCCTCACCAAAACCTCCTCCTCGGACTCAGAGTCGTTGTCGGCGGATTGGCTTGGAGTTGGGGGGAATGGCAGAGGAAGGACATCGGCATTCCTGAGGGGGGAGTCCTCGGGGACATCAAGCCTTTTCAACAAGGTCATCCAGCCAAGGGTGAAGCCCTTATTGCATGCCTGCTTCACCTGCTTTTCGTAGTCTGCCGTAACGTCGGCCACCCCCTCAGCATATGCCTTCTCGTCAGCGGCCTTGACTTCGGCCTCTTTGGTGGCCAGGGCGTCTTGAAGCTCCTTTTGGGCCTCGACCATCTTGTCATCAGCCTCTTTTAGCTGGGCTTGAAGGACTTTGTTTATCGCCTTAGCAGCGCTAACCTTTTCTTTGGCATCATCCTTGGCTTTGATAGCGACCTCGGCCTGATCCTCCAGGGTCTTCATCTTTGACTGCAAGTTTTTATTAGTTTTCTGCAGACTAGAGACCTCCCTCTTTTTTTCATCCAACGCCTGCCTTGCCTCAAAGGATTGCACTGAGAAAGAGTGGGCATGTTGGATTGCCTGAGAAAGAATACAACAAAGCAGAAATTATTACAAAATTTTCTAAAGTATAAAAAAGAGAAAGAAATAAAAAATTACCAAATAAAGACACTTACTTGAACAGAGCGCTGGAGCATCAGAGCATAGTTTTCATATTCGCTCAACTTGGCGTTTCGGTCGAGATCACCGGGAAGAAGCAGAGCAGTACTAAGGGCAACGCCGACGTTAATATCTTCAGCACTATCACTGGCCCTAACTGGTTTATCCTCCAGTGCAATTTTGGGGGCCCAGGGGGTATCATGCTTTTGAGACCTCGAGGTCGTTGCAGATGATGACCTCGGCCTTTTTGATCTGGTGGATTCGGATGGGTGTGTTTCAGCAGACATCTTCTCAGGGACAGAGGCAGTCTTCTCGCTCTCAGCCAATTTGAAAATTGGCAAGGTGTCCTCAGTATTAACTTGAGTCACCTTTGCCTTTGGCTGAGCCTTTTTGATTCTTTTTTGCTTTGGTGGAGGTTGGGTTTGTGTTGGCTGAGCGTCAACGTCAGAAGGGATGCTGGCTAAGAGGTCTTTTGCGACAGCTTTCTGGCGGCCCATCTCGGAAGAAAAAATAGTTCGTCGCCGACGTTGTCGCTGAGATGGTGGGATCAGGTATGGAGCTGTAACAACCCTCGTACTGATTACCGATAAACTACTGAATTAGCTACTGGTTACTGCTAAACCGAACTGATAATGACTGATAATTGAATTAACTGAAGTACTGAATAAACTGATTGAAATCGAAACTGAAATTGAATAAGTTATTTATTGAATTGCATATTGCATCTGTTTGATTGATTGATTATCTGTTTGAATTCGTATGTTTAAACTGCTAATTGAAGGCCTTATCGGCGGCCGAATTAGGGACTGTTTAGAGTTTTGGAATTAGTAGAATATTTGTGATTTAATGGTATATTTATCTGAAAATTGATTAGGAATGATTAAATTAGATTAAAAGGAGTTAATTGCCAAATTTAACTTAATTACCATATTGCCACTCTTAGTGGCCCACTATGTCAACACTTTATTCCATATTACACTTGAACCAACTCTTTTTATCAGCCACATTTGAGCATCACAGCCGAATTTAGAAGAGAGTTAGAGAGAGAGAGAGAATTGTTCTTGTTGTTTTGGCTTGAAATCTTGAAGAAATTGAAGTGTGGTTGCTAATTGAGCCCATAGACCTTGAATACAAGACTTGAGGTAGGCCATTGACCTTCTCATTGTTGAGTTTAACCTTGTTCTTGCATGATTCATGCCTCATAGTAGAGCTAAGTCATGTTTTAAGCTTAGCATATTAGATTGAAGTCAAATTGTTGCATGCATGTTGAATTTAGTGAGTTTGGAGTTGATTTCATGGTTAAATACCACATGCATGTTCATAAGCATGTACAAATCCATGTTTTCATTTTGTTTTCCAACTATTGAGCTCATTAGAGCATCACATTGGAGCCTTGAATTGGTTTGAATGCATGCATGTCATGTTGAATGTGGTTCATGCATGATTCTTGAAAATTGATTTGGAAATGAGCTTGATTAAACTTCCCTTGGGCTTTGATTTTTGCAAACTGAGCTTGGAGTCAAGTAACATTATGTGTTTTAAAGAGTTTTCCAGAAAATGGGCCCAAGAGGATCGATTTTGGTGTTTGAAAACTGGGTTTTGGACTTGGAGTTCGAATCTGGGTTTTCCAGATTTTTGCCTTCCGCTCGAGCGGGGAAATCAAGCTCCCAGTATTTTTGACTGTGTTGCAGTCCGCTCGAGCGGAGTAATGCGCGCTCGAGCGGAGAAATCGAGCATCCAGCATCTTGTACTGTTCATCAGTCCGCTCGAGCGAAGGAAGGTACGCTTGAGCGGAGGATTGTGTGTCACGCTCGAGCGGGGAAGTTGACGCTCGAGCGGGGACCCTTGTTTTGCTTGTCCGCTCGAGCGGGGAAACCTGCGCTCGAGCGGAGGCCTTGTTTCACTGAAATTTCTGGAATTGTTTTCTAAGTGCATTTTCGCATCCTCATTCCATCCTAGGCATTCTTAGGCCTAGTTTAAGACATCTTAATGAGGCTATAGACGTAGAACACACCGAGGCCTAATAGGAAGTTAATTATTGGACTTTCCAACTGTTAAACTTAGAGTGTGTTCAATCTGTTGACTGTATAGGGTTGGCATTCCGAGGACGCGCTAGCTACTGATAGCCCAGAACACTGTGAGTAACAATTGTATAAAGATATGTTCAAAAATGGTTATCCAATTATCTTCTGAACTGTCTACTGTATGGAACCGCAACTGAACTGTTTATTGAAATGTAATTATTTACTGAATGAATGTATGTCCTTTATTTCTGAACTGTACTGTGGCATCCTTAGCACCTACTGTTACTGACTGTACTGTTACAGAGATCTCTGTCGGTTCCCTTGTGGAACCATACTGTTTACTGAATGACTGGCCATCATTACTGTTCGGTCTTTATGACCTACTGTTACTGCTATGCTAATGGATGTACCACATATGACTGAATAGCTGTTCTGACTGAAAGACTGAAATACTGTTTAAATGAACTGTTTTCATTACTGTAAGGACATTTCATTCTTAACCTCTTTATGCATTACGTTATTCACTGGGCTTTAGCTCACTGCTCATATATATATGTAGGTGTGCAGGCACCGGATCAAAGCTAGAGGCGTTGGGGTAGAGTCCCAGTTTTGTCAAGCCAGCCCATGTGCCTCACTGCGAGGTTCCGAGTTGCCATGCTATGGCTTGGGGTGTTTTTGCGTCCCCCGTCGGTCTCCTTACAGTTTTGTACTCCTGTATAGACTGTCTACTGTTTTACTGTACTGTTATCGAGGGATTAGGTCCCCGTACTGAATGTTTGTATATGATTGTATAGACTGTATATAGACTGTACTGTTCTGAACTGTATAAATGCATGAAAAATGTTTTTGGCATACAGGTTTTCACAGCTCAATGGACACTAGTTATTTACTGTATTGGCTTCCGCCAGGCCCTGAACTCTGTTATACTGTATTACTGATAAGCAGGCCTTCGGTAATCTCGGATTACTGGCCGGTTACGGTGCTAAACCCATAGGGCCGGGTTTGGGTCGTGACAGGAGCCGAGGTTGACGGCTGCTTAGCTGGATCAGAGGTTGATCCTTGGTCTGTCCGAGATGTGGACGCGACTTGTGGAGTTGTGGCAGAAGGTGGAGAAAGGCTTTTCTTCTTTTTTTTTGGGACGTCAGGAAGAGCCGACTTATAAGTGGGGATGAAGTTGAGAAGCAGAGGGGCCTTCCGCTTGTGGACTGGAAAATTCAGTAGTTTCTTCAAGTCTTTGCTGGGAAAGAAAGACTGACGGAAGCCCTTTGGTGGCTGAGAAAGAGCTGCAAGAAAAAAATAGACATTAGAAACGCACAAAGTATTGAAGACTTTAAAAACAAGTTAGTATGAACACAGGGCTCTTACCATTGCCCTCTACAAAAACTGAACGAGGAAGAGGGTAGAGATGGTGGTCTTCGTCTAGAGCAAACTCTCAGTTCCCCGAGGTAATGAAGTAATCGTCTCCAGCTTCCTTGTTGGAGTTTGGGAGGTCAGCTACGATTTTATACTCTGTGGACCTCGGCTTAAGGTAGTAAACATAGCCCGTATCTTTTTTGAGGCCACACATGGTGTAGCAGTATTGGATATCAGCTAAGGTAATCTTAGCGTTTTCTTGTTTGGCTAAGGCTATGATACCATTAATAACTCGATAAGAATTGATGGTGAGTTGCATCGGGTTCAACTTATAATAGTGAAGTATCTCACGAAAAAGGGTGTTGAGTGGGAGCCGAAGTCTGCACTCAATGAAGGCTACCACAGGGAAGGGCATAGAATCAGTTGTAGGCATGATGGAGTCATCATTCCCAGCCAACCTCAGATGGACGTCGGCCGGAATGTCAAACTCTCGCCTAAAGTACTCTAACTTGGATGGGGTGTCTACCCTATGCTTCCACATACCCATAACGTCGGCTTAAATGAAGGTATCGGATTTCAGGAAGAAGTATTTTTTGAGGGTTTAAAGGACCTCGGCTAAAAACCTAAAAATACACTATGATTGAAGGCAGGAATCTGGAAAAGATACAGAAAACAGAAAACAAGAACGTGTTTCAGAATCAAGAACAAGGGTGAACTACCAAGAACACTATGACAGAGTGTGTGAAAGGGTACAAGGCCAAGAACAATGGCAAAAGCAGAAAAGTTGTGAGCAGTGCGAGTATTCAAGACATGGGCAAAGAGCAAAATCGTGAAATAAACACGCTCAGATGCATGATTCATGAATCAGATGTTTAAGTAAAACAGCAATGACGACTGATGATGAAGCAAAATTTCTTAAAGAACAACAAGAAATAAGACCAGAAGAAACAGTGGCTTACTAGAAAGAGGGAAGCCGGAATGGGGATTGCCGAAGTCTGACGACGGTTGCAAAAGCACAAGATCGGTGAAAATCACGCCGGAAGGGGTGAACGGAGCAAGTCACAGAGCTATGGAAGCTTGAACAATGGAGGATTTGAAAAAAGCTAGGAAAAATGAGAGCTTCAGACGCAAAAGTGAAAAGTGAAAGACGGGGGAAAGAAACGAGTTTTGTCAAAAACTTGAAATGGCGACAAAAGGGCAATTAATGCGCCTGGAACAACGAATACGTCAGACGGCGCATACAGGTGCGAGACAACTTACAAGCGCGTACAGTGTACGATCCGGTAAAGGGAAGACGCATGGCTGAAACGGTTGAGTCATTTTGCATGACAGCTCATACGCGTGAAGGAGATCTTGGGATCTTTAATCTTTAAAGAGACATGTCGCCTCATGATGATCTCGGCTGAAAGACTTTAAACCGATGTATTGACAGGAAGTTCCAATATAGGTTCCATCACCTCAGAATGCCGAAGTAATAGAACCTAGGGGGCAGTTGTGGGGATATATTTTCTGAGTACCAACACGTGGCCAAGGTGGCGCCGATGTATCAGCCGAGGTGCCACGTGTCTTGGACATGACGCCGAGGTGATCTCGGCAAGGCCGAGGTTATCTCCGAAGATATCGGAATCCGAGATAAGCGGATAAGGCACAAGAGTCCTAGATGATAAGGGGACTCAGCCTGGATAAAGATAAAGCTCTTAGAGAGTTTGTCTCTATCTATTGTAGAGTCCTGGATAAGCATTGAACTAAAGTCCATTGAAGCCAGACTTCTGTTGGGACAAGGATTGAGTTAACTATAAAAGAAAGGCACCCCCGATGGGTCTAAGGTACGGAATTTACATTCAGAACAGTGAGTTTAACAGTTGATTATCTTTGAGAGATATACTGACTTGATCGTCGAAGTGCCCCCGGGTGGACGAACCACCGCCGGAATCTTCTCTTTCTATTGCAGGTCAGCCAGGTGTCATCTATTCTGCCAGTACTCTCCAGCTGAATACTGAGTTGGCAGTGTGGTCGGAAAATCACTCACACAATATATATATTTTAACCTTCAATGAAATATCAAAGTAAAAATGAATGTAAGAAACTTAAAATGTGAAATTTGTTATAAATTTGTAGTTATATATATGAACCATATTATGTAAAATTAGTTTGTGTTATATACATTAAAAAATATTATGTAAATTAGTATTATATATTATGCAAATGTTTTATAATTGGTTGGAATATTCTTTAATCCGCAAATCTGCCCAAACCGCAATTTGTCAATCTGCTAATCTGCCATTCGGTTTATAATTTTACTCTTAAACCGTGTAAACTACATAGCGTACACCCCTAGTGGTGACTATTCGGTGAAATCTGGATACCTTTCTGCTGTGGGGCTCAGGAACAACAGAAATAGTGTTGGGGGTAGATGCTTATAGTGAATTTTGGAAGCAACTCTAGAAACTTGACATTCCACCCAAGTGGTCTCTTTTTGTATGGAAACTTTTACATAGAATTTTGCCTCTAAGAGCATCGCTATTACGAAGAAAAATAATTCTGCAAGCTATGTGTCCTTATAAGGGGGCGGAAGAATCTCTTGAACATTTTTGTTTTCAATGCCCAATACCCAAGTATGTTTGGAGAGGATCACAGTTAGGATTGGATTTTGACGTAGGGAGGAGAGTTGTTGGTTTAAGATTGGTTAATATGTTGGTTCAACATTGGACCCGTTGAGGCAGCTATTGTTGAGGCTATTAAGGTCTTATGGAGCCTACGGCTTTTCCGAAATAGAGCATGTTTTGATGGGGTGGTGGCTCATCTTTCTGCAATTGTAGATTTCATACCTATCCTAAACTACAATCTTACGAGGTCTCTCCAGCAATCTTCGGCATGTGAAAATTAGGGCAACATGATCTCTTCTTGTAATTAAGGGACTAAGTAAGAAGTTAACTGTTTTGTTGTTTCTAATAAATCTCCATGTGTGCAAATGAAGTTTTTGACAGGTTGCTTATTGATGGAGCTTGGTGGAAACAATCTTTGCAAGCAGGTGCAGCATGGGTTGTATTGAATTGCAAGGGTAATCAAATTGTTAAACGCCGATTGTCCTTTTTAGCTCAATCACCACTTGTTGCGGAAGCACGAGCATGTCTAGAAGCGTTAAAATGGTGCTGGCATAGTCATATTAAAGTCATTTCAGTTCTCATTGATAGCTAGGAATTAGTGCGCCAATTAAATTCAGAGGGTTTGGTGGATTGGAATCTACAAGTATTATTAGATGACATTTAGCATATATGTAAGTCTTTTGATTATGTTCGTTTATGTAAGGTGCCTAGATCAGAAGTAAATCTTACTCATATGGAGGCGCAAATAGCTTCTTTCTGCAGCTAGTTTTTGTAAATCTGATACATTGTTTTTGTATGTTTGTTTTGTATTAATGATATTTGCAGTTTCTTTGTCCTCAAAATGACATTAAAAACCTAGGATATTAAAAAAAACTAACCTTATTTTAATTTGAAAAGCAAAGATTACAGAATTAAGGTTGGATGATTAGTTCAACTTCAATTGTGTAGTATCTTTTTACTTTTGATTCTCAATTAGCCCTTTAATAGAGTTGGGGTCAAGCGAAAAATCTTTGTTAGGAATGCAAGGGCCTTAACATTGTGTTTGGTTAGGAGATTTGGAAAGGAATTGAAAAATAGAAAGGGAAAAGGTGTGTGAAATTAGGTGAAATGTAAGTATATTTTATTCACATTTCATCTACCATTTTTCTTTCTCTTTCCAAATCTCTTATCAAATCTTATAACTAAACACATGTCAAGATTTTTTCCTTTTGTAGTCATTTTATTTTATTTTTTTATATAAGAAAATCTATTTAATATGAAACTTTTATAGAGCCTTCGTTTGGCAAAGATAAAACGGGATTTTTTTAACTAAAATAGTCACAAAAGACAAAATAGACTTTTTAACTTAATAAGACAAAATATCACATCTAAACTATGATCATTTCGTTTTTTTCTCTCGTAAAAGTCAAAAAAATCAAAAAGTGTATCTCAAATGAGACTTTTTAACCCCAAACTAAAATAGTTAAAAAACTAAAAAATCAACGCACATTCCAAACGTATCTATAATCTAAAAAATAATGGGCCTGAAACGAGTACTTCACTTGTTTTAAGCTTGCACTCCTAATATAATATAATTTGCTTTGTCCTATTTACCTACTCAAACAAGTTTCAATAGTAAGACGAATTAATCATAACTAGTATTGCCAAAAATAATTATAAATTAATAATAAATTTTATAAATATTAATATTATAAATTTTACTATGAATATATAATTTTAAAAAATATATATACTGAAATGTAATTGTCCCAATAAAAAAACCATGACACACAAATTTACGTGTAATTGTCTATATTCACATTACACTATTTTTATTGTATTAAAAATAATGAAGCTTTTAAAACACGACAACATATACGTGTGCGAGCTCGCCTAATATGTCGCATCAATAAATTAGAAAGAAGTTTGGAAGTTTTAAATTAAGAATTCTAATAGTTTTAATTAATGTGTGAGTTTTATGTGATGTGATATTTTTGACTTTTTTTTTTTTTTTGATTTTTCATATTATTAGTGTTTTTTTAGAACTCTCAAATTAAAGGGATATATCATTTCCACAATAAATTATTATGATATCTTTAAAAAGGTTTTTAGTTTAAAACTTTTAATATTAAGATTTTATAAGGCAAATGATATATAACATTTTTATAATAGTTGAGATCTCTCAATATTTTCACAGAGAAATGTTGGCACAGAGAAATTTATTTTCACAGAAAAATTTCAACTTGTTACAAAAATATTATTGAGCAATATTAACTAATAAAAAAAATATAGTCCATTTCTTCTACTATCAAAAGTTAAAAAGACATGTTTTACTAATTTTTTCATCTTTAAATTGTGTTTGGATCATAAATCATCTTAACAGAGCATTGGTACTCAAAAGTATTTTGTCCTTTCTTTTTTTTTTTTTTTTTTTTGTGTTGTTGGTTTGTTTGTTTGTTGTTGTTGTTGTCAAGATTATAGAATATTAATTTGTTAGTAAAGTTATATTACAATTAAAGGGATCACATCTATTTCATTAGCCTGACCCCTTGACATTTTTCTTACCTAACACTAAAATATAATTACAAGACTATTGGGCCAAACACAATGTATGGTAAGATATAGGGGGACTTACCAGCCGGTCCCATGCAAACAAACTAATACCCAGGAAGTCCTTCCCTATTTCAGTTTCCAATTTTACCCCTAAATGTCACAAAACACGCGTGAAGCAAAGAACAAATCACGAGGTCTCCCTGTGCGCGTGAAACACATGCTCCTTCTCACACGCTCCTCCACCGTTTCGATCTATATTCCCTGTTTCATTCATCTTCAACAAACAAACTTATCACTGGTTTAAACAATGACAAATTTCAGTGATAAATTCACAAAAATAAACTTATCACTGGTTTAAACAATGACAAATTTTAGTGATAAATTCACAAAAACAAACTTATTATTGGTTTAAACAATGATAAATTCACAAAAACAAACTTATCACTGGTTTAAATAATGACAAATTTCAGTGATAAATTCACAAAAACAAACTTATCACTGGTAAGATATATAGCATTAATAAGCTACACAAATCAATGTGTTACATGTATATGTTATTAAAGGTGTATGTAGATCAGATTGGTTCGTTTTAAAATAAATCAAGAATCAAATCGTAAGGACCAATTCTAGAAAAATTAAAACCATTAAATTGTAAAACCGGACCATAGAAACAAATTTAGTTTTGTGGTTGTAGGAATTTTATATAACAATAAATATGATATTATTTTATGTTAGTAAACAAATTAATAATAATTAATTTGGTTAAGTTGGTTAGAGTTTATCAATTTTATAATAAAGGTTAGTGATCAAATCTTATAAAAGATTTTTTACATTTTAATTTTTACATATAAAAATTAAAAAAAAAAAAATAAATATGTCAAGGATCGGTTTGGTTCGAAATTGTAATCAAAGTCTTGGAATCGGGAACTAAATCGATTTGAACAGTTCCATCATTTTCAGAACTAGAACCAAAACTAATAAAAATCAAACCTAACCAAATCAACAGTTTAAACTGAATTAGATCGATTTATAGATTCCACCAATTTTTTGTTTTTTTTGTACATCCCTATATGTTATGTATATATATATATATATTTGTATATACTAGCATTAGGTGTAAATGTGATACATTTGGTTTTCTACATTTCAACTTTCAATTCTTTTTTTTTAAGTAAACCTTTAAAATATTTTAATATCTTTTTTGACCTTTTAGATCTACTTAATTTAGATATACTTAAAAAATAAACATTTGTAAAAAATATTTTAAAAAATCAATAAATACGAAAATATCTTAAAAAATCAACAAATACAAAAAATATCTTAAAAAAAATCAATAAATATAAAAAAATATTTAAAAAGTACTGATTTTTTTTATTTTATTTTTTTGTATGTGATTTTTTAAAGATTTTCACAAATTATATTTTTTTTAGGTGTTTTTGAATTGAGTGAATTTAAAAAGCAAAAAATTGATTAAAAATTTAAAAACGTTCACTAAAAAAAAATATACATACTACAAATTTTAAAAAATATTTTTGAACATTTCAAATCAAACAATCAAAAAGTCACAACAACAAAAATCAACTATTCTTTTTATTTTTTACATATCTTTTTATAAAAAATTAAAAAATCAACTAAAATAATTCATTTCGAAAAATCCTCTGAAAATTACTTCCCTTAAAGGCGTTTTATGCATGCGAAATTGGTTTCCATTGATTGACCACAACGGTTTTGTCCATTTGTACCATTTTATAATTTAACGAGTTAAAGTGATACCTCTCAATAATTTAGCATGTTTTCATGTAAATAACTCTTCTTTCTATTGCATACAGTACATTGCAAACATATCACTACTATTTAGAACTAAACTCTCCCCTTGCTCTAGTTGAATAGACCATTATGATCTTGAAAGAAATTACAAATAATTAATTCTAGATAGATCATAATAATCTTAAATGAGATTACAAAGTGAACTCTCCCATTACTCTAGTTGAATATATCATTAAAATCTTAAAAAAAAATTACAGACTGGACTATCATTATTGAATAGATCTCATCAGAACCGCTCATCTAGATTAATAAATTATTATAATGTGATAAATTTGTAGAGGCCTAATAGCTTATATGTACTCAACACTAATTACATTGCGTTACACAATAGACTAGTCAATTCTTGAGAGAGTTTAAATGTGCTTGAATCTTCTATATCAATTTCTATATTTTCTTAATAAATTATTATTTTTATAACATTTTTAACTGACACGTGAGATTAAAAATAAAATATAATTAAATTTGATCACATAATCATTATTGCAAAAGACAATGCTACAAATTATCTGGTTCATTTATATTCATAACTCCTTACAAATATGCGGTGGGACTCTCTGCACATATGCTGTAGGTGATAAAGGGCAATACTGTCTGGCAGATATGTTGGAGTAGCCTATCTGCATATCTATTTTTTTGAATAAAAAAAAAAAACTCCTTACAAATATATTTTATAATTATAAAAATACTATTAACAAATAATTTTGTATGATTTATTTATTTATTTTGGGTATAAAATCACGATGTTAACATTTTTGTCTTTTTTGCATAAGTCATAAAGTCTATGCATATTTTTTCCACAGGAATATTCAATGAAAGTGACAAATTAATCTCATGACAGAGCGAGCGAGAGCGAGAGAGAGAGAGAGAGAGAGAGAGAGGAGTTGCTTAGCGTTGCCATTTTGGGCCGTTTACTTTCTCTCTCCGATTTTCCCGGGAAAATTCCAGCAGCAATTGGTCGGCAACACGTGGCGAATCCTCATTCGTCTTGTTGCGCTGGTACACGCTTTTACGCGTGTGGTGCCTTTACAATTCCGCAATGTGAAACTCAATTATACACACGCATATATATACATAATATTACTATTGATTCTTTCTTTGGGATAGTTTATTGGGAGACAAAGAAGATTCTTGGTTTTCTATAGTGAGAAAAAAAAGTTATATCAATCTATATATACGACGACAAACTTGTGCTTTGAATTGGGACTTTCAAAACTCACTTGATTTCATTTCTGACTTTTTATTATAGCCAAGAACTCCAAAAGCCTAGGCTAGCCCTTCTGGTTTCTGGGTAAGCTCTTTGATTTTTGATTTTTTTTTTTTCCCCGTCTCTTTATTCATTTGGGTCTGTTCTATATATCAATTGTCAACTGGGTTTATGTCTATATATATGTATATGTACTACAGTGAGTGCTAAAGAAACTATGGTTGGTCCAATTTAGTCATTTTTTGAAGATATTAACATTGCAATGATTTGGGTTTGATCAATATATGAACCTGTCAACTGGGTATATGTCTATTTCTGTGTATATGTATTCAATGTTAGAGAAACTATTGTTGGTCTAATTTAGTCATTTTATTGAAGATATTAGTGCTTGAATGTCATTGAAATTGTATTTCCTTTGGTAGTCCTGGATTTCTTTCTGTTAATTCATTTGGGTCTGTTTAAAATATGAAATTGACAACTGGGTAATATGTCTATGTGTGTGTCTATGTATACAATGTTAGATAAACTAATTTAGTCATTTTCTTGAAGATATAAGAATGATATGCAAATTCTATTTCCTTTGGTAGTCCTTGATTTCTTTCTGTTAATTAATTTGAGTCTCTTCTATTTATGAACTTGTCAACAGTGTATATGGCATATATGTCTAACGTTAGAGGAACTATGGTTAGTCTAGTTTTTGTTTTTTTAAGATACTATTATTAGAACATGTCAAGTGAAATTAAACTTCATTTTCTTTCCACAGGTGAAGCATCTTCATATTTAGGTCTGATGGCGGTTAAGACAAATGGGTTTGTTGCACCCGAAGAATTGATGAAGCTACTATTAACATTGTCTTCAAATTGGGGGGATAAGATTGATACAAATATGTTAAAAGTTGCACACTTGAGTGGTGCCATGACTAATGATGTTTACCGGATAACCTGGCCTACAAAGATGGAAAACGATAATAGAACGGTTCTAGTTCGGATTTATGGCGAAGGAGTAGAGCGTTTCTTTAACCGAGATGAGGAAATTCAGACATTTGAGAACATATCAAAGTACGGTCAAGGGCCTCGACTTCTTGGACGGTTCCCAGAAGGGCGAGTGGAAGAGTTCATTCATGCTAGGGTATGCAAGAATTTGATTAAATGCAACATATTATCTCATTTTCAATTTTAATTTAGTTTTCTGTTTTCTATATCTGGTCTAAAGTTAAATTAAGTGAAAGTTTGCTAAATTCATTATCTATATGATACCTTGTATTTTTTATTTTTTGTATTATGTTTCATACCATTTAATCAAATAAAAAGATTTCATAGCATCTTTGGAAGTAGATTAACCACACAAACTGAACTAAAACACAAAAGAGCTGGACTAAATATACTGATTTGAGTCTTTTCCCATCTTGTTTTTAATTTTTCAGACACTATCAGCTGGTGATCTTCGCGACCCTGAAATATCTGCTTAGTAGCAGCTAAGTTGAGGGAGTTCCATAATCTTGATATGCCTGGTCCTAAGAAAGTGGTTCTCTGGGACAGAATGAGGTACCTAGCTAAAGTTATTGTTTGGTTTGGTTTTCTGTTTTAAAAAACAACCCATCTCTTAAGAAACCCCAAAACGTTAGTTTTTGAAAACTGTTTTTACACAAAGATGATAACAGAGAAGACGAAAACACGATCAAATGGGAAGCCATAGCAGATTTAAGCATAAAATGGACTCATTATTTTCTTCCTCAGAAACTGGGTTGGTGAGGCCAAAAGTTTGTGTTCCTCTGAAAACACAAAGGAATTTGGCATTGATACTTTGGAGGAGGAGATTTGCATACTGGAAAAGGAGTTGTCGCGGGACTACCAAGAGATTGCGTTTTGTCATAATGACTTGCAATACGGTAACATAATGATGGAGGAAGAGACGAGATCAATCACTATAATTGTAAGTTTTCTGCTCCATTTTTGGTTTTCTATTGTAGAAAGTTTTCAGCACATATTCTTTGTTTCCAATTAATTTCTTGACATTCCATTCCAATGAAAATAGTTTTCGCAGCGTGCCAAAACAAGTTTTTAATGCTTTTCAAAAAATTGAGAACAAAAAACGAAAATGCAACCAAACATGCTAATGATTTTGTAAATCACCGGGGTAAATTAATTTTATGCATTTTTCTGTTTATTGAGCTAAAGCCTTAGTTGCACTCTAGATTTAACATTTTCCATGTACCGGTGTTTACTTTCATATTAAAGAAAATTAGTCTCTATGCCTCCAATTTGATTTTTTTTCTTTCAAGGTTTTGGAAACAGAAAATTGTTCAAACAATTTTGCAGAATTTTAAAATGTATTCCATTTCTCATTCAACTAATACTAGTAGTGCACAAAACCCTTCTTTTTGAAGAAACATACTCAAATAACATTCGTCCGAATGAACATTTACTTTAAAATTTATTTGTTACTTTTACAGGATTACGAGTATGCCAGTTACAATCCTGTTGCCTATGACCTTGCAAATCACTTCTGCGAGATGGCAGCAAACTATCATACTGAGACACCTCACGTATTAAACTACTGTGTGTACCCGGGTAAGCAATTTTTGGGTTGTTCACAGTGTCTAATTGCCTTAACTTTCACCTCTCTCCCTCTCCTCTTGTCTAGTATGTCAAGTTAGATAGCACTGGTTTCTTTTAACTGATTAAATTGATTTTCATAATCAACAGGCCTAGAGGAGCGTCAAAGATTTGCACGAATATATCTTAGTTCAGCAGGTTAGTTAATTACTTTACGTTTTTGTTTGGAAATTATGCAGTTATGCCACTTGCAAATAAAACACAAAAAAAAAAAAAAAAATCAAAGAATAGAGACAAGAGGGGGGTTCAATACATGGGACTCACACATGTGGGGCCGCCGCCTTGTCTCTCGTCTGTGGACCTTTCTGTGTTCCGTTTTGTATTAGTAGATGATGTTCAGGATATTATGAGAGACAAGTATATGTGGTTTTCAGAAATACCGTGTCTATGTTAAACTGTTTAAAAACTCTAAAAGTCAAGAGTAAAGCACTAGATTTTTGTTCAAGGTTAGGCTTCCTTTTCTCCTCAACACATGCATTACTCAAACTTGACCATTACTCAACTTCGCCATTTAGATTCAAGGTTGTTAAAATCGGGATCTTACCTAATATCAGAGTCTTGTGGATTGGATCAAGTATTGTAAGATCCTACCTTCTACTTAAAAAAAAAAAAAAAAAATGAAATCAAAAATCTATGTATACTGATTTTACACCCATTTGGATAATTTGAGTAATCCAGGCACGATCTTATGATCTGGATTGCGATTTTGATAAGCATGGTGTTTGCATTCCAATGACCTTTAAGCAACAAATATCCAAAAAGAGGAAAGAAAAGTCTTCTATTCTTGTCCACACAATGCAGTCTTGAATTTCTTGTTTGGCTTTAAGTGTAAACCTAATACATACATATCGTTGTTGACCCGGAATAGCCTACCCAAGTGACTTTTAAGACAACATAAATTCAAAGAGGAATTGTTAATTTCACAGTATGCTTTTCAACCCTTGCTTGCCCTGAATTTCTTGTTTGCTTTCTTGGACAACAGTGCGGTGACAATGATAATAATGAGAATTTATTGCACTTTGTTAAATTGATTAGTTTATACATCCACATCAAGTGGTATGCAATTCTGTATATTTTGTTGAATTGATTGAAAGCAACCCTTGAGAGAGAGAGAGAGAGAGACTTCCTCTTCTTCTTTTTGTTTTTTTTTTGGGTGGTATTATGGAACCATCTTTTGGTCTTATTATCTTAATATATGAGTGGGTTCTTTTGACTTTTTATGTACCTAAAGTTTTCATTAATATATGCAGGGAATCAACCTAGTGACTCTGAAGTAGAACAGCTTGTGGATGATGCAGAGAAGTACACCCTTGCAAACCATCTGTTTTGGGGTTTATGGGGAATAATCTCGGTAAGTGTCTGTGCTTTTGGTAGACTGGGATTCTCTGTCCTGATCTCTCCTATCCCCTTGTCTCAAAGCCCCTCTCTGCCACACACGATTATGTCACAGAGACACATTGTATGGTAGATGTTGGACAGCCAGCGTAAAAAAAAAAAAAAATACCAAAGAGAGAAATAAAGAGCTAAAAAAACCCTAATAATTTGAATATTCTCAACTCAATTTATGTCAAGAGTGTCTCCAATAACAAGGATCCCAATATTACAAAATAATAAAATCCAAAATAACTAAAATTACATAATAGCTCCTTAAATTAAAATGTCCTAAAATCAAGTTTAAATAAATTGATTTTGATTCTTCCAAGTCACACCTCACATAATTGCAATGAGTGGTGGGTCTGATGTGATCTCAATCATTGATAGAGGGGCCTTGAGACAAGGGAACACAAGAAATTCAGATAGAGAACACTTCACTTGTGGGGATGGCGATTGGGCTTAAACATATACTAATCATTTTTTTTTGGGGGGGATATGCAGAGCTATGTGAACCATATTGACTTCAATTACACGGAGTATGCAAGGCAGAGGTTTCAACAGTACTGGTTGAGGAAGCCTCAACTCTTGGGCACCTCAAGAGCCTCAACTAATGATGGTGTAAATGGTTCCATGTAATTTGCAAATTGTAATGATTTAGATACAAATGTAATCTCACCATTATTATTGCTATTATTATTATTGGTGATCATGATATTCAAATTGTATTAATGTGATGTTGTGCCTTTAGAGAAAGGAGTGGTGTTTGTTCTCACATAATCGGACACACAAAATACATCGATGGACATGATTTAAAAAAATGAGTCTCACTGAACCAGGTTCATTCCTTTTTATGTAACAAAACAAAATAAATTTTCAACTCAGGAGGGAAGACAGGACAAAGAAGGAAGATTGTCAACAATGAAGTCTATAGCCAGCATGAGAGAGCCCCTTGTGGCTTCAAAAATGCACCCGAGACCGATTTTTTGTTTGCCTGCAAAGCCAAACCATATTACTGTGTCTGGCAAAAAAGAGTAAACTATGTAATAGCCGTTAAACAAATCTAGAGTCTCCACCAAGAAAAAAAGTATGTTCTGGTGTTGATTTACAACAGAACCCTAGAAAAATAAGCCATTTAACTATTTTCTTCAGCAAAGCAGACTCAAATGCAGACAGGTAGGATACAAAATTAAACCAGTAATTGAAAGAAACAGAATTGTCTCGCAAGCATGTCCATTGTTTTTCACTTTCAACATGTAGTTTTTGAAGTTTAATGCAATCTCAGTGAGTGTTTTCCGGCAACAAAGTGAACGCTAATTCTAACCTAAGATACATCAATATACACTGACTGAACCAAAATACCCTTTAAAACTACTTATTTCTAGAAGTTATGAGCAAAAAAAAACATATACAGGCATTTACACACTGGAATATACAACATTGACCACAGAACATTCAAAATCAAATGAATAAATTGCTTAGTATAGTAGCAATAGAGAGGGTTTCACAAATTATCTGAATCCTCAATCACAGCCTCTCCCAGTTTGTTGGAAATTAACCCCTCCTAACGCTCCCGATCAGATGCATCCTGCACCAGCAGACAAAAGTCACATACAGTGATATCTTGGAACATTACAGAAAAGAAGCCTAGTGAGATGGATATTCTAAGCATAAACACTTCATTAATTCAGTCGGTAGTGTGTTGGGGCTGTTAGAAAATGGGCTAAACAATGTTAAATCATATGTTTCCCATCATTTTTAGAAACCAGCAGAACCATGCATCAACCCACCATATAACTGACTGTACTCAACAAAATTTTCTAAAACATGTTTGTCATAACGTAAGAACCATACAGAGGTTTTGTTTGCATAGATCCTAAATCGACCTACTTGCGTAAACCGTCGAAACAAAGAATGGGTTGTTTAGAAAAACCTATTGTTTGTGCAATTAAAATATACATGACAGATATTACTTACCTCTCTGAATCTTAAGCAGCTCATTCCAACATCAGTTTCCTTGTCTTCTACAACTTCCTGATTTTCAATTTCTGCATCAGTATATGTGAGGGCCCGTTGTAGCTTCCTAGGACAAAACACCTCAACCTCTACCATATATGAGGCAGTCACAGGTCGATGATCAGAAAGCCTAAGGTCTGCTTTCCTGTAGCTTAATAGCCGCATTCCCTTCCCATATGAAAGAATACGGTCACACCTGAAAGAAGAAGATACATAAACGTCTAGAAATGCAAATGGGCATTCAAAACTAAGAGAAACAAAAAGAACCAACCAACATAGACACCAAACCAAAGCATGAAACATTTATCAAAAAATAGATTCAGATTTGCCTAAGATTTGTTATATTTTATGTTTGATGTTATAACATTATCTTATTTGTAGCTTGTTCAAGCCTGTAAAAGGGTTTCTATTGTTGTTCAAGTCCCTGAACTTTCTACACACACACAAGGGGGATGAACCCTTCTCTTGAATGATATGCAAGCCAGAGATCAAAATGATATGACATTAGTGGCCATCTAATCTAGGTGCTCACATCACCATAATAATAATATTCAAATCTTGGAGCAATGTAGACGGGACAGCTCCTAATCTCCAATAAACTCAAAATTCACTAGCATGACAAGCATGGAAAAGACACATAATCCAACATTAATCTTGGAAACTTTCCACAAAAAGCTATTGATGGGGGAAAGAATAAAAATTAAAAAAAAAAAAAAAAAAACTGCTACTAGGGGTTAAAAACTAGATCATGAACATGCATATACATAAGCATATGCACATAGGTACATATGCATATGTGTACCAAAGAAATAAAATGTTGAAGACCCATGCCCCTCATCCCAACCATGCAAAGTTCAGTTCTCAATTCAACTGCAGTAATAACTGTTAGTCCATTCTCCCCCTTGTTGCATATTTCACCCAAAAAAGTGGCGCTAACCACTGATAAATTGTTGGTCATGTTGTAATTTTTGCAATCATGGATGCCTCAAAACAGAATATTTTTCTATTCCAAATGTAAATTAGGCTTTCATATTACCCAATCAGTTCTCATCTGTTTATTTTTCATTAAAGAATAACCAATGTAAAGATGATTCAATCAAAGTGATTCTGTCCCAATAATAATAAAATACTCAAGCTCCACGTCATTCCCACAATACTTGTGTCCTTTTATCTTTAAAATAGGTGACATATCTGTTTCATTGTGCATAACAGTACAATGTCTCTAGCAAAGAAAGAATTATAACAGGTTGCAGATAATGGTTTCAATACAGAACAATGCAGGACCAGAACTTGAATTCTAATTCATATTATAATACTTTATGAATTTGAAATTGAATAGATGCATTGCGACAGACAAGAGAAGATGCATGCTTCGGAAAAGATCAATTTGTTCCTAGAAAAATTGTTGAACAATAAAATGAAATAACAATTACCCAGAGAAAACAAGCATACATAACAAAAAGCATTCATAAGATACAATGAAACAATAAAAAGAAAATGCGTAAAGTAGAATGGAAACCTACACGACATATATCTCAAGGACAAAACAAAAAACAAAGAGGTAGTGGGCATAATTTACAGTGGAGCAGTCAATTAGACAAAGACAGGAACCAGAAATGACATAAATGACATGTAATGATCAGATGTGGGACAAAGTCCCATGAACAAGCAAAAGCTTGTAGATGCATACCATGCTGG
Organism: Camellia japonica; assembly: GCA_030407325.1. Classification (NCBI taxonomy): domain Eukaryota; kingdom Viridiplantae; phylum Streptophyta; class Magnoliopsida; order Ericales; family Theaceae; genus Camellia; species Camellia japonica. The sequence continues at coordinate 96,985,370 of JAPPVO010000036.1, forward strand.
AGTACGCCTTCCAACCTTCGGATCCTCCCCAAAGTACTTCTCCGAGTTTAACTCATATTTATAGGTTGGTGAAAAATTTAATGTACCTTCACGCCATCCATCAAATGCACGACCTTTCCTGAGCTCTCGTACAAGCTGCCAGAAGAAGATGTCCATGTAATCAGCAACTAGACTTCAAACAACCATGACTTCATGCAAAAATGATAAATCACAATGTTTTCAATCACCACATTGAACTTCAATGTTTTCAATGAACTTCAATTTAGGTTAAAATACACATCAATTCTTTCAGTCACCACAACGAACTTTCATCAATTAGTAGATGTCGTGAACTTCTATCAATGTTTTTAATCACCACAATGCTTCACACCTTCAAATTCCGTTTTCTAATTATGCAAATCTAGATATACTATGGCTGAAAGAATCATCAACACAAACAACTACATTGCCAGATACAACAATACAAATACTCCCAATATTGATTTGGAGCACCAGTACTGTAGGCAAAGTACAATAAACATCTTTGCTTTAATTTTCAATTCTACAGCTTAAAAGAGCAAGTATTCTTTGCGATTTATGTGTCTAAAAATCCTTTCAATTTTTTCCCCTCATTACATAATTCCTCTTTGCTTTTAACCGTACAAAGAAGTAGCAAATGCAATTGAAAACATTCTCCAAATACAACAACATATGATGACAAATGAGGATGAATACTCCCCTTGCAGATAATTTAACAAAAATACCATACATTAAGATCAAAACATACTAAACTTAGAACTTCACTAAAATTTCATTTAGTTATGTATTATTGACCCACACATCAAAATTTATATAACTGTATAACACCTAGATTACTAAAATAAGTACAAGGACAATAATCAATAAATCCCTATATATCTTTTGCAAGAAGTGTTGCTATGTATATATGCATTTATAGAAGATAAGAAGTCATGTATTGTACATAATTCTTAGTGATAAAGAATCATAACTATTCAATAATAGCATTACGATACTACACTGCTCTTGATATTGACCTTACATGATCAAGTGTGTAGTCAATTATTTTGCATGATTGAGTACTTTTATGACATCTTCTTTGTAATAAGGGTAAAAGAACAATATATTCAAAATAATTAGTTGACCTCGAATTTTATCGTTAGTTTATTAGTGTGCTTTGGAGAGAGAGAGAGAGATTAACAAGGAGTTCCTCACAAATTTTTTCAACAAATCATACTATTTATCAATTTGCATAATTTGGTTCCGAATGGCCCTAGGAACATTATGCATATAATTTGAAGAACCCAAATACCAAAATCAAGTCAAATGGTGGCTAGTAGCCACTGTATATGAAAATCTTTCCACCAAGCTCATGAAACACAAGAAAATGCATGACTATGACAAACAACCTAGCAAGCAAAAAATACAAGCACCAATACATGTAGGCAATACATATAGACTTTTGTGGTGTCCACTGTCCCTTTACATTGAGTTCCACAAACCAAATATATAGAACAGAATAAAGGTCGTAGAGAATAGTGCTCTAGCAAAATTCATTAATTAGCAGTGTAAAACCAAAATTTGTACTAAATAAGGTTGATTGTCAAATAATTCAAACGATGCCAGGAAAAAAAAGAAGAATAATAGAGGCAATAATACAAACAAACCTGGTCAAACTCAACCAACATGGACCAATCCTTTCTGGAGATCAGCTCTCGCGTTTTCTCATATGACAAATTGATACGATAATTTAGATCACCTAGCCAGAATATTTTACTGCAATTTGAAAAATTCATGTCATCTAGAAGATTAAAGAAAATGAGAATTCTTAACAATCCTATGAATAAAAAAAGAGAGTAATTCAGTATGTATTTTTTTATTTCACCTAGTGCAAGGAACACTGTAGTGATCTACTACATGACAGAGGTACCAGCCAGAAAACTTTAAATATATACACCCCTAGTTAAAGTGCAGACATTTACAACCTTTTCTTGTATAAATAGCCATTGTATACACTTTTCAGGCTTTCCAAATAGATCCAATCAGCCAACAATCAAGCAAGGACATGTAAATAATTCCAATATGAAACTTTTCAGATTTATAGAACAGAAGAGAGAGAGAGAGAGAGAGAGAGAGAGAGAGAGAGAGGACTGTACTTCTAGTTCTACCAAGAGCACCATTCAAGTTATCAAACTCTATGAAGAAAGAAAATAAATACTCAAGTTTTGTGGGGATAAATTGTATTTAAATATGCTTTGCTCTTCCCAAAAGTGGATATTGGTAATCAAAGGAAAACATTACTTTCAAAAGATGACATTTTATTATCAAGTAATGTAAGCATTTAAAGTAAGATCTAAACAAGAAACTATATATATTTAATATTCCAATATCTAAACAGTCAAAACATATTAGGAAAAGATTTCAAGATTCAATCCAAATAAGAACTAGTCTGGTTGTTCATTGTTGCCATATCTATACTCACAATTTGGTCATGTTTTGTACTGAAAAGATGCTATTTTTGGGGCTGCCTTGCTACTGTTTTTGCTTTCATGTATCAATTTTGCATGTTTAGCATAGCCGTAGGCCATTTCGGGTACTTAAAATCACATTTCGGGATGATTTCATGCATTGATTGTCATTTCGTATCATTTCGGGGCTGTTTTCCCCTTCATTTAGCTGCTGAAATTTGGTTTGCATGCTTGCATATCATTTTCATGTCATTTCATGCTTTAGTGCATTACCTCGGTTTGCGTGCCCGTGGGCACGCATTTCGAGGCACTCCGTTTTCATTCATTGGCTTCCTATGTGAGTAGGCTGAGGCTCTCTCATGTTGGTATAAGCCCATCATTGCATTTCTGTACCATTTTCATACTTGTATATCATCGCCTCGGTTCGCGTGCCTGTGGGCACGCATTTCGAGGCACCTCTATTTTATCCGACGGCAGCTTATGTGAGTGCGGCTGAGGCCCTCTCATGTTAGTGTAAGCCCAATTTGCATTTCCCATGTCATTTGCATTGCGTATGCCATCGCCTCGATTTGCGTGCCCGTGTGCACACATTTCGAGGCACTTCGGTTTTATCCGATTCGCATTTCATATCGTTGCCTCGGTTTGCGTGCCCGTGTGCACACATTTCAAGGCACTTCGGTTTTATCCGATTTGCATTTCATACCATCGCCTCGGTTTGCGTGCCCGTGTGCACACATTTCGAGGCACTTCGGTTTTATCCGATTTACATTTCATACCATCGCCTCGGTTTGCGTGCCCGTGTGCACCCATTTCGAGGCACTTCAATTTTATCCGATTTGCATTTCATATCATTGCCTCGGTTTGCGTGCCCGTGTGCACACACTTCGAGGCACTTTGGTTTTATCCGATTTGCATTTCATATCATTGCCTCGGTTTGCGTGCCCGTGTGCACACACTTCGAGGCAGTTCGGTTTTATCTGATTTGCATTTCATATCATTGTCTCGGTTTGCGTGCCTGTGTGCACACACTTCGAGGCACTTCGATTTTATCCGATTTGCATTTCATATCATTGCCTCGGTTTGCGTGCCCGTGTGCACACACTTCGAGGCACTTCGGTTTTATCCGATTTACATTTAATATCATGGCCTCGGTTTGCGTGCCCGCGTGCACGCTTTTCGAGGCATCTCATTTTCATCTCATTTTCCCAGTATAGTACATACCAGGTTGTATCTTGGATTGCATTCATGAATTTTCTCGGTTTGCGTGCCTGCGGGCACGCACTTCAAGACATCCCATCTTTTCATTAGCATTGTGCATACTAGACTATATCTTAGTTGCATTTCATGCATATCATGCATATTACATTGTGTTCGGGATAGGAGTTAGCCCGGGCACGGGAAACGAGGCACGTTTCACGGAACGGGTCTCGATTCCCAAGTCACCGACACTCCGGATTACTCATGATGGAGTTAGGTTTTGTTGTAGCATTCATCTGCATTGCACCCTATATTGAGTTGTGCAATCCGATTCCTCGGCCATCATGCATCGATATGCGTGATTGGTGGCACGAGGATCGAGGCATGCATATATTTGTGAAATACATTGCTATGTTCTTTTCCTGCTCTCTGTTGCAGCAAGATAAGGAATCAGCAACTTTTCGGAGTTTGGCGCGCGTTTCGAGAAATATTGCAAACAGAGGCTAGATTGGGCATCCCAGTGGATTTCTGCGCAAAGACAGTCCAGCATACATCATTTATCAGAAGCGGGGCAGCCCCTGGCTTGCAAGCCAATTTTAAGGCTTTCTTAGTTTAATTAATTAGAATCTGTAATATTTATTCGGACTGTATTATTCTTTATTTCGGACTGTATTATTCTTTCGGACCCTCTGCGCGAGGGCAAAAACTGTAATAAGTGTGGGTGAGTGTGATGTATGTCTTCCAACCCCCATTTCTTTCTCCCTTTTATTACCCGCTTACGATGGTTAGATATAAGGCATATTTCAATTAGCATACAGTATGACAGCATGTTTGCATCATTCATCTGTTTTGCACGCACCGGGCTCGGCGCATCATACAAACTGCATTTGTATTTCAATTTCGAATTGAATACGTGTTAGTTGTAGCATTTCATATGCCATATTTAGGACAGCCGAGCCTGCTATAGTTGCATTATTGCATGTGTTGCATTAGGCATTCCTGTATATTTAGGATCATGCATGATTTCTAATAAGTTTCTGTTTTTGGCTTGGAGTACTCGGTAAGTTCTATGCTTTAGCATCCTTGCATGCGTGTGAGTGCTGCCATGATAGCATGCTTACCATGAGGCTACGTGCTTATGTGATATAACTGCCTTGAATGCCTGTGGGTGGAGGTTGAGTTACTTGAATTGGGACAATTCGTCAAATGTTTGTTTTAAGCCCACTAGATAGTGGCAAAATCATATTTTCTAAGCCCACCTGAGGGTGGCAAATCCGCGTCTTAGCCTACCTGCGGGTAGCACCATCAAACCATTTTCAAACAAACAAACATGAAATATTTTGTTCCAATTCAGGCGGCCCAGTCTATACTTGTTTGCTGCGAGCATCACATAGTAACCTAGGCTAATAACCGGAATAAGAACTCACAATGTTTTCAAAAACAGATATCATGGTTAGTAGAGGCCGGTTTTTGACCGGGCGAGCGGGGGTGCTCACGAAGTGACCTTCCCCAATCGTACCCAAGTTCCCGAGCCGAGGCAACTTTGGTGATGACGGACACGTGGCCTTTGGCACCGAGTCAGGGTTTCCTAAATTTCCCATTAAAAAAATATTTAGGTGGCGACTCTGTATCTGGCAAAGCAGTCCATGTTTGGCACTTCTTTAAAAATCTGTTTTCAAAACGATTTGCCGGATTTGGACTCTTTGGTTCAAGATTAAGAACCGTGACATTTGAGTCCTTGAACTGTAGTGACCCCAATGTGAACAGAACGGGACTTAACCCTCCCGGGGCGTTCGGGGACGTCTACACTACCACAGAACCACCTATCTTCTTTGAGCTATCATTTGACTGAAGAATCTGAAGCATACTACTATTATTCTGCTCATAAGCTCCTAAAAGTGTGACAATATATTCATCATCAGACTCATCATCAGAGGAGGAAGAGGAAGAAGAGGAGGATGAAAATGAAGTAGCTATCATAGATTTCAAGGTATTCATGGTGCTCTGTTTTGTTAAAGTTATGATCGTATTTGTCTGGTGTATGGATAATAGGTGAATATGAGAGCACAATCTATTTGGCAGATATATATACGTAATGGAGGGAAAAAAATTGGGAAAAACAATTGGGAAATGAAATGGAGGGAAACAAAAAAAAAGAAAAAAAAAAAAATATATATATGGTAACCGGTCGACCGCCCGGTCGCCCGCCGGTCGACCAACCGGTCGCCCCCCTCCCCGGTTCAGGCAGCTGGGATGCAGACAGTTCAAAAGGGTCAAACAAAAAAAAAATAAGATTTACACATACCGGTTGACCAACCGGTCGACCCACCGTTGACCAACCGGTCGCCCCAATCAATTTGATGCAAATTTGATGCAGCGTTGGAGTGGGTGATTTGAGATTTGGTGAAATGGCTTATTTTATACTCAGATTTGATGAAAAATTAAGTACACCGTTGGAGATGCTCTAATATAATATAATTTGCTTTGTCCTATTTACCTACTCAAACAAGTTTCAATAGTAAGACGAATTAATCATAACTAGTATTGCCAAAAAATAATTATAAATTAATAATAAATTTTATAAATATTAATATTATAAATTTTACTATGAATATATAATTTTAAAAAATATATATACTGAAATGTAATTGTCCCAATAAAAAAACCATGACACAAATTTACGTGTAATTGTCTATATTCACATTACACTATTTTTATTGTATTAAAAATAATGAAGCTTTTAAAACACGACAACATATACGTGTGCGAGCTCGCCTAATATGTTGCATCAATAAATTAGAAAAAAGTTTGGAAGTTTTAAATTAAGAATTCTAATAGTTTTAATTAATGTGTGAGTTTCATGTGATGTGATATTTTTGACTCTTTTATTTTTATTTTTTTGATTTTTCATATCATTAGTGTTCTTTTAGAACTCTCAAATTAAAGGGAGAAAAATTCCTGGTAGCTCGAATTCCGTGGCCCGAATTCGGCTCGAAACCCAAAACGACGTCGTTTTGGGTTTCGAATTTTTTATTTTTTTTCTCTTTTTCTTTCTCTTCTTTCTCTTCCTTTTCTTTCTTTCTTTTCTTCTTCTTCTTCGTTGAACCAGGAAACACAGGCGAGAGAGAGAGGAGAGGAGAGGAGAGAAGGGCCCCTGCCGCCGCCGATCGTCGCAGCACGCCGCCGATCGTCGCAGTAGCTCTGATCGTCGCAGCCCCGCCTTCGGCCCCGACTCCTCCTCCAGCCCCATTTTATGGCCCCTCCCCTCCAGTCCTCCTTCCTCCTTCCTCCTTCCTCCTTCTTCTTCTTCTCTTCTTCTTCATCTGCTCCGAATTCGAGCCAAATTTGAGCCTCCGAATTCGAGCTACGAATCGGAGCTGTTAAAGGGATATATCATTTCCACAATAAATTATTATGATATCTTTAAAAAGGTTTTTAGTTTAAAACTTTTAATATTAAGATTTTATAAGGCAAATGATATATAACATTTTTATAGTAGTTGAGATCTCTCAATATTTTCACAGAGAAATGTTGGCACAGAGAAATTTATTTCACAGAAAAATTTCAACTTGTCACATAAATATTATTGAGCAATATTGACTAATAAAAAAAACATATTCCATTTCTTCTACTATCAAAAGTTAAAAAGACATGTTTTACTAATTTTTTCATCTTTAAATTGTGTTTGGATCATAAATCATCTTAACAAAGCATTGGTACTCAAAAGTATTTTGTCCTTTCTTTTTTCTTTTTTTTTTTGTGTTGTTTGTTTGTTTGTTTGTTGTTGTTGTTGTCAAGATTATAGAATATTAATTTGTTAGTAAAGTTATATTACAATTAAAGGGGTCACATCTATTTCATTAGCCTGAACCCTTGACATTTTTCTTACCTAACACTAAAATATAATTACAAGACTATTGGGCCAAACCCAATGTATGGTAAGATATAGGGGGACTTACCAGCCGGTCCCATGCAAACAAACTAATACCCAGCAAGTCCTCCCCTATTTCAGTTTCAAATTTTATCCCTAAATGTCACAAAACACGCGTGAAGCAAAGAACAAATCACGAGGTCTCTCTGTGCGCGTGAAAACACGCTCCTCCACCGTTTCGATCTATATTCCCTGTTTCATTCATCTTCAACAAACAAACTTATCACTGGTTTAAACAATGACAAATTTCAGTGATAAATTCACAAAAATAAACTTATCACTGGTTTAAACAATGACAAATTTCAGTGATAAATTCACAAAAACAAACTTATTATTGGTTTAAACAATGATAAATTCACAAAAACAAACTTATCACTGGTTTAAACAATGACAAATTTCAGTGATAAATTCATAAAAACAAACTTATCACTGGTTTAAACAATGACAAATTTTAGTGATAAATTCACAAAAACAAACTTATCACTGGTTTAAACAGTGATAAATTCACAAAAACAAACTTATCACCGGTTTATCACTGATTTAAACAAATTTGTCACTGATTTATCACTAGTTTAAACAAATTTATCACTGATTTATAATTTGTCACTGATTTATCACTAGTTTAAACAAATTTCTCTGCATTTATAATTTGTCACGATGGTAATAGAATATTTTTTTGAAAAAAAAATGTTATTATTTAGATATTTATTGATATTGATTTTCTGGGCATGATGGGAATAAATTTGTTTAATTTCTCTTTTAATTTGAAATTTGTGGTTTCTTTTGGTTTGAATGATTCAATATTTGTCTCTATCCAATAATAATAATTGGTAAATGTTGATTTGGCAAAAGTCGGTTCCCCAACCGTCAAGCGGTGAGCACCATAGCCACCGCCAACGATCTGAGAGGTCAGTGCCGGAACGCCCTGTCCGTGATCGTGACCGTGACCCTGAACTTCCACGCCCTTCTTCCAAGAGGAAGTTAGACTACGACCACCGCGATCGCTATGACCACCACCACTATCATAGCAGCCACCACCACCGTTCAGAGTCCTCCTCAGCCGCCAGATCATCATCAGCTACACTAGAACCACCACCACCATTACCACAATCCAAGTCCACAACTACCGATCGGAAGCAGAAGCCAAGCGTCTTCTCTTGCATCAGCTTCCCGGCCGAAGAACCACTGCCGACATCTAAGAAATGAAAGCTGTCTCCTCCGAGGCGGCAGCTGGTGGTTCTGCATCATCGGCAGCTCAACACAGCCACAAGTCCTCTGCGAATGGATAGAGAGAGAGAGCGCGCTTCTTTTTTATTTTCATTTTTCAGCTTTCATCTCACAGATCTGGATATAAAATATGAGGACAAAAATGGAATAAACAAAAATATTTAGGACCTATAGGTAAAAGAGTCTTCATCATGGACCTGTTGGGTAATATAGGACTGGCCCGTAAAAATCCCTAAGATATATAGCATTAATAAGCTACACAAATCAATGTGTTACATGTATATGTTATTAAAGGTGTATGTAGATTAGATTGGTTCGTTTTAAAATAAATCAAGAATCAAATCGTAAGGACCAATTCTAGAAAAATTAAAACCATTAAATTGTAAAACCGGACCATAGAAACAAATTTAGTTTTGCGGTTGTAGGAATTTTATATAACAATAAATATGATATTATTTTATGTTAGTAAACAAATTAATAATAATTAATTTGGTTAAGTTGGTTAGAGTTTATCAAATTTATAATAAAGGTTAGTGATATCATATAAAAGATTTTTTACATTTTAATTTTTACATATAAAAATTAAAAAAATAAAAATAAATATGTCAAGGATCGGTTTGGTTCGAAATTGTAATCAAAGTCTTGGAACCGGGAACTAAATCGATTTGAACAGTTCCATCATTTTTAGAACTAGAACCAAAACTAATAAAAATCAAACCTAACCAAATCAACAGTTTAAACTGAATTAGATCGATTTATAGATTCCACCAATTTTTTTTTTTTTGTACATCCCTATATGTTATGTATATATATATTATATATATTTGTATATACTAGCATTAGGTGTAAATGTGATACATTTGGTTTTCTACATTTCAACTTTCAATTCTTTTTTTTAAAGTAAACCTTTAAAATATTTTAATATCTTTTTTGACCTTTTAGATCTACTTAATTTAGATATACTTAAAAAATAAACATTTGTAAAAAATATTTTAAAAAATCAATAAATACGAAAATATCTTAAAAAATCAACAAATACAAAAAATATCTTAAAAAAAATCAATAAATATAAAAAAATATTTAAAAAGTACTGATTTTTTTTATTTTATTTTTTTGTATGTGATTTTTTAAAGATTTTCACAAATTATATTTTTTTAGGTGTTTTTGAATTGAGTGAATTTAAAAAGCAAAAAATTGATTAAAAATTTAAAAATGTTCACTAAAAAAAAATATACATACTACAAATTTTAAAAAATATTTTTGAACATTTCAAATCAAACAATCAAAAAGTCACAACAACAAAAATCAACTATTCTTTTTATTTTTTTACATATCTTTTTATAAAAAATTAAAAAATCAACTAAAATAATTCATTTTGAAAAATCCTCTGAAAATTACTTCCCTTAAAGGCGTTTTATGCATGCGAAATTGGTTTCCATTGATTGACCACAACGGTTTTGTCCATTTGTACCATTTTATAATTTAACGAGTTAAAGTGATATATCTCAATAATTTAGCATGTTTTCATGTAAATAACTCTTCTTTCTATTGCATACAGTACATTGCAAACATATCACTACTATTTAGAACTAAACTCTCCCCTTGCTCTAGTTGAATAGACCATTATGATCTTGAAAGAAATTACAAATAATTAATTCTAGATAGATCATAATAATCTTAAATGAGATTACAAAGTGAACTCTCCCATTACTCTAGTTGAATATATCATTAAAATCTTAAAAAAAAATTACAGACTGGACTATCATTATTGAATAGATCTCATCAGAACCGCTCATCTAGATTAATAAATTATTATAATGTGATAAATTTGTGGAGGCCTAATAACTTATACATACTCAACACTAATTACATTGCGTTACACAATAGACTAGTCAATTCTTGAGAGAGTTTAAATGTGCTTGAATCTTCCATATCAATTTCTATATTTTCTTAATAAATTATTATTTTTATAACATTTTTAACTGACACGTGAGATTAAAAATAAAATATAATTAAATTTGATCACATAATCATTATTGCAAAAGACAATGCTACAAATTACCTGGTTCATTTATATTCATAACTCCTTACAAATATGCGGTGGGACTCCCTGCACATATGCTGTATATGATAAAGGGCAATACTGTCTGGCAGATATGTTGGAGTAGCCTATCTGCATATCTATTTTTTTGAAAAAAAAAAAAACTCCTTACAAATATATTTTATAATTATAAAAATACTATTAACAAATAATTTTGTATGATTTATTTATTTATTTTGGGTATAAAATCACTATGTTAACATTTTTGTCTTTTTTGCATAAGTCATAAAGTCTATGCATATTTTTTCCACAGGAATATTCAACGAAAGTGACAAATTAATCTCATGACAGAGCGAGCGAGAGCGAGAGAGAGAGAGAGAGAGAGAGAGAGGAGTTGCTTAGCGTTGCCATTTTGGGCGTTTACTTTCTCTCTCCGATTTTCCGGGAAAATTCCAGCAGCAATTGGTCGGCAACACGTGGCGAATCCTCATTCGTCTTGTTGCGCTGGTACACGCTTTTACGCGTGTGGTGCAATTCCGCAATGTGAAACTCAATTATACACACGCATATATATACATAATATAACTATTGATTCTTTCTTTGGGATAGTTTATTGGGAGACAAAGAAAGAAGATTCTTGGTTTTCTATAGTGAGAAAAAAAAGTTATATCAATCTATATATACGACGACAAACTTGTGCTTTGAATTGGGACTTTCAAAACTCACTTGATTTCATTTCTGACTTTTTATTATAGCCAAGAACTCCAAAAGCCTAGGCTAGCCCTTCTGGTTTCTGGGTAAGCTCTTCGATTTTTGATTTTTTTTTTTTTTCCCGTCTCTTTATTCATTTGGGTCTGTTCTATATATCAATTTGTCAACTGGGTTTATGTCTATATATATGTATATGTACTACAGTGAGTGCTAAAGAAACTATGGTTGGTCCAATTTAGTCATTTTTTGAAGATATTAACATTGCAATGATTTGGGTTTGATCAATATATGAACCTGTCAACTGGGTATATGTCTATTTCTGTGTATATGTATTCAATGTTAGAGAAACTATTGTTGGTCTAATTTAGTCATTTTATTGAAGATATTAGTGCTTGAATGTCATTGAAATTGTATTTCCTTTGGTAGTCCTGGATTTCTTTCTGTTAATTCATTTGGGTCTGTTTAAAATATGAAATTGACAACTGGGTAATATGTCTATGTGTGTGTCTATGTATACAATGTTAGATAAACTAATTTAGTCATTTTCTTGAAGATATAAGAATGATATGCAAATTCTATTTCCTTTGGTAGTCCTTGATTTCTTTCTGTTAATTAATTTGAGTCTCTTCTATTTATGAACTTGTCAACAGTGTATATGGCATATATGTCTAACGTTAGAGGAACTATGGTTAGTCTAGTTTTTGTTTTTTTAAGATACTATTATTAGAACATGTCAAGTGAAATTAAACTTCATTTTCTTTCCACAGGTGAAGCATCTTCATATTTAGGTCTGATGGCGGTTAAGACAAATGGGTTTGTTGCACCCGAAGAATTGATGAAGCTACTATTAACATTGTCTTCAAATTGGGGGATAAGATTGATACAAATATGTTAAAAGTTGCACACTTGAGTGGTGCCATGACTAATGATGTTTACCGGATAACCTGGCCTACAAAGATGGAAAACGATAATAGAACGGTTCTAGTTCGGATTTATGGCGAAGGAGTAGAGCGTTTCTTTAACCGAGATGAGGAAATTCAGACATTTGAGAACATATCAAAGTACGGTCAAGGGCCTCGACTTCTTGGACGGTTCCCAGAAGGGCGAGTGGAAGAGTTCATTCATGCTAGGGTATGCAAGAATTTGATTAAATGCAACATATTATCTCATTTTCAATTTTAATTTAGTTTTCTGTTTTCTATATCTGGTCTAAAGTTAAATTAAGTGAAAGTTTGCTAATTCATTATCTATATGATACCTTGTATTTTTTATTTTTTGTATTATGTTTCATACCATTTAATCAAATAAAAAGATTTCATAGCATCTTTGGAAGTAGATTAACCACACAAACTGAACTAAAAACAAAAGAGCTGGACTAAATATACTGATTTGAGTCTTTTCCCATCTTGTTTTTAATTTTTCAGACACTATCAGCTGGTGATCTTCGCGACCCTGAAATATCTGCTCTAGTAGCAGCTAAGTTGAGGGAGTTCCATAATCTTGATATGCCTGGTCCTAAGAAAGTGGTTCTCTGGGACAGAATGAGGTACCTAGCTAAAGTTATTGTTTGGTTTGGTTTTCTGTTTTAAAAAACAACCCATCTCTTAAGAAACCCCAAAACGTTAGTTTTTGAAAACTGTTTTTACACAAAGATGATAACAGAGAAGACGAAAACACGATCAAATGGGAAGCCATAGCAGATTTAAGCATAAAATGGACTCATTATTTTCTTCCTCAGAAACTGGGTTGGTGAGGCCAAAAGTTTGTGTTCCTCTGAAAACACAAAGGAATTTGGCATTGATACTTTGGAGGAGGAGATTTGCATACTGGAAAGAGAGTTGTCGCGGGACTACCAAGAGATTGCGTTTTGTCATAATGACTTGCAATACGGTAACATAATGATGGAGGAAGAGACGAGATCAATCACTATAATTGTAAGTTTTCTGCTCCATTTTTGGTTTTCTATTGTAGAAAGTTTTCAGCACATATTCTTTGTTTCCAATTAATTTCTTGACATTCCATTCCAATGAAAATAGTTTTCGCAGCGTGCCAAAACAAGTTTTTAATGCTTTTCAAAAAATTGAGAACAAAAAACGAAAATGCAACCAAACATGCTAATGATTTTGTAAATCACCGGGGTAAATTAATAATTTATGCATTTTTCTGTTTATTGAGCTAAAAGCCTTAGTTGCACTCTAGATTTAACATTTTCCATGTACCGGTGTTTACTTTCATATTAAAGAAAATTAGTCTCTATGCCTCCAATTTGATTTTTTTTCTTTCAAGGTTTTGGAAACAGAAAATTGTTCAAACAATTTTGCAGAATTTTAAAATGTATTCCATTTCTCATTCAACTAATACTAGTAGTGCACAAAACCCTTCTTTTTGAAGAAACATACTCAAATAACATTCGTCCGAATGAACATTTACTTTAAAATTTATTTGTTACTTTTACAGGATTACGAGTATGCCAGTTACAATCCTGTTGCCTATGACCTTGCAAATCACTTCTGCGAGATGGCAGCAAACTATCATACTGAGACACCTCACGTATTAAACTACTGTGTGTACCCGGGTAAGCAATTTTTGGGTTGTTCACAGTGTCTAATTGCCTTAACTTTCACCTCTCTCCCTCTCCTCTTGTCTAGTATGTCAAGTTAGATAGCACTGGTTTCTTTTAACTGATTAAATTGATTTTCATAATCAACAGGCCTAGAGGAGCGTCAAAGATTTGCACGAATATATCTTAGTTCAGCAGGTTAGTTAATTACTTTACGTTTTTGTTTGGAAATTATGCAGTTATGCCACTTGCAAATAAAACACAAAAAAAAAAAAAAAAATCAAAGAATAGAGACAAGAGGGGGGTTCAATACATGGGACTCACACATGTGGGGCCGCCGCCTTGTCTCTCGTCTGTGGACCTTTCTGTGTTCCGTTTTGTATAGTAGATGATGTTCAGGATATTATGAGAGACAAGTATATGTGGTTTTCAGAAATACCGTGTCTATGTTAAACTGTTTAAAAACTCTAAAAGTCAAGAGTAAAGCACTAGATTTTTGTTCAAGGTTAGGCTTCCTTTTCTCCTCAACACATGCATTACTCAAACTTGACCATTACTCAACTTCGCCATTTAGATTCAAGGTTGTTAAAATCGGGATCTTACCTAATATCAGAGTCTTGTGGATTGGATCAAGTATTGTAAGATCCTACCTTCTACTTAAAAAAAAAAAAAAAAAATGAAATCAAAAATCTATGTATACTGATTTTACACCCATTTGGATAATTTGAGTAATCCAGGCACGATCTTATGATCTGGATTGCGATTTTGATAAGCATGGTGTTTGCATTCCAATGACCTTTAAGCAACAAATATCCAAAAAGAGGAAAGAAAAGTCTTCTATTCTTGTCCACACAATGCAGTCTTGAATTTCTTGTTTGGCTTTAAGTGTAAACCTAATACATACATATCGTTGTTGACCCGGAATAGCCTACCCAAGTGACTTTTAAGACAACATAAATTCAAAGAGGAATTGTTAAATTTCACAGTATGCTTTTCACCCTTGCTTGCCCTGAATTTCTTGTTTGCTTTCTTGGACAACAGTGCGGTGACAATGATAATAATGAGAATTTATTGCACTTTGTTAAATTGATTAGTTTATACATCCACATCAAGTGGTATGCAATTCTGTATATTTTGTTGAATTGATTGAAAGCAACCCTTGAGAGAGAGAGAGAGAGAGACTTCCTCTTCTTCTTTTTGTTTGTTTTTTGGGTGGTATTATGGAACCATCTTTTGGTCTTATTATCTTAATATATGAGTGGGTTCTTTTGACTTTTTATGTACCTAAAGTTTTCATTAATATATGCAGGGAATCAACCTAGTGACTCTGAAGTAGAACAGCTTGTGGATGATGCAGAGAAGTACACCCTTGCAAACCATCTGTTTTGGGGTTTATGGGGAATAATCTCGGTAAGTGTCGTGCTTTTGGTAGACTGGGATTCTCTGTCCTGATCTCTCCTATCCCCTTGTCTCAAAGCCCTCTCTGCCACACACGATTATGTCACAAGAGACACATTGTATGGTAGATGTTGGACAGCCAGCGTAAAAAAAAAAAAAAAATACAAAGAGAAAGATAAAGAGCTAAAAAAACCCTAATAATTTGAATATTCTCAACTCAATTTATGTCAAGAGTGTCTCCAATAACAAGGATCCCAATATTACAAAATAATAAAATCCAAAATAACTAAAATTACATAATAGCTCCTTAAATTAAAATGTCCTAAAATCAAGTTTAAATAAATTGATTTTGATTCTTCCAAGTCACACCTCACATAATTGCAATGAGTGGTGGGTCTGATGTGATCTCAATCATTGATAGAGGGGCCTTGAGACAAGGGAACACAAGAAATTCAGATAGAGAACACTTCACTTGTGGGGATGGCGATTGGGCTTAAACATATACTAATCATTTTTTTTTGGGGGGATATGCAGAGCTATGTGAACCATATTGACTTCAATTACACGGAGTATGCAAGGCAGAGGTTTCAACAGTACTGGTTGAGGAAGCCTCAACTCTTGGGCACCTCAAGAGCCTCAACTAATGATGGTGTAAATGGTTCCATGTAATTTGCAAATTGTAATGATTTAGATACAAATGTAATCTCACCATTATTATTGCATTATTATTATTGGTGATCATGATATTCAAATTGTATTAATGTGATGTTGTGCCTTTAGAGAAAGGAGTGGTGTTTGTTCTCACATAATCGGACACACAAAAACATCGATGGACATGATTTAAAAAAATGAGTCTCACTGAACCAGGTTCATTCCTTTTTATGTAACAAAACAAAATAAATTTTCAACTCAGGAGGGAAGACAGGACAAAGAAGGAAGATTGTCAACAATGAAGTCTATAGCCAGCATGAGAGAGCCCCTTGTGGCTTCAAAAATGCACCCGAGACCGATTTTTTGTTTGCCTGCAAAGCCAAACCATATTACTGTGTCTGGCAAAAAAGAGTAAACTATGTAATAGCCGTTAAACAAATCTAGAGTCTCCACCAAGAAAAAAAGTATGTTCTGGTGTTGATTTACAACAGAACCCTAGAAAAATAAGCCATTTAACTATTTTCTTCAGCAAAGCAGACTCAAATGCAGACAGGTAGGATACAAAATTAAACCAGTAATTGAAAGAAACAGAATTGTCTCGCAAGCATGTCCATTGTTTTTCACTTTCAACATGTAGTTTTTGAAGTTTAATGCAATCTCAGTGAGTGTTTTCCGGCAACAAAGTGAACGCTAATTCTAACCTAAGATACATCAATATACACTGACTGAACCAAAATACCCTTTAAAACTACTTATTTCTAGAAGTTATGAGCAAAAAAAAACATATACAGGCATTTACACACTGGAATATACAACATTGACCACAGAACATTCAAAATCAAATGAATAAATTGCTTAGTATAGTAGCAATAGAGAGGGTTTCACAAATTATCTGAATCCTCAATCACAGCCTCTCCCAGTTTGTTGGAAATTAACCCCTCCTAACGCTCCCGATCAGATGCATCCTGCACCAGCAGACAAAAGTCACATACAGTGATATCTTGGAACATTACAGAAAAGAAGCCTAGTGAGATGGATATTCTAAGCATAAACACTTCATTAATTCAGTCGGTAGTGTGTTGGGGCTGTTAGAAAATGGGCTAAACAATGTTAAATCATATGTTTCCCATCATTTTTAGAAACCAGCAGAACCATGCATCAACCCACCATATAACTGACTGTACTCAACAAAATTTTCTAAAACATGTTTGTCATAACGTAAGAACCATACAGAGGTTTTGTTTGCATAGATCCTAAATCGACCTACTTGCGTAAACCGTCGAAACAAAGAATGGGTTGTTTAGAAAAACCTATTGTTTGTGCAATTAAAATATACATGACAGATATTACTTACCTCTCTGAATCTTAAGCAGCTCATTCCAACATCAGTTTCCTTGTCTTCTACAACTTCCTGATTTTCAATTTCTGCATCAGTATATGTGAGGGCCCGTTGTAGCTTCCTAGGACAAAACACCTCAACCCTCTACCATATATGAGGCAGTCACAGGTCGATGATCAGAAAGCCTAAGGTCTGCTTTCCTGTAGCTTAATAGCCGCATTCCCTTCCCATATGAAAGAATACGGTCACACCTGAAAGAAGAAGATACATAAACGTCTAGAAATGCAAATGGGCATTCAAAACTAAGAGAAACAAAAAGAACCAACCAACATAGACACCAAACCAAAGCATGAAACATTTATCAAAAAAATAGATTCAGATTTGCCTAAGATTTGTTATATTTTATGTTTGATGTTATAACATTATCTTATTTGTAGCTTGTTCAAGCCTGTAAAAGGTTTCTATTGTTGTTCAAGTCCTGAACTTTCTACACACACACAAGGGGGATGAACCCTTCTCTTGAATGATATGCAAGCCAGAGATCAAAATGATATGACATTAGTGGCCATCTAATCTAGGTGCTCACATCACCATAATAATAATATTCAAATCTTGGAGCAATGTAGACGGGACAGCTCCTAATCTCCAATAAACTCAAAATTCACTAGCATGACAAGCATGGAAAAGACACATAATCCAACATTAATCTTGGAAACTTTCCACAAAAAGCTATTGATGGGGGAAAGAATAAAATTAAAAAAAAAAAAAAAAAAACTGCTACTAGGGGTTAAAAACTAGATCATGAACATGCATATACATAAGCATATGCACATAGGTACATATGCATATGTGTACCAAAGAAATAAAATGTTGAAGACCCATGCCCCTCATCCCAACCATGCAAAGTTCAGTTCTCAATTCAACTGCAGTAATAACTGTTAGTCCATTCTCCCCCTTGTTGCATATTTCACCCAAAAAGTGGCGCTAACCACTGATAAATTGTTGGTCATGTTGTAATTTTTGCAATCATGGATGCCTCAAAACAGAATATTTTTCTATTCCAAATGTAAATTAGGCTTTCATATTACCCAATCAGTTCTCATCTGTTTATTTTTCATTAAAGAATAACCAATGTAAAGATGATTCAATCAAAGTGATTCTGTCCCAATAATAATAAAATACTCAAGCTCCACGTCATTCCCACAATACTTGTGTCCTTTTATCTTTAAAATAGGTGACATATCTGTTTCATTGTGCATAACAGTACAATGTCTCTAGCAAAGAAAGAATTATAACAGGTTGCAGATAATGGTTTCAATACAGAACAATGCAGGACCAGAACTTGAATTCTAATTCATATTATAATACTTTATGAATTTGAAATTGAATAGATGCATTGCGACAGACAAGAGAAGATGCATGCTTCGGAAAAGATCAATTTGTTCCTAGAAAAATTGTTGAACAATAAAATGAAATAACAATTACCCAGAGAAAACAAGCATACATAACAAAAAGCATTCATAAGATACAATGAAACAATAAAAAGAAAATGCGTAAAGTAGAATGGAAACCTACACGACATATATCTCAAGGACAAAACAAAAAACAAAGAGGTAGTGGGCATAATTTACAGTGGAGCAGTCAATTAGACAAAGACAGGAACCAGAAATGACATAAATGACATGTAATGATCAGATGTGGGACAAGAGATAATCCAAGTACATAAGCTGCATCTTGTTTTTGAACAAAATATGAATTGTGCGCTTGGATTGCATTCAAAATGCGTAGATACAAAGGACGACCCATTCGAAAACGTCTACGAAATATTATAGGTGAATACACGGGATTTGTAGCAAAATAATCTGTCATGACCCTGCCTTCTATTTCTGTATATATATCTATGACCTACCTGTAGACACCCCATTTTTGACCGACCTTAAGACTCAGACGTCACCGATTGAGCGCTCGGTGATGTTGCATGTCGTGCTCGTTCAGAAGTTTCAGAGTCGCGGCCGTGCGCCCTACCTTCGGACTTCCGAATCCTCTTCTGTGCCTTGTCTCGGTTTGCGAACCAGACTCGGTTTTCTCTGTTTTCTTTCCTGAGGAGAGGGAGTAGTCCTGTAGACTATCTCTCGGTGGCCGTGGGCTACTTTTTGTGGCCGTAGGCCATTTCGCCCATTTCGGAGCCCGGTTCCCGGTTTTCGGAGCCGTCAGGCCGTGTGCCTCGGTTCGGGACCGCCCAACCATCTCCGATTCCTCCGGTTCTTGGCAGGTACCCCTGTTTTATCATTCCAAGGAACACTGGGGCCCCTGATGCCCACTTCGTGGCCGTATGCCACTTTCGGTGCTTATAGCCGGTTTTCGGGCCCTGAACCTCGCGGTTTGGGCCCCGAGCGTTCATTTCTCATTAGTTTTTGTTCAATTTTGGCAGGTACCTCTGTTTCAGCATTAGGAAGATCACTGGAGGGTAGGAGGCCAGCAATTATCCCAAATAACCAGTTTCGCTCCTCCGGCGCCCGTTTTGCTCACTTCCGGGCTAATGTTGAACACCCTGGGATATTTTCTTCCAACCAAAGCTACATATCTGTGATCAGGGACATGGGAGGACCCTAAAAACTACTGGTCGGCCAGCAATTGTGGATTTCATTTTTGAGCCCCTCCTTCAAGCTCTATGTTGTGGCTCCTGCTTCAGTGTTGCCAATTTCCGACCTTGGAACCTTGTTCTACACACATGGGAGGACACCAAAAAATGGTGGTCGGCCAGCAATTGTGAGTTTCATTTTTGAGCCCCTCCTTCAAGCTCTATGTTGTGGCTCCTGCTTCAGTGTTGCCACATTCCAACCTTGGGGCCTTATTCTACACACCTGGGAGGACACCAACACATGGTGGTCGGCCAGCAATTTTGCACTTCATTTTTGGGCCATGGCCGGCCGGCCAGGGTGAGTGGTTGGCCGACCAGGTGGGGTGGCCGGCCGGCCACCTCCCAGAAAACTACCTGGCCGGCCAGCTTTCTGCTTTCCAGCTCTTTACAGCTGTCCGGATATTTTTTGCAAAATATCTCCCCCTCCGGGGGATATTTTGGGAGGGAAATCTTGCCTCCATTTCCCTCCCCTTTTACACCCTTTCTTGCCTATTTAAAGGGCTGCCCTCCTCTTTTGCTAGGGTTAGAAAAACTCTCCTCAAGACCCTCTCTTCCTTTGCCTCCATTTCCATAGCCAAAAGCTCCAAAAATTCTCCAAGTTCCTAGCTCCTCTCTTCATCAACCCTAAGCACCACCATCCCCACTTCCATTCCAGCAACAAAGAGAGCTCTTTCAGAGGCTAAGAAGCAACAAAGTCAAGCCAAGAAGCAAAGAAGGACTTGTCTTCAAGGGTAAGTCACCAATTCCCCTTTTCTTGCACTTTTTTTGCATCAATTTTCTACCCTACATGCTCTTTGTTTTGGGCTCTGACCCCTACTGATTTTGTGCTCATTTTGAGCCCCTCTACAACATTGTAGAAGGGCTCAACCTTATTTGGCATCTCCTTCATGTACTTGCTTCAATAGCATCTTTTATGCCAATATTTTGCATGAATATCTAGCTTATGAATGATCTGATTTCGAGCATGACATAAACTGTGAGTGGGCCTTTTTGAGTCCCTCTTCAATATTGAAGAAGGGCTCAACCATGTTTGGCCTCTCCTTCATGCACTTGCTTCATATTTCCTTCAAATTACCGTAAAGTTGCATGGTTTCTTTGGCCTGTTTGTGATCTGATTTTGAGCATTCCATTAACTGAGAGTGAGTTTATTTTAGGTCCCTCTACAATATTGTAGAAGGGATCAACTTGGTTTGAGGCCTCCATGTTGTACCTCTCTTTATACCTCTCTTTGGCCCCATCTTGAATGCCTTTTTGAGCTTACTTAGCTCCTTTTTGAGCCATCATCAGTACTGAAAATATCCTTATTTTGGCCTTCTTGTCAAGTTTTGTTAAGGGTCCAAAGTTGTTTGATGCATGCTTTTGGTACTTCATGTTGTACCCTCCATTGTTTCCGTAAAATTGCATGCTTTGTTAGGCTTGCTTAGCTTCTGATTTGAGCCTTCATCAGGCTTATAAAGTGTCTTAAAATGACTAATTATTCATGTTTTGTTAAGGGTCCAAGGTTGTTTGGTCATTGCTTATGGTACCTCATGTTGTAGCCCTTTGTTGGCTCATTTTTGCATGCCATTGTTGCCATATCTATACTCACAATTTGGTCATGTTTTGTACTGAAAAGATGCTATTTTTGGGGCTGCCTTGCTACTGTTTTTGCTTTCATGTATCAATTTTGCATGTTTAGCATAGCCGTAGGCCATTTCGGGTACTTAAAATCACATTTCGGGATGATTTCATGCATTGATTGTCATTTCGTATCATTTCGGGGCTGTTTTCCCCTTCATTTAGCTGCTGAAATTTGGTTTGCATGCTTGCATATCATTTTCATGTCATTTCATGCTTTAGTGCATTACCTCGGTTTGCGTGCCCGTGGGCACGCATTTCGAGGCACTCCGTTTTCATTCATTGGCTTCCTATGTGAGTAGGCTGAGGCTCTCTCATGTTGGTATAAGCCCATCATTGCATTTCTGTACCATTTTCATACTTGTATATCATCGCCTCGGTTCGCGTGCCTGTGGGCACGCATTTCGAGGCACCTCTATTTTATCCGACGGCAGCTTATGTGAGTGCGGCTGAGGCCCTCTCATGTTAGTGTAAGCCCAATTTGCATTTCCCATGTCATTTGCATTGCGTATGCCATCGCCTCGATTTGCGTGCCCGTGTGCACACATTTCGAGGCACTTCGGTTTTATCCGATTCGCATTTCATATCGTTGCCTCGGTTTGCGTGCCCGTGTGCACACATTTCAAGGCACTTCGGTTTTATCCGATTTGCATTTCATACCATCGCCTCGGTTTGCGTGCCCGTGTGCACACATTTCGAGGCACTTCGGTTTTATCCGATTTACATTTCATACCATCGCCTCGGTTTGCGTGCCCGTGTGCACCCATTTCGAGGCACTTCAATTTTATCCGATTTGCATTTCATATCATTGCCTCGGTTTGCGTGCCCGTGTGCACACACTTCGAGGCACTTTGGTTTTATCCGATTTGCATTTCATATCATTGCCTCGGTTTGCGTGCCCGTGTGCACACACTTCGAGGCAGTTCGGTTTTATCTGATTTGCATTTCATATCATTGTCTCGGTTTGCGTGCCTGTGTGCACACACTTCGAGGCACTTCGATTTTATCCGATTTGCATTTCATATCATTGCCTCGGTTTGCGTGCCCGTGTGCACACACTTCGAGGCACTTCGGTTTTATCCGATTTACATTTAATATCATGGCCTCGGTTTGCGTGCCCGCGTGCACGCTTTTCGAGGCATCTCATTTTCATCTCATTTTCCCAGTATAGTACATACCAGGTTGTATCTTGGATTGCATTCATGAATTTTCTCGGTTTGCGTGCCTGCGGGCACGCACTTCAAGACATCCCATCTTTTCATTAGCATTGTGCATACTAGACTATATCTTAGTTGCATTTCATGCATATCATGCATATTACATTGTGTTCGGGATAGGAGTTAGCCCGGGCACGGGAAACGAGGCACGTTTCACGGAACGGGTCTCGATTCCCAAGTCACCGACACTCCGGATTACTCATGATGGAGTTAGGTTTTGTTGTAGCATTCATCTGCATTGCACCCTATATTGAGTTGTGCAATCCGATTCCTCGGCCATCATGCATCGATATGCGTGATTGGTGGCACGAGGATCGAGGCATGCATATATTTGTGAAATACATTGCTATGTTCTTTTCCTGCTCTCTGTTGCAGCAAGATAAGGAATCAGCAACTTTTCGGAGTTTGGCGCGCGTTTCGAGAAATATTGCAAACAGAGGCTAGATTGGGCATCCCAGTGGATTTCTGCGCAAAGACAGTCCAGCATACATCATTTATCAGAAGCGGGGCAGCCCCTGGCTTGCAAGCCAATTTTAAGGCTTTCTTAGTTTAATTAATTAGAATCTGTAATATTTATTCGGACTGTATTATTCTTTATTTCGGACTGTATTATTCTTTCGGACCCTCTGCGCGAGGGCAAAAACTGTAATAAGTGTGGGTGAGTGTGATGTATGTCTTCCAACCCCCATTTCTTTCTCCCTTTTATTTACCCGCTTACGATGGTTAGATATAAGGCATATTTCAATTAGCATACAGTATGACAGCATGTTTGCATCATTCATCTGTTTTGCACGCACCGGGCTCGGCGCATCATACAAACTGCATTTGTATTTCAATTTCGAATTGAATACGTGTTAGTTGTAGCATTTCATATGCCATATTTAGGACAGCCGAGCCTGCTATAGTTGCATTATTGCATGTGTTGCATTAGGCATTCCTGTATATTTAGGATCATGCATGATTTCTAATAAGTTTCTGTTTTTGGCTTGGAGTACTCGGTAAGTTCTATGCTTTAGCATCCTTGCATGCGTGTGAGTGCTGCCATGATAGCATGCTTACCATGAGGCTACGTGCTTATGTGATATAACTGCCTTGAATGCCTGTGGGTGGAGGTTGAGTTACTTGAATTGGGACAATTCGTCAAATGTTTGTTTTAAGCCCACTAGATAGTGGCAAAATCATATTTTCTAAGCCCACCTGAGGGTGGCAAATCCGCGTCTTAGCCTACCTGCGGGTAGCACCATCAAACCATTTTCAAACAAACAAACATGAAATATTTTGTTCCAATTCAGGCGGCCCAGTCTATACTTGTTTGCTGCGAGCATCACATAGTAACCTAGGCTAATAACCGGAATAAGAACTCACAATGTTTTCAAAAACAGATATCATGGTTAGTAGAGGCCGGTTTTTGACCGGGCGAGCGGGGGTGCTCACGAAGTGACCTTCCCCAATCGTACCCAAGTTCCCGAGCCGAGGCAACTTTGGTGATGACGGACACGTGGCCTTTGGCACCGAGTCAGGGTTTCCTAAATTTCCCATTAAAAAAATATTTAGGTGGCGACTCTGTATCTGGCAAAGCAGTCCATGTTTGGCACTTCTTTAAAAATCTGTTTTCAAAACGATTTGCCGGATTTGGACTCTTTGGTTCAAGATTAAGAACCGTGACATTTGAGTCCTTGAACTGTAGTGACCCCAATGTGAACAGAACGGGACTTAACCCTCCCGGGGCGTTCGGGGACGTCTACACTACCACAGAACCACCTATCTTCTTTGAGCTATCATTTGACTGAAGAATCTGAAGCATACTACTATTATTCTGCTCATAAGCTCCTAAAAGTGTGACAATATATTCATCATCAGACTCATCATCAGAGGAGGAAGAGGAAGAAGAGGAGGATGAAAATGAAGTAGCTATCATAGATTTCAAGGTATTCATGGTGCTCTGTTTTGTTAAAGTTATGATCGTATTTGTCTGGTGTATGGATAATAGGTGAATATGAGAGCACAATCTATTTGGCAGATATATATACGTAATGGAGGGAAAAAAAATTGGGAAAAACAATTGGGAAATGAAATGGAGGGAAACAAAAAAAAAGAAAAAAAAAAAATATATATATGGTAACCGGTCGACCGCCCGGTCGACCCGCCGGTCGACCAACCGGTCGCCCCCCTCCCCGGTTCAGGCAGCTGGGATGCAGACAGTTCAAAAGGGTCAAACAAAAAAAATAAGATTTTACACATACCGGTTGACCAACCGGTCGACCCACCGGTTGACCAACCGGTCGCCCCAATCAATTTGATGCAAATTTGATGCAGCGTTGGAGTGGGTGATTTGAGATTTGGTGAAATGGCTTATTTTATACTCAGATTTGATGAAAAATTAAGTACACCGTTGGAGATGCTCTAATATAATATAATTTGCTTTGTCCTATTTACCTACTCAAACAAGTTTCAATAGTAAGACGAATTAATCATAACTAGTATTGCCAAAAAATAATTATAAATTAATAATAAATTTTATAAATATTAATATTATAAATTTTACTATGAATATATAATTTTAAAAAATATATATACTGAAATGTAATTGTCCCAATAAAAAAACCATGACACAAATTTACGTGTAATTGTCTATATTCACATTACACTATTTTTATTGTATTAAAAATAATGAAGCTTTTAAAACACGACAACATATACGTGTGCGAGCTCGCCTAATATGTTGCATCAATAAATTAGAAAAAAGTTTGGAAGTTTTAAATTAAGAATTCTAATAGTTTTAATTAATGTGTGAGTTTCATGTGATGTGATATTTTTGACTCTTTTATTTTTTATTTTTTTGATTTTTCATATCATTAGTGTTCTTTTAGAACTCTCAAATTAAAGGGAGAAAAATTCCTGGTAGCTCGAATTCCGTGGCCCGAATTCGGCTCGAAACCCAAAACGACGTCGTTTTGGGTTTCGAATTTTTTATTTTTTTTTCTCTTTTTCTTTCTCTTCTTTCTCTTCCTTTTCTTTCTTTCTTTTCTTCTTCTTCTTCGTTGAACCAGGAAACACAGGCGAGAGAGAGAGGAGAGGAGAGGAGAGAAGGGCCCCTGCCGCCGCCGATCGTCGCAGCACGCCGCCGATCGTCGCAGTAGCTCTGATCGTCGCAGCCCCGCCTTCGGCCCCGACTCCTCCTCCAGCCCCATTTTTATGGCCCCCTCCCCTCCAGTCCTCCTTCCTCCTTCCTCCTTCCTCCTTCTTCTTCTTCTCTTCTTCTTCATCTGCTCCGAATTCGAGCCAAATTTGAGCCTCCGAATTCGAGCTACGAATCGGAGCTGTTAAAGGGATATATCATTTCCACAATAAATTATTATGATATCTTTAAAAAGGTTTTTAGTTTAAAACTTTTAATATTAAGATTTTATAAGGCAAATGATATATAACATTTTTATAGTAGTTGAGATCTCTCAATATTTTCACAGAGAAATGTTGGCACAGAGAAATTTATTTTCACAGAAAAATTTCAACTTGTCACATAAATATTATTGAGCAATATTGACTAATAAAAAAAACATATTCCATTTCTTCTACTATCAAAAGTTAAAAAGACATGTTTTACTAATTTTTTCATCTTTAAATTGTGTTTGGATCATAAATCATCTTAACAAAGCATTGGTACTCAAAAGTATTTTGTCCTTTCTTTTTTCTTTTTTTTTTTGTGTTGTTTGTTTGTTTGTTTGTTGTTGTTGTTGTCAAGATTATAGAATATTAATTTGTTAGTAAAGTTATATTACAATTAAAGGGGTCACATCTATTTCATTAGCCTGAACCCTTGACATTTTTCTTACCTAACACTAAAATATAATTACAAGACTATTG
Source organism: Camellia japonica (assembly GCA_030407325.1). Classification (NCBI taxonomy): domain Eukaryota; kingdom Viridiplantae; phylum Streptophyta; class Magnoliopsida; order Ericales; family Theaceae; genus Camellia; species Camellia japonica. Next base: position 97,012,229 of record JAPPVO010000036.1, read on the forward strand.
GGCCAAACCCAATGTATGGTAAGATATAGGGGGACTTACCAGCCGGTCCCATGCAAACAAACTAATACCCAGCAAGTCCTCCCCTATTTCAGTTTCAAATTTTATCCCTAAATGTCACAAAACACGCGTGAAGCAAAGAACAAATCACGAGGTCTCTCTGTGCGCGTGAAACACACGCTCCTCCACCGTTTCGATCTATATTCCCTGTTTCATTCATCTTCAACAAACAAACTTATCACTGGTTTAAACAATGACAAATTTCAGTGATAAATTCACAAAAATAAACTTATCACTGGTTTAAACAATGACAAATTTCAGTGATAAATTCACAAAAACAAACTTATTATTGGTTTAAACAATGATAAATTCACAAAAACAAACTTATCACTGGTTTAAACAATGACAAATTTCAGTGATAAATTCATAAAAACAAACTTATCACTGGTTTAAACAATGACAAATTTTAGTGATAAATTCACAAAAACAAACTTATCACTGGTTTAAACAGTGATAAATTCACAAAAACAAACTTATCACCGGTTTATCACTGATTTAAACAAATTTGTCACTGATTTATCACTAGTTTAAACAAATTTATCACTGATTTATAATTTGTCACTGATTTATCACTAGTTTAAACAAATTTCTCTGCATTTATAATTTGTCACGATGGTAATAGAATATTTTTTTGAAAAAAAAATGTTATTATTTAGATATTTATTGATATTGATTTTCTGGGCATGATGGGAATAAATTTGTTTAATTTCTCTTTTAATTTGAAATTTGTGGTTTCTTTTGGTTTGAATGATTCAATATTTGTCTCTATCCAATAATAATAATTGGTAAATGTTGATTTGGCAAAAGTCGGTTCCCCAACCGTCAAGCGGTGAGCACCATAGCCACCGCCAACGATCTGAGAGGTCAGTGCCGGAACGCCCTGTCCGTGATCGTGACCGTGACCCTGAACTTCCACGCCCTTCTTCCAAGAGGAAGTTAGACTACGACCACCGCGATCGCTATGACCACCACCACTATCATAGCAGCCACCACCACCGTTCAGAGTCCTCCTCAGCCGCCAGATCATCATCAGCTACACTAGAACCACCACCACCATTACCACAATCCAAGTCCACAACTACCGATCGGAAGCAGAAGCCAAGCGTCTTCTCTTGCATCAGCTTCCCGGCCGAAGAACCACTGCCGACATCTAAGAAATGAAAGCTGTCTTCCTCCGAGGCGGCAGCTGGTGGTTCTGCATCATCGGCAGCTCAACACAGCCACAAGTCCTCTGCGAATGGATAGAGAGAGAGAGCGCGCTTCTTTTTTATTTTCATTTTTCAGCTTTCATCTCACAGATCTGGATATAAAATATGAGGACAAAAATGGAATAAACAAAAATATTTAGGACCTATAGGTAAAAGAGTCTTCATCATGGACCTGTTGGGTAATATAGGACTGGCCCGTAAAAATCCCTAAGATATATAGCATTAATAAGCTACACAAATCAATGTGTTACATGTATATGTTATTAAAGGTGTATGTAGATTAGATTGGTTCGTTTTAAAATAAATCAAGAATCAAATCGTAAGGACCAATTCTAGAAAAATTAAAACCATTAAATTGTAAAACCGGACCATAGAAACAAATTTAGTTTTGCGGTTGTAGGAATTTTATATAACAATAAATATGATATTATTTTATGTTAGTAAACAAATTAATAATAATTAATTTGGTTAAGTTGGTTAGAGTTTATCAAATTTATAATAAAGGTTAGTGATATCATATAAAAGATTTTTTACATTTTAATTTTTACATATAAAAATTAAAAAAATAAAAATAAATATGTCAAGGATCGGTTTGGTTCGAAATTGTAATCAAAGTCTTGGAACCGGGAACTAAATCGATTTGAACAGTTCCATCATTTTTAGAACTAGAACCAAAACTAATAAAAATCAAACCTAACCAAATCAACAGTTTAAACTGAATTAGATCGATTTATAGATTCCACCAATTTTTTTTTTTTTGTACATCCCTATATGTTATGTATATATATATATATATATATTGTATATACTAGCATTAGGTGTAAATGTGATACATTTGGTTTTCTACATTTCAACTTTCAATTCTTTTTTTTAAAGTAAACCTTTAAAATATTTTAATATCTTTTTTGACCTTTTAGATCTACTTAATTTAGATATACTTAAAAAATAAACATTTGTAAAAAATTTTTAAAAAATCAATAAATACGAAAATATCTTAAAAAATCAACAAATACAAAAAATATCTTAAAAAAAATCAATAAATATAAAAAAATATTTAAAAAGTACTGATTTTTTTTATTTTATTTTTTTGTATGTGATTTTTTAAAGATTTTCACAAATTATATTTTTTTTAGGTGTTTTTGAATTGAGTGAATTTAAAAAGCAAAAAATTGATTAAAAATTTAAAAATGTTCACTAAAAAAAAATATACATACTACAAATTTTAAAAAATATTTTTGAACATTTCAAATCAAACAATCAAAAAGTCACAACAACAAAAATCAACTATTCTTTTTATTTTTTTACATATCTTTTTATAAAAAATTAAAAAATCAACTAAAATAATTCATTTTGAAAAATCCTCTGAAAATTACTTCCCTTAAAGGCGTTTTATGCATGCGAAATTGGTTTCCATTGATTGACCACAACGGTTTTGTCCATTTGTACCATTTTATAATTTAACGAGTTAAAGTGATATATCTCAATAATTTAGCATGTTTTCATGTAAATAACTCTTCTTTCTATTGCATACAGTACATTGCAAACATATCACTACTATTTAGAACTAAACTCTCCCCTTGCTCTAGTTGAATAGACCATTATGATCTTGAAAGAAATTACAAATAATTAATTCTAGATAGATCATAATAATCTTAAATGAGATTACAAAGTGAACTCTCCCATTACTCTAGTTGAATATATCATTAAAATCTTAAAAAAAAATTACAGACTGGACTATCATTATTGAATAGATCTCATCAGAACCGCTCATCTAGATTAATAAATTATTATAATGTGATAAATTTGTGGAGGCCTAATAACTTATACATACTCAACACTAATTACATTGCGTTACACAATAGACTAGTCAATTCTTGAGAGAGTTTAAATGTGCTTGAATCTTCCATATCAATTTCTATATTTTCTTAATAAATTATTATTTTTATAACATTTTTAACTGACACGTGAGATTAAAAATAAAATATAATTAAATTTGATCACATAATCATTATTGCAAAAGACAATGCTACAAATTACCTGGTTCATTTATATTCATAACTCCTTACAAATATGCGGTGGGACTCCCTGCACATATGCTGTATATGATAAAGGGCAATACTGTCTGGCAGATATGTTGGAGTAGCCTATCTGCATATCTATTTTTTTGAATAAAAAAAAAACTCCTTACAAATATATTTTATAATTATAAAAATACTATTAACAAATAATTTTGTATGATTTATTTATTTATTTTGGGTATAAAATCACTATGTTAACATTTTTGTCTTTTTTGCATAAGTCATAAAGTCTATGCATATTTTTTCCACAGGAATATTCAACGAAAGTGACAAATTAATCTCATGACAGAGCGAGCGAGAGCGAGAGAGAGAGAGAGAGAGAGAGAGGAGTTGCTTAGCGTTGCCATTTTGGGCCGTTTACTTTCTCTCTCCGATTTTCCCGGGAAAATTCCAGCAGCAATTGGTCGGCAACACGTGGCGAATCCTCATTCGTCTTGTTGCGCTGGTACACGCTTTTACGCGTGTGGTGCAATTCCGCAATGTGAAACTCAATTATACACACGCATATATATACATAATATAACTATTGATTCTTTCTTTGGGATAGTTTATTGGGAGACAAAGAAAGAAGATTCTTGGTTTTCTATAGTGAGAAAAAAAAGTTATATCAATCTATATATACGACGACAAACTTGTGCTTTGAATTGGGACTTTCAAAACTCACTTGATTTCATTTCTGACTTTTTATTATAGCCAAGAACTCCAAAAGCCTAGGCTAGCCCTTCTGGTTTCTGGGTAAGCTCTTTGATTTTTGATTTTTTTTTTTTTCCCGTCTCTTTATTCATTTGGGTCTGTTCTATATATCAATTTGTCAACTGGGTTTATGTCTATATATATGTATATGTACTACAGTGAGTGCTAAAGAAACTATGGTTGGTCCAATTTAGTCATTTTTTGAAGATATTAACATTGCAATGATTTGGGTTTGATCAATATATGAACCTGTCAACTGGGTATATGTCTATTTCTGTGTATATGTATTCAATGTTAGAGAAACTATTGTTGGTCTAATTTAGTCATTTTATTGAAGATATTAGTGCTTGAATGTCATTGAAATTGTATTTCCTTTGGTAGTCCTGGATTTCTTTCTGTTAATTCATTTGGGTCTGTTTAAAATATGAAATTGACAACTGGGTAATATGTCTATGTGTGTGTCTATGTATACAATGTTAGATAAACTAATTTAGTCATTTTCTTGAAGATATAAGAATGATATGCAAATTCTATTTCCTTTGGTAGTCCTTGATTTCTTTCTGTTAATTAATTTGAGTCTCTTCTATTTATGAACTTGTCAACAGTGTATATGGCATATATGTCTAACGTTAGAGGAACTATGGTTAGTCTAGTTTTTGTTTTTTTAAGATACTATTATTAGAACATGTCAAGTGAAATTAAACTTCATTTTCTTTCCACAGGTGAAGCATCTTCATATTTAGGTCTGATGGCGGTTAAGACAAATGGGTTTGTTGCACCCGAAGAATTGATGAAGCTACTATTAACATTGTCTTCAAATTGGGGGGATAAGATTGATACAAATATGTTAAAAGTTGCACACTTGAGTGGTGCCATGACTAATGATGTTTACCGGATAACCTGGCCTACAAAGATGGAAAACGATAATAGAACGGTTCTAGTTCGGATTTATGGCGAAGGAGTAGAGCGTTTCTTTAACCGAGATGAGGAAATTCAGACATTTGAGAACATATCAAAGTACGGTCAAGGGCCTCGACTTCTTGGACGGTTCCCAGAAGGGCGAGTGGAAGAGTTCATTCATGCTAGGGTATGCAAGAATTTGATTAAATGCAACATATTATCTCATTTTCAATTTTAATTTAGTTTTCTGTTTTCTATATCTGGTCTAAAGTTAAATTAAGTGAAAGTTTGCTAAATTCATTATCTATATGATACCTTGTATTTTTTATTTTTTGTATTATGTTTCATACCATTTAATCAAATAAAAAGATTTCATAGCATCTTTGGAAGTAGATTAACCACACAAACTGAACTAAAACACAAAAGAGCTGGACTAAATATACTGATTTGAGTCTTTTCCCATCTTGTTTTTAATTTTTCAGACACTATCAGCTGGTGATCTTCGCGACCCTGAAATATCTGCTTAGTAGCAGCTAAGTTGAGGGAGTTCCATAATCTTGATATGCCTGGTCCTAAGAAAGTGGTTCTCTGGGACAGAATGAGGTACCTAGCTAAAGTTATTGTTTGGTTTGGTTTTCTGTTTTAAAAAACAACCCATCTCTTAAGAAACCCCAAAACGTTAGTTTTTGAAAACTGTTTTTACACAAAGATGATAACAGAGAAGACGAAAACACGATCAAATGGGAAGCCATAGCAGATTTAAGCATAAAATGGACTCATTATTTTCTTCCTCAGAAACTGGGTTGGTGAGGCCAAAAGTTTATGTTCCTCTGAAAACACAAAGGAATTTGGCATTGATACTTTGGAGGAGGAGATTTGCATACTGGAAAAGGAGTTGTCGCGGGACTACCAAGAGATTGCGTTTTGTCATAATGACTTGCAATACGGTAACATAATGATGGAGGAAGAGACGAGATCAATCACTATAATTGTAAGTTTTCTGCTCCATTTTTGGTTTTCTATTGTAGAAAGTTTTCAGCACATATTCTTTGTTTCCAATTGATTTCTTGACATTCCATTCCAATGAAAATAGTTTTTGCAGCGTGCCAAAACAAGTTTTTAATGCTTTTCAAAAAATTGAGAACAAAAAACGAAAATGCAACCAAACATGCTAATGATTTTGTAAATCACCAGGGTAAATTAATTTTATGCATTTTTCTGTTTATTGAGCTAAAAGCTTAGTTGCACTCTAGATTTAACATTTTCCATGTACCGGTGTTTACTTTCATATTAAAGAAAATTAGTCTCTATGCCTCCAATTTGATTTTTTTTCTTTCAAGGTTTTGGAAACAGAAAATTGTTCAAACAATTTTGCAGAATTTTAAAATGTATTCCATTTCTCATTCAACTAATACTAGTAGTGCACACAACCCTTCTTTTTGAAGAAACATACTCAAATAACATTCGTCCAAATGAACATTTACTTTAAAATTTATTTGTTACTTTTACAGGATTACGAGTATGCCAGTTACAATCCTGTTGCCTATGACCTTGCAAATCACTTCTGCGAGATGGCAGCAAACTATCATACTGAGACACCTCACGTATTAAACTACTGTGTGTACCCGGGTAAGCAATTTTTGGGTTGTTCACAGTGTCTAATTGCCTTAACTTTCACCTCTCTCCCTCTCCTCTTGTCTAGTATGTCAAGTTAGATAGCACTGGTTTCTTTTAACTGATTAAATTGATTTTCATAATCAACAGGCCTAGAGGAGCGTCAAAGATTTGCACGAATATATCTTAGTTCAGCAGGTTAGTTAATTACTTTACGTTTTTGTTTGGAAATTATGCAGTTATGCCACTTGCAAATAAAACACAAAAAAAAAAAAAAAAATCAAAGAATAGAGACAAGAGGGGGGTTCAATACATGGGACTCACACATGTGGGGCCGCCGCCTTGTCTCTCGTCTGTGGACCTTTCTGTGTTCCGTTTTGTATTAGTAGATGATGTTCAGGATATTATGAGAGACAAGTATATGTGGTTTTCAGAAATACCGTGTCTATGTTAAACTGTTTAAAAACTCTAAAAGTCAAGAGTAAAGCACTAGATTTTTGTTCAAGGTTAGGCTTCCTTTTCTCCTCAACACATGCATTACTCAAACTTGACCATTACTCAACTTCGCCATTTAGATTCAAGGTTGTTAAAATCGGGATCTTACCTAATATCAGAGTCTTGTGGATTGGATCAAGTATTGTAAGATCCTACCTTCTACTTAAAAAAAAAAAAAAAAAATGAAATCAAAAATCTATGTATACTGATTTTACACCCATTTGGATAATTTGAGTAATCCAGGCACGATCTTATGATCTGGATTGCGATTTTGATAAGCATGGTGTTTGCATTCCAATGACCTTTAAGCAACAAATATCCAAAAAGAGGAAAGAAAAGTCTTCTATTCTTGTCCACACAATGCAGTCTTGAATTTCTTGTTTGGCTTTAAGTGTAAACCTAATACATACATATCGTTGTTGACCCGGAATAGCCTACCCAAGTGACTTTTAAGACAACATAAATTCAAAGAGGAATTGTTAATTTCACAGTATGCTTTTCAACCCTTGCTTGCCCTGAATTTCTTGTTTGCTTTCTTGGACAACAGTGCGGTGACAATGATAATAATGAGAATTTATTGCACTTTGTTAAATTGATTAGTTTATACATCCACATCAAGTGGTATGCAATTCTGTATATTTTGTTGAATTGATTGAAAGCAACCCTTGAGAGAGAGAGAGAGAGAGACTTCCTCTTCTTCTTTTTGTTTTTTTTTTGGGTGGTATTATGGAACCATCTTTTGGTCTTATTATCTTAATATATGAGTGGGTTCTTTTGACTTTTTATGTACCTAAAGTTTTCATTAATATATGCAGGGAATCAACCTAGTGACTCTGAAGTAGAACAGCTTGTGGATGATGCAGAGAAGTACACCCTTGCAAACCATCTGTTTTGGGGTTTATGGGGAATAATCTCGGTAAGTGTCTGTGCTTTTGGTAGACTGGGATTCTCTGTCCTGATCTCTCCTATCCCCTTGTCTCAAAGCCCCTCTCTGCCACACACGATTATGTCACAGAGACACATTGTATGGTAGATGTTGGACAGCCAGCGTAAAAAAAAAAAAAAAATACCAAAGAGAGAAATAAAGAGCTAAAAAAACCCTAATAATTTGAATATTCTCAACTCAATTTATGTCAAGAGTGTCTCCAATAACAAGGATCCCAATATTACAAAATAATAAAATCCAAAATAACTAAAATTACATAATAGCTCCTTAAATTAAAATGTCCTAAAATCAAGTTTAAATAAATTGATTTTGATTCTTCCAAGTCACACCTCACATAATTGCAATGAGTGGTGGGTCTGATGTGATCTCAATCATTGATAGAGGGGCCTTGAGACAAGGGAACACAAGAAATTCAGATAGAGAACACTTCACTTGTGGGGATGGCGATTGGGCTTAAACATATACTAATCATTTTTTTTTGGGGGGGATATGCAGAGCTATGTGAACCATATTGACTTCAATTACACGGAGTATGCAAGGCAGAGGTTTCAACAGTACTGGTTGAGGAAGCCTCAACTCTTGGGCACCTCAAGAGCCTCAACTAATGATGGTGTAAATGGTTCCATGTAATTTGCAAATTGTAATGATTTAGATACAAATGTAATCTCACCATTATTATTGCTATTATTATTATTGGTGATCATGATATTCAAATTGTATTAATGTGATGTTGTGCCTTTAGAGAAAGGAGTGGTGTTTGTTCTCACATAATCGGACACACAAAATACATCGATGGACATGATTTAAAAAAATGAGTCTCACTGAACCAGGTTCATTCCTTTTTATGTAACAAAACAAAATAAATTTTCAACTCAGGAGGGAAGACAGGACAAAGAAGGAAGATTGTCAACAATGAAGTCTATAGCCAGCATGAGAGAGCCCCTTGTGGCTTCAAAAATGCACCCGAGACCGATTTTTTGTTTGCCTGCAAAGCCAAACCATATTACTGTGTCTGGCAAAAAAGAGTAAACTATGTAATAGCCGTTAAACAAATCTAGAGTCTCCACCAAGAAAAAAAGTATGTTCTGGTGTTGATTTACAACAGAACCCTAGAAAAATAAGCCATTTAACTATTTTCTTCAGCAAAGCAGACTCAAATGCAGACAGGTAGGATACAAAATTAAACCAGTAATTGAAAGAAACAGAATTGTCTCGCAAGCATGTCCATTGTTTTTCACTTTCAACATGTAGTTTTTGAAGTTTAATGCAATCTCAGTGAGTGTTTTCCGGCAACAAAGTGAACGCTAATTCTAACCTAAGATACATCAATATACACTGACTGAACCAAAATACCCTTTAAAACTACTTATTTCTAGAAGTTATGAGCAAAAAAAAACATATACAGGCATTTACACACTGGAATATACAACATTGACCACAGAACATTCAAAATCAAATGAATAAATTGCTTAGTATAGTAGCAATAGAGAGGGTTTCACAAATTATCTGAATCCTCAATCACAGCCTCTCCCAGTTTGTTGGAAATTAACCCCTCCTAACGCTCCCGATCAGATGCATCCTGCACCAGCAGACAAAAGTCACATACAGTGATATCTTGGAACATTACAGAAAAGAAGCCTAGTGAGATGGATATTCTAAGCATAAACACTTCATTAATTCAGTCGGTAGTGTGTTGGGGCTGTTAGAAAATGGGCTAAACAATGTTAAATCATATGTTTCCCATCATTTTTAGAAACCAGCAGAACCATGCATCAACCCACCATATAACTGACTGTACTCAACAAAATTTTCTAAAACATGTTTGTCATAACGTAAGAACCATACAGAGGTTTTGTTTGCATAGATCCTAAATCGACCTACTTGCGTAAACCGTCGAAACAAAGAATGGGTTGTTTAGAAAAACCTATTGTTTGTGCAATTAAAATATACATGACAGATATTACTTACCTCTCTGAATCTTAAGCAGCTCATTCCAACATCAGTTTCCTTGTCTTCTACAACTTCCTGATTTTCAATTTCTGCATCAGTATATGTGAGGGCCCGTTGTAGCTTCCTAGGACAAAACACCTCAACCTCTACCATATATGAGGCAGTCACAGGTCGATGATCAGAAAGCCTAAGGTCTGCTTTCCTGTAGCTTAATAGCCGCATTCCCTTCCCATATGAAAGAATACGGTCACACCTGAAAGAAGAAGATACATAAACGTCTAGAAATGCAAATGGGCATTCAAAACTAAGAGAAACAAAAAGAACCAACCAACATAGACACCAAACCAAAGCATGAAACATTTATCAAAAAATAGATTCAGATTTGCCTAAGATTTGTTATATTTTATGTTTGATGTTATAACATTATCTTATTTGTAGCTTGTTCAAGCCTGTAAAAGGGTTTCTATTGTTGTTCAAGTCCCTGAACTTTCTACACACACACAAGGGGGATGAACCCTTCTCTTGAATGATATGCAAGCCAGAGATCAAAATGATATGACATTAGTGGCCATCTAATCTAGGTGCTCACATCACCATAATAATAATATTCAAATCTTGGAGCAATGTAGACGGGACAGCTCCTAATCTCCAATAAACTCAAAATTCACTAGCATGACAAGCATGGAAAAGACACATAATCCAACATTAATCTTGGAAACTTTCCACAAAAAGCTATTGATGGGGGAAAGAATAAAAATTAAAAAAAAAAAAAAAAAAACTGCTACTAGGGGTTAAAAACTAGATCATGAACATGCATATACATAAGCATATGCACATAGGTACATATGCATATGTGTACCAAAGAAATAAAATGTTGAAGACCCATGCCCCTCATCCCAACCATGCAAAGTTCAGTTCTCAATTCAACTGCAGTAATAACTGTTAGTCCATTCTCCCCCTTGTTGCATATTTCACCCAAAAAAGTGGCGCTAACCACTGATAAATTGTTGGTCATGTTGTAATTTTTGCAATCATGGATGCCTCAAAACAGAATATTTTTCTATTCCAAATGTAAATTAGGCTTTCATATTACCCAATCAGTTCTCATCTGTTTATTTTTCATTAAAGAATAACCAATGTAAAGATGATTCAATCAAAGTGATTCTGTCCCAATAATAATAAAATACTCAAGCTCCACGTCATTCCCACAATACTTGTGTCCTTTTATCTTTAAAATAGGTGACATATCTGTTTCATTGTGCATAACAGTACAATGTCTCTAGCAAAGAAAGAATTATAACAGGTTGCAGATAATGGTTTCAATACAGAACAATGCAGGACCAGAACTTGAATTCTAATTCATATTATAATACTTTATGAATTTGAAATTGAATAGATGCATTGCGACAGACAAGAGAAGATGCATGCTTCGGAAAAGATCAATTTGTTCCTAGAAAAATTGTTGAACAATAAAATGAAATAACAATTACCCAGAGAAAACAAGCATACATAACAAAAAGCATTCATAAGATACAATGAAACAATAAAAAGAAAATGCGTAAAGTAGAATGGAAACCTACACGACATATATCTCAAGGACAAAACAAAAAACAAAGAGGTAGTGGGCATAATTTACAGTGGAGCAGTCAATTAGACAAAGACAGGAACCAGAAATGACATAAATGACATGTAATGATCAGATGTGGGACAAAGTCCCATGAACAAGCAAAAGCTTGTAGATGCATACCATGCTGGAGTACGCCTTCCAACCTTCGGATCCTCCCCAAAGTACTTCTCCGAGTTTAACTCATATTTATAGGTTGGTGAAAAATTTAATGTACCTTCACGCCATCCATCAAATGCACGACCTTTCCTGAGCTCTCGTACAAGCTGCCAGAAGAAGATGTCCATGTAATCAGCAACTAGACTTCAAACAACCATGACTTCATGCAAAAATGATAAATCACAATGTTTTCAATCACCACATTGAACTTCAATGTTTTCAATGAACTTCAATTTAGGTTAAAATACACATCAATTCTTTCAGTCACCACAACGAACTTTCATCAATTAGTAGATGTCGTGAACTTCTATCAATGTTTTTAATCACCACAATGCTTCACACCTTCAAATTCCGTTTTCTAATTATGCAAATCTAGATATACTATGGCTGAAAGAATCATCAACACAAACAACTACATTGCCAGATACAACAATACAAATACTCCCAATATTGATTTGGAGCACCAGTACTGTAGGCAAAGTACAATAAACATCTTTGCTTTAATTTTCAATTCTACAGCTTAAAAGAGCAAGTATTCTTTGCGATTTATGTGTCTAAAAATCCTTTCAATTTTTTCCCCTCATTACATAATTCCTCTTTGCTTTTAACCGTACAAAGAAGTAGCAAATGCAATTGAAAACATTCTCCAAATACAACAACATATGATGACAAATGAGGATGAATACTCCCCTTGCAGATAATTTAACAAAAATACCATACATTAAGATCAAAACATACTAAACTTAGAACTTCACTAAAATTTCATTTAGTTATGTATTATTGACCCACACATCAAAATTTATATAACTGTATAACACCTAGATTACTAAAATAAGTACAAGGACAATAATCAATAAATCCCTATATATCTTTTGCAAGAAGTGTTGCTATGTATATATGCATTTATAGAAGATAAGAAGTCATGTATTGTACATAATTCTTAGTGATAAAGAATCATAACTATTCAATAATAGCATTACGATACTACACTGCTCTTGATATTGACCTTACATGATCAAGTGTGTAGTCAATTATTTTGCATGATTGAGTACTTTTATGACATCTTCTTTGTAATAAGGGTAAAAGAACAATATATTCAAAATAATTAGTTGACCTCGAATTTTATCGTTAGTTTATTAGTGTGCTTTGGAGAGAGAGAGAGAGATTAACAAGGAGTTCCTCACAAATTTTTTCAACAAATCATACTATTTATCAATTTGCATAATTTGGTTCCGAATGGCCCTAGGAACATTATGCATATAATTTGAAGAACCCAAATACCAAAATCAAGTCAAATGGTGGCTAGTAGCCACTGTATATGAAAATCTTTCCACCAAGCTCATGAAACACAAGAAAATGCATGACTATGACAAACAACCTAGCAAGCAAAAAATACAAGCACCAATACATGTAGGCAATACATATAGACTTTTGTGGTGTCCACTGTCCCTTTACATTGAGTTCCACAAACCAAATATATAGAACAGAATAAAGGTCGTAGAGAATAGTGCTCTAGCAAAATTCATTAATTAGCAGTGTAAAACCAAAATTTGTACTAAATAAGGTTGATTGTCAAATAATTCAAACGATGCCAGGAAAAAAAAGAAGAATAATAGAGGCAATAATACAAACAAACCTGGTCAAACTCAACCAACATGGACCAATCCTTTCTGGAGATCAGCTCTCGCGTTTTCTCATATGACAAATTGATACGATAATTTAGATCACCTAGCCAGAATATTTTACTGCAATTTGAAAAATTCATGTCATCTAGAAGATTAAAGAAAATGAGAATTCTTAACAATCCTATGAATAAAAAAAGAGAGTAATTCAGTATGTATTTTTTTATTTCACCTAGTGCAAGGAACACTGTAGTGATCTACTACATGACAGAGGTACCAGCCAGAAAACTTTAAATATATACACCCCTAGTTAAAGTGCAGACATTTACAACCTTTTCTTGTATAAATAGCCATTGTATACACTTTTCAGGCTTTCCAAATAGATCCAATCAGCCAACAATCAAGCAAGGACATGTAAATAATTCCAATATGAAACTTTTCAGATTTATAGAACAGAAGAGAGAGAGAGAGAGAGAGAGAGAGAGAGAGAGAGAGGACTGTACTTCTAGTTCTACCAAGAGCACCATTCAAGTTATCAAACTCTATGAAGAAAGAAAATAAATACTCAAGTTTTGTGGGGATAAATTGTATTTAAATATGCTTTGCTCTTCCCAAAAGTGGATATTGGTAATCAAAGGAAAACATTACTTTCAAAAGATGACATTTTATTATCAAG